>VWZS01003477.1:904553-1050947 GCA_013397075.1 Rhabdornis inornatus
CCCCGCCAGCCGGCGGGGAGCGCGGGCCCGGCCAGCACCGGGATGTGCCCTCAGGAGCAGCCGCGGCGGAGGCTGCGCGCCCCGCGGGCGGCGTGAGCGCCTCCCGGCCAAGCCATGGGCCAGACCTCGGTCTCCACGCTGCCCGAGCCAGCCGGCGGTGAGTAGCGGGCCGGGGCGGGGCGAGCCGGGGCGGGGGGCTCCCGCCGGGGTCTGTGGTGGCGGCGGGGGAGCCGCGGTCCCGNAGGTAGTGCGAGCTTCTTGGGAATGTTGTTTGGAGGCACGTTAGGATAACATGGTGTGTTTTAGTTACTGAAAAACAGAGTGGGTCTCTTCCCACAATAATAGGATGTAGAATCTAAATTAACTTCAGCGAGGTTTGAAGTTTCCTGTGAAATTCCTGCATGTCTGTTTTTCCTCTACGCCTGTTTCCTTTACATCCACTAAAAAAAAACAAAACAAAACCTCTCAAACCTAAACAAACAAAAACCAACAAAACAAACACACAAAAAACCAAAACAAAAAACCAAAATCCTGTTTGGACTTTAATGCTGAAAACTGAACTTTATCCTTAATTTGCTTATGGCTACTAATGTGGGAATGTCTTGTCAAATAGGAGACAGTGCAACAAACTTTCTCTTTTCCCCCTTTGTTTTTCTTTCATGGCTGTTTCGGAGAACAGTTTTAGTGTTAACACATAATTTTCAGACTAATTCTGTTATATTCCTAGTCACGCCATCCCAGGCAAAACCTTGGATGATTTTCTCACCTGNTCGGGGCTCCTTCTTTCCCCGCTATTAAATAAAGTACGAAGGCTTCCCCTTCGTAGGGAAAGGGAAGGGAAGGAACTCTGGCACCTCGCCCAGGAGCGCGGCTAGTAACCCGCCCAGCTGGCTGCTTTTAGGTCCAGGACATTTTATGTGTAAGTAGGCTGTTGAAAATAAATAAATAGCGTGTGAGTGGAACTGTTTCGGNGTTTGGACTTTAATGCTGAAGACTGAACTTTATCCTTAATTTGCTTATGGCTACTAATGTGGGAATGTCTTGTCAAATAGGAGACAGTGCAACAAACTTTCTCTTTTCCCCCTTTGTTTTTCTTTCATGGCTGTTTCGGAGAACAGTTTTAGTATTAACACATAATTTTCAGACTAATTCTGTTATATTCCTAGTCACGCCATCCCAGGCAAAACCTTGGATGATTTTCTCACCTGTCAAACATTGCATGAAAGAGAAGTTGGGCCATTTCCAATAAATGTTACCATCGTGTTGAAGGTCTCACCCGGCAGCCAGTGTGTTAGGATTGTTTCAAGGTAGTCATCGGGAAGCAGATGTAAGGAAACAGATGGACCGGCTAAAAATTTTTGTTAAACTTCCTGTACAAAAAAAGTGACCAGACCCTTCAGTGCAAAAGTCTATTGTGAGAGCATTTTGCCTTGGGGGGGTGCCCGTATCTTGACTAAGGATAACTGTGATGCCTATGTTTGCTTGGCTGGATGATAATGGACAATAACTGGGTTGAATTTCTAGCTCAAAGAAAAAAAACTCGCCAATGAATTCTTTCCTGATTGGAGCCAAAATTTTTGATCAGGAGCAGTAAGAGACAGGTATCTGAAGATGTAAGTTACGATAATGCTGCCCCAGTATTGCCGACTAAATTTTAGTTAATTTCATTCTAAGAGCACTACGGTTTGTGATGAGACAGTGGTAGTGCCTCTGGGAGGTTTCATGGAAGAGTAATTCCACTGCACTTTCATTGCTGTTGAAATTGTTGGGAGAGTATATCCCCAACAAGATACCATAAGGGCAAGTGGGTTTCTGGGTGGCATGGATTCCTGGGGGTGCGTTCATTTGTTTTCTCTAGTCAGTTTTACTGACATGGTCTGGACACTTAATCCATTGTGAAGTTTGGGAGGCCCTGTCCATCTGTGATCAGGGCAGGAGAATGACTTCCGCTGGTTCCTGTTCAGTGGGTTGCCCTTTAGGCAAGCAGGCCTAAAATCTTCGTTGATTTTGGCGTGCCAGGCAGCTCCAAGCCATTTAAGTCTTTGACAGCTGCTAGAGATTAGAGTTAAAGGAGATATCTGTCTTGCACACGCAGGGGCTACAAATCTGTTTTAGTGCTACAGAATCAATAGTGCATTCAGATCCCCAGTGAGCCACACAAAAGCAGCTGTGAGGAGTTGCTTGCCTGTTTGCTCCCTTTTTCCCCAACCGTGCCAGCCTGGAGGGCTCAGATCCTGCCCTAGGAGCCTTGCAGGGCTCAGAGGGGCTGTTGACTCTGTGCAGGGGAGGGAGCTACTAGTAAATCACCATAGACTGGTAAAGTGAACATGGTTTGATGTAGCAAAGTAAAGTAAAAGATTTTTCCTGAAAGTCACAGAATGACTTAGAAGAGATAAAATATGCACATAGTGCAATACTCAGGATTGACTTCAGCCAGTGTCCTGAAGGGTTGGTTTTTAAGATTTCATTTAAATTAAAGGTTTTACTCTTGGAAATGTAAATAAATGTTGAAGTACTCGAACAGATCAAGGTCCTAGTGTCACTTTTCCCATTGGGTTAAGGGCAGGACTGATTCAAGAAGTCCTTCTCAACTGGGCAGATGTAGACTTATACCGGATGGATTAGCATGCCTGTAAAGAGAGGGATAATTTCAGATTTTCATACTCCATTGGAACTTTCTTTAGCAATACCATCGTGCTAGAGTTTGCCATCAGCTGCACGTGAATAGGTGTTGAAGTGTTTTGGGCAGGAGGATCTGGAGTTTAATCATCTCTCACAACTATGAGTGGTAGATGGGCACCAAAGCAGATCTTGGATTGCCCAGTTGGTGTCCGTAGGCAGTTTTTGCTCCTTCTCCTAGGTTGCAGCTTTCCAGTCATTTAGATGTTTTTTTTAAAGCTTGTTTGTTATTTGCCATGGTTAGAAAATGTGAACAAACATCAATCACAGGAGTTTTAGAAGACAGTATAGACAGTATAGATATGTGGATAAGGAGAAGCACATATTGTCGTTGTTCATTTTCCTTCCTCTTCTCCGATTTTCCCACGCCTGGCAGGACTTGATTAACGTGCTCTCTCCCCATTTAATGGCTGGAGTTGAGTGCTTTGGGGGTTATCAGCCACTGTGTGCAAAAGCTATCACTTCTACTTTCTGATCTACAGTTTATCAAAGGGCAGCAGAATTGTGCACTTTTTTCAGTTTGTTTTTTTCTTTCCTTTAGGATTTGTTTTTTGATAGTTCAGTAGCAGCCATAGCATAGAGAAACAAGCAGTGGAGACATGATCAGCATATGAGGAAGGTGGCATTTCAAAGCAGAACTAGTTACATGGCAAAAGATTTTTTTTGTTTCTTGAGTAGCGATGCCTTGTCAAGAATGAAATTTCCAGTAAAAGCAGACCTTGTTAGTGTTCCTAGGAATGGGTCAGGCAGCTCAGCATGGAGTGTGGAACAAAAGCTGAGGGTATGGGATGGGGTAGGAGAAGTTGCAAAGGGAAGGTCCCGGGAAACTCTTGCCCCACTGGTCAGGGTGCTCACTGGGGCCAGCTGAAGATGGGGGTCAGAGCCCTGTGCTGACCTCGTGTGCCAAGGATGAGATCTGCAGGGCTGTTTACTCTGGGGTGGGGGGAGTTCTCTCCTCGCATACGTTTTGCAGAAACAGAGCACAAACTGTCTGGCTTGCGTTTCATCCTTTTACAGACATGCAGTTTTTTTCAAAACTTCAACTGTACTTCAACAGGACAGGAAAACCAGAAAACCATTTCCCACCCAGCTCCCCCCATGAGATGAAAGCAGTCACTGGTAGGATCCTGTTGTTTGTTGACCTTGGCACTCAGTGAAATGATTCTCATAGGTCAGAAGTGAACATGTTTCTCAGACTGCTGCTTTTCATCTCTCTTGGCTTTATGGGATTTCCTGTTCATGGACAAGGAAACAGCAGCTTCACCTGTGTCTGTGCAGAGGAATTGTAATTGCGTTAACTGGGCAAGCTTCTCATAATCCCAAAATGAAATGGAAAACTGATATTTGCTTCAGCAGTTCTAGGTGTTGGTAAACAAACTAATTGGTTATCCACAGAGAAATTCCAAGGCTTGTCTAGTAAAAGTAGTTACTCCAGTAGTGCTCTGCATTAGTAGCTACTTGTGAGCTTTACTGAGGGCACTGTTGTGGAGCAAGCCCTCCTCTTCCTGAGGAGCTGGACGTGGAGATGCTCAGCCATAGACCTAAATTCTCATCCTGACTCAGTCCACTATGACTCTGAATGTGCAGAAAAGCCCTTAGAGTAATAATTCTTAAAGGGTTTAAAAAGGAAATTGATTTTTCTCCTCTGGCTATTTTTCCTTTCTAAAGTGGAAGAACTTTGAAACTTGTTGCACTTTACAGGAAGGCATTTCACAGCACTTACAGGTGCAGTGAACTACTCCCAGCACACCTGTCAGCTGGTCATTTCAGGTTTTGCTACACTTGAAAGAGTGGAAAGCAGAGCTATTGAGATGAAATGGTAAGTTTCATTTGATGTGAAGCCCCAAATAACTTGTCCGCAGCCACAAAGGACATTCTTAGCAGAGAGCCTCATCTTCGTTTTTCTTTTTCCTGAGATTTAAATTGGTTGGGGACATTGAGGCTGAACCCTCATAAAACTATGTTGAGAATCCTATACATTTTCTCCTGCTTTTTTATGCTTTTGTAAGTTATGCAAGAGTTTTAAGTACAATGTAAAGATGTACTGTTTTCATTTGCTGCTAAATTTCTATCCAAACCTTTTCAGCTTTTTGGGAAACTTTCTTCATCCTACCAGTGTTATCAGATTGGACTACAGCTGTGACAGCTCCAGAATTTGGGTTAATTAAGTATGTAATCTGCCTTAGACTTCAGGGTGATTGAGTGGATATTTTGGATACCTAGTCAAAGGTATAAAAACCCATGTTTTCAGACAGAATGGGTAGTCATGAAGTTGCCTACTACTAATGGGAACGACAAGAGCTCTTTTTAAGTTGGTGCTTGTGTTTCTTGAAATATGAAAAGCAATGGCAACTGCTGGAAGTGTAAGTCTCATCATGCTCCCAACACCATGATTCTGATTGGTGCTGTTGGTGAGGGTCTGAATGTTAGAGGGTGGAATGAATCACTATATATAGAGAAAAAATTGTGCACGCTTTTAAGTATAGCATGTTTATGGACTATAAAGTGTACGTGCTGCCCCGTGCTCTGTGATCCTCCAGAGCAGAGCAGTGCACCCACGGCCACTGCTCCTCAGCTGCAGCAATTCCTCACTGCAGAGGAGGCTGCAACCTGAGCCTGCACCCTGGGCACGGCCAGGAACACGGGTCCCATAAGGACACCAGGCACCAGCCACACCACAGGCACCACATGGTGTGAAAACAGAGGTGTAGTGCTCAACAGGATGGTGTCTCACCTCTTCTGCCTCTGAGGCTGCTTCACAGATGACCAGAATTTCTCCTGGTTTAGCTGCCAGGGTATGTGACCTTTCATGTCAGGCATGCTGGCTGAGATATCTTCATGTGCTGATGTTTGGTACCACTAATCACCTGTTCACAGTGTTAATCATCAGCTTCCTCATCTGCCATGAGGAGAACGAGAATGCCTGGGCAGGGGGCAGAGCTCTGCTGGCTGCCTGTGTTTGTGTGGGGGTTGTCTTCTCAGATGACCACCTCGATACTTCCCCCAGATGAAAAGCTCCTGGGAGATCTTGTTTCCTGCTGAGCCCCCTGTGCTAAGCCCCACTAACAACTGATCCCGTACTGCTGGATCCCAGCCACCTCTTGGATCAGTTGTCCTTCCTTCCTAGATCCTCTTGCTTGGCTTTCTTACTGCTCCTGAGTAACCTGGCCTCGTCCTTAGGTGGTGTCTTCTGTTACAGATATCAAAATGCTTTCCAGTCCTTTTTATTTCATTCCTTGGTTTAAATGGGAAAACTTATCACAAGGAAGCAGGACAGCACCTAAGATAGCCAGGAGGAAACCAAAGAGCTCTCAAATACGCACCAGTGTTTGTACCATATCACAGTCCAGCCTATTAAAAACAAAAAAGACTTACACTGTTATATCTTTCTTTATATGTTTTTCCTTAAAGTTGTCCTTTATTAATTTTGGACACTGATGCTTTTTGAGATTTAAGAAATGTAACATTGCAAAAAAATACTTCTGAATCAATGCTGTTATGAATTTCTTTTTCACTGAATTAATTGTTTTAAAACACAGTGCTGAGTGCTCTCGATGCCTTGTGTCAATCACTGATGGATTTTTAAAAATACTTCCGCAAACAGCCTGCTCCCAGAACTTATTTCTACCCATTGTATTAAAATTGTGACAGCAGCTAGAAAAATATTTCTGATAGGCAGAAATACCCCAAGTAGATACCATTCAGTCCCATGTGGAGAAGTCACTTCTGAACTGTCCTTGTGTTGTCTTCTCAAGCTGGCACAAGGCAGATTCCTGATCCTGTTCTTTTTCTGATACAAAAGGATTGACTTTCAAGTAGGGCCAGTGCTAGGCATAGGAAAAAAGAAAGGAGGTAGTTAGCTGGTGATGATAAAATTAATAACAGGCAGAGATAGTTCTGGTCTGTTTTGCCCCCAGCAGATCCCAGAGAGTGAGGCTGGCTGCTGGTGCCCCTTCTGAGCCAGAAGATACTGTGACTACAAACCATGGGCAGGGAAAGCAGGCAGATAATGATGGGGAGGGGGGTTGGTTAATTTCGTCATGACCCAAAGCAAAATCAAAGAGTGACACTGAGTAATTTATATCCCCCTCCATACATGAACTCTATGAGCCCTACACGGTCAAGTGTATTTTTGGGCAAATGTAAAATTATGCTGGGGTCTGGAGTGTGGCATTTCCTGTAGTGTCTTATGAATTGGTTTAGTAGGAGCTAGGTAGGAAGATCACCAAGGATATTCAGTTGATGCAGGGTAATAAGATGGCCTTTTTTTCTTCTCATTGTGTTTGACCAGAAGCACGTGGGTAACAGGGCTGGGTGTTCTCTCTTCTGGGTTTGGAGGGTTGTTTCCTTGGTTTCGATATTAAAATATGTGAATCATTTTCACTTTGCCTTTTTGCAGTCCACATAGTGGTTTGGACTAGCAATCAGCAGAGACCATGAAATCACCTCTGTTAGTCATATGGCAGCTCATTATTAGGAAACTTGATTTAAGACTTGAGTTTCTTGCAAGGCTTGATACGAGGTCACTGCAAAGGAATATGAATTTCTTCTGTCCCTGACATGGTTTATGGACACTCAGAAATAATGTCTCTATCCAAAGGGAAAGTTTTATTTATCTTTTGTTCTCTCACTGCTTTGTACAAGTGTAATAATCAGTGTAGGTGGGGAAAAAGCTAGGGAGAAATGAGGATCTGTGGCTACTCCATCATTGTATGGAAGTATAGGTTGTGCTGTCAGGTTGCATGTAAGTAGAATGAGAATTAAAGATCGTCAGAGGGTTAATACCAAATCTGTGTCAATGATAGCTTTGTGAAAATGAAGTTTTATATGAAAAGATAAGGGCTGTGCTACGTTTTTTCTTCTCTGATTCCTGCATTGGTTTCATATGAATTAGAATGATGTTTTGCCTAGCAGAGTTAGGCTGTGACACAGCTGTCCTAACATGAGCAAAACCAGTTTTGTTCCCAAAGATCAGCCTGCATTCCTCACCCCTGAGAATGTGCTTTTTTAATTAGTGTTTTAAGATGTCTTTGCTCTGACCGTCTGCCCAAACCATCAGCAAATCCTCATCAGGTAGATGCACAATAGTAATTTCAGTGTTATTTAATCCTTTTTGTACTTTCTGAATCTGAACTTTTAATGTGCTGCCCGGTAAAAGGCCAAGAATGGTGCAGAGGCCATAGATACTGGTTGGGTTTTAAAGCCTGGGCTACTGCATGGTCTATGCAAGCAGATCATGTAGTTTATGATCTCAAAATAATTCACAAAAAATGCAGACAATCTATAATATTTATTGATTTGAGCTAACTTAGTGATTTGCACTATTAGAATAACTGTGATAAATGATGAAACTTGATGCTTCCACTGCTATCATAATTTACACTTTCAGGTTAAAACATTGCTGACAAGAGTTAGAGTCACACGGGGACTCTTTTAAGCTTAAGAGTTCTTCTTTGTTGCTGGAAGCTTCAGCTCAGAAGGTGAATTCCTGACTGGAGGTTTGTCACCACTGGTTTTATTTCGGAGGTTTGCAACATTGTTGATGCACACTTAAATGATTGTTGTTTCACTTGACCCTTTCTGCTGAGGGGGAAGATAGGGCTGGCTCTTTGTGCCTTCTGCCTTTATGGCTGTAGAGCAGCTGCAGGCAACAGAAGGAAAGTGATTTTGGATCTCAACTTCTGTTTGGTAGTCAGATCAACTAAGTAAAATAGCATTTGTCGTGAGTGAAATTCAGTCTGAATGCCCAGGAAACCTCATGGGACGGCAGCCTGTCAGAAAGAGTATGGTGTGTTGAAGAAACAAACTACCACAATGGGAGCCTAGAAGGCAGAATGTGGAAGGTTCCCTGCCTGTGGCAGAGGGGTTTGAACTAGATAATCTCTAAGGTCCCTTCCAACCCCAAACATCCTGTGATTCCTAGAGCCAGGCTTTGCATTCAGCTCAGCCTGCTGAAGTCGGGTGCACCAGTGATCTTCCCTCTCAAACCAGGAGCTGGGCAGCCAGCGCCGTCCATGTCTGCATCCTCAGCAGACTGCAGTGTCTGCTGGCATATCCCAGTGTGAGTATTGTTGGGTGGATGTCTGGAACAATAGGAGTTCATGGAAGAGCCCCAGCTGCAGTTCCTGTAGGGAGTGAGATGCCCAGGACACATGTTCCTAGCCAGTGTTTGTGCCTGAGGCCATGGAAAGCCTCGGTGTGGCTTGTACATCTCTCACCTCTACTGTTGAAGGGATTTTAGTGCTTGGGCACCAAACAAATGAATTTCACTAAGCAGCAACTTCCTGAGTTAAAAGCATGGTGTGATGTGAGTAGTAAGAGAGATTTCAGTTTGTGACTCTTCTCCCAGGTGCTCTCCTTGCTTATAACCCCCAGAGATCAACTTACCTGAAGCATTTATGTCATAACAAGCAATATAAAGTCACCTAGGCTGAAAGCTAATCTCTGTGGGCTTCTTTTCCTCCCTTTTTTTCCCCCCAAGATCCCGGATGAATCAACAAAGAAATGACACTTTCATTGCATGCTTATGAAAGAGATTTAGTGGGATACAATCAAGTAATTTGAGTCATGTTACAACTTAAAGTCCCTCTAAGCTGGTGGGAAATGATTCTTAGATATTAGCTGTCTCTATAAGGAGAAAAAAAACCCAGACAGTTAATTACTAAGAAATTAGATGTGTTTAAATTATGCATTTATAATGTGTTATAATTTATTTCATTGTTAATAATTCAGAACTGGCTGTGCATTTCCTTCCCTGTAAATTCATTCAATGTGTCTGAAGATTACTGGTTTGTTTCTTGGAGTTTTATAGATTTATTGCATTTCTGAGGGGAAGGAAGTGTTGTTTTTGGCACAGATGCTAGGAATATTCTTGTTCTGAAAATGTGAAGCAGTGTTCTAGTACACTGCAAATCTGGCCTCCTTTATATTGATACAGAGAAGGGTGTAGTGGTTTTCCTGCCTTACACATTTTACCACCATGCATGATTCTCCTACTCTCATGGATTGTTCAAGTGATTGATAAGAAAGGAGAATATTGGTATTAATAATTTGTGCTAAAAATTCATACAAGGTTTTAAACAATTGCAGTAATTGCAGGGTAGTGCCCGTGCTTAAATTTTTAAAGGAAAGTTTTGGAAGGCTGGTCTGACTCTTATGAGAGTCATGTTACTAGATTTGATTTCTTGGAAAAAGCATGCTGTTGTTTATTCTTGCTTGAATTTTTTGCTGCTTTTGACACATAGAAATAGGGTATGGAAGAAGTAAGTGAGACATAATAGAGACTCTGTCTGTGCAAGGGAATGAACAGTAGACAACTAAGAGTATGGATAAATCCAGTTTCTTGAGAGCTGGACAAAGACCAAGCAGAAGTATATACTTTAGTTGGAGGAGAAAGTAATAAGAGAGTAGCAAAACATGAGCCAGCAAGAAAAAGAAAGAGATGTTAACTACAAAGCGTTGCAGAAATTACCTGTCACTCTGCTTTAAAAGCTTTTTTGTTGGGCAGTGCTGTCATGTAACTGTGTCATATTTCAGAGAGAACACGATTCTGAAAAGAGGAAGAAAGTTTGTGTTGGCAAAGCCTAGGGGAATTCTTAGAAACCTGAAACTGAAAAAACAAGTATCTTGGACACTTACGGCAACACCTCTCTCTTAACTCCCCCCTGCACTTCCCTTCCTGCTGATTTAATTTTCCCGTTGCTACCGGAGGCAAGGGGGGGAGAAGAGGAGGAGAGCATATTTTAGCCAGATCCAGCAAGATGAACAGTGTGTTTCTGAAACGTTTAATGCACCTGGAAACTCTGTAGCTTAGTTTGAAGTGCATAGTAAAAAATGTGTTGAAGGAAAAAGGTATTTGATGTCACTATTGGATCTCTAGGATAATGTATTTTTGAAAGAGAAAAAGAGGAAAAAAGAATGTACCTTTCTAGCTGACATCCATGAATGATGAAAAAACCTTGAGAATACAGGTTTAGGTCACTAGAAAGTATACAAAAGCTAAGCAATATTTTTCAATACATTTTAAACCATTAACAAAAGCTCGGGAGTTCTCAGGTTTCTCTGGTTAGTAGGAGAAGCTGGATGCAAAATTTGATGTCTATCATTGCACACTGTATCTGTTGCATAGACCAATTTTTAGTTTGGCAATCGCTGTAGTGGCTGCAGCTCAGCCCTGTTAAGGTACAAGCCTTTCCCAGCTGCTTCAGTGCAAAATCAGCAAGATCTGACAGCATGTAAGAATAAAGGCCACAGATAATCACCCTGGTGTGATCTGGAAGGGTTCATGTCACCCAGCTCTGAAGTCTTCCATGAGTATTAATCAGTCCTGAAGATGGGTCTTGTGTGATAATTAAATATTGTTTTCCCCCCCTCCCCTTGCTGCAGATGGAGCATAGCAGACCCGAAAGTCATAGACCATGGATGTAAGTGAGCACAAATGATTGAGTCATGCTGTGGATGTCTGTGGTTTTACCTTTCCAACACCTGTCCTTAGGGATCTGTTTGTAGAGAAAACATCTCTCTGTCTCTTTCTGTAGCTCATCCTACATTGCATTCAGGGTTTCCTCAACCACAGAAGAGAGCATTGCAGGAAACATCACCAGAAGGTGAGATGAACCTAAAAAACAAAATAGCATTGCTGTATAAAATCCTGTGTTAGGCGAGTTCACTGTGATGAAGGAATCAGCTGAAGACAGCTAGTGAATTATCCCACTGCTGTGGTTAGTTATTTCTTTAGCTTTTGCAGGGGAGCAGGCTCCTCAGCCCCTGCCTGCCTGTGGTTTAGCAGATAACATCATTACACCCTGACAGTTCTTGGATTCTTGAGTTCTTGGATGGGAATGCTACTGGTTAGCATATTTGGCAACCTGTTTTTTCCCCTGAGGACCTGTATATAGCAGCAGGGTAGAACTGAGACCAGTGTCCTTATGTAAGCAGGGAGGTGTCTGGTGGCACAGACAAGTTTTTCTTAACCCCATAAGAATTTATAATCCTCTGTGTATATAGGCCCAGAGGTTTCTTTCTTTTGGTTTCAATTTTTTTCTTGTTCGTGCAGTATATTCCATGTAAGACTGAATGGAGAGAAAAGGAAGAACAGATGCAGAACTGCTAATTAAATTAGCCATTTCCTAAAAGCAAATAGCAGGCATTTCAATCTCATAAAAAAAATACCGGCATGGAGCCCATTCTTTCTGGTTTAAGTGATTACTTACATGTTCAGATGTCAATGCAGGGAAAACTTGCAAATGTAGAGAGGTTTATTTTGTCTTACTGTGTGTATTTCCCTATAATTCAGTCTTTGCACCTACCATTTTTGGTGCCTTTTATTAAAAAAAAAAATTTAACATATGGAGTGGTTGCAAAAGTTTTGAGACAAAAAATGTCCTTCTAGTGGGGTGAAAAAAAAAAAAGACTGTATGAGGTGAGAGAGAAGAGAGGGAAACTGGGATAATGCTAGGGTGGTGCAAGAGATGATGCTTCAAGGAGATGGATGGTAAAGTAGGGAGTCTTTTATGAGGACTTCCAGTAGCCCTCTTTAGCCTGGCAGCTTACTGCGAAGTTACATGAGAAACACAACCATTATTTTATCTTGATGCATTTTTTGTTGGTATCATATTGGTGGCTCTTTTTCTGACACATTGGCAGGAACATTTTTCTTCTAGCCTAGGAATTATGAGTGAAGTCCCACTAAGTGATGCATGTATGTGCCTAGTCACATATACTCACCAAAGCTTTTAGCATCAGACTAGGATTGATGTTATGTTTTGCTGTAAATGTCCATAGCACAATTTTCAAGATAACCGACAATTTTTCAAAATATTTGTTGTGTCCATTAAAATAGAGAAACCAGAGGTCTGGTAGTAGCAATTGTTTGGAAGGGTACATGAGAGAAGGTGAGAGATAAAGCAGTGCTCCCCAGAGCGCCCCAGTAGTAGAATAAGGCAGGTTTAGGACATCTGGTAGGTTAAGAGTACCTTCAGTAGCAGGGATTTGCTCTGGGCCTCCCCAGTTCTGAGTAGGTACCATAAGAAGTAAATTGGATCCTTCTGTTTTGTGGATACAGCCCTGCATTTCCTCTACTGTTTCTGTATCTGCCTGAAAAAAGAGTCCCTTGCATTAAACTGCATTTCAGTAAAATTAGGAGAACTTCTCCTTGCACAAAAGCCTACACAATATTTTTTAGTTATAGTCCCTGCAGTATTTTCACCAATTACTCACCTGTTCCTACCAGCAGAGTTTTCTGCTTATAAAAACAACATCCAGATACAGCCCAGACATATGAAGTGCTATGACTTCATATAAAATCGAGATTACATTCTTTTCAATGGCTTGACCGAAGCACACCAAGGGCAGTATTCTAGCACTGTACATTTAGCCCTGGCTTTGTGCTCTGGCTTGTTTTAGTTGTGAAAGTGGTGGGTTTATTAAAATATTATATGGAGTCAAAGGTCCTTTCTAAAAGCCAGCATGCAGGGCCATGGATTCCAGAGTATTTAGTAACGAGGCACTTCCCTCTGCATGAATAACCGGAGCCACTTCATATTTTGTGTTTGCGTTTTTCCATGCCCAGTTGCCTCCCTGGGGAGCAGGTGCTGAGCCTGGAGTGCTGCCACTGCTGGGGAAGGGAACTGTGCACCCCTGTGAGCTCCACACTCCAGTCAGGAGGCATTCCCAGCCTGTATGCTGGCCCTTTTAATGCATAAGTGTGCAGTGTTAGTGAAAAACCATGGTATTCCTAGAACATGAGTAAATTTGGCAAATACAGTCTTTTGTCTTGCTCTGAGCGTGAAGAAAATGTGTGTGCCATAATAATCCTTCCTCTTTTTTTCTTGTTATTCATTACCTTTTTCTCCTTAACTTTTCTCAAAGCTAAACTTCCCACAAAATTCAATTATACTCTAAAAGTCTATGTTGGCATGAAAGATAATTAAAAGTCCACTCAAACCTTTGGTTCCCACGTGGTTTAAAAGACAGAAGTTTAAAGTGAGCAGAGAGGCTGATTGAAGTGGGAAGGTGGTGTAGGTGATAGAGCTGTTTGGATTGGAAGCTTTGAGGACACATCTGAGGGTTTTTCACCCTCCTCAGAGCAGGTGTTACCTGAAATAGGATCCTGTTTTCCCTGGTACCTTGACACAATCCATGGACCCTTTCCTTTAGCTGGCTGCTCTGGCATTGCTGAGCTGATTTGGTGAGGGCTGATTTACAGTGGATGGATGCTTGGCCAGGCTGCTCTTCCTTGTGCTGACATCTGTCCGAAAACTAAAGGCAGCCTTTCAAATGCAAGGCTAGCACAGCCCTGTTGCATGGGCCATGTACATGTTCACAAACATGAAACTAAAGTGTTCTGGTTTAAATGAAAATACTTATGGAACTGGTTCTCAGTGACTACTGTTCATAAATGTATGAGATGTCATAACATTTGTCAAAAAGCTCCCGGGTGGGATATATCATACTTTTCTTTACTTTTCAGTTTAGTATGTTATTCATGATCCTATACAGGTATTTAAGAAAAAAAAAGAACCTTGATTTAGTTTAATTTCGTTCATTCTAGAACAAGAAAATATTCAGTGAAGGTTAGTGGTGCTTTTCTAGCACTTTTTTTAAACCTGAGTCAGACTGTGCTGCTGTGCTTACCTATATTCCTTGTATTCTTCATTTGTATTGATATGCAGAAAAATTCCTACTAAATACAGAAATTTTCTGTTTTGCTTATCTTGGCTTATAAATGTTTCATCACGATTCCAGTTTTTTTCCTGATCTACTATAGCTCTTGTGAGCACAGAATGTGAAAGACAATGCTTGCCCACGGCAAGGAGTTGCGTGGTGTAATGCACCAGTCCATTTTTGGGTTTCTCCTGGTGTTAAAATTACCACTCTCTCCCAAAGTTCAGCATCCAGCTAGGGTGAAAAGTGAATACAGGGTCTAAAAATCTTGAATACGTGTGCCAAGTACTTGAATGTTAGCAAGAGTGGGAGGGAGGTTTAAGGGAAATTGTAAACCTTTTTCAAGGCAAGCAAAATGACTGAACGCTTTATCACTTCTTTTCATTTCCAAAATGTCACAGCTTCTTGCTAAGCTTGACAAAGTTGCCATCATTTATTTGTAAGCTGCTTGAAGGTGCTCTTTTAAAGAATAATTATTAACCTTTCTGTTTCAAAACCTGTTCTTATACAAAGCATTTTTCACTGGAGGTGGAGTTACAAGGCAGTTTTTTTCAGTATGGCATAGAATTTTTCAGGAGGTATTTTCTAAACAAGGTAAATTGCCAGGGATTGCAGGAAGGCCCTCTGCTCTTTCAGTTGAGATTGGAGCTCAACAGGTTTCAAACTGCACAAAGTAACGCTGGGCAGTGGCTGTGAAGACATTGTGCCTGGCAGAGGGGCTCAGGGTCTGGGTTTGGCTCCTGCTTGCCATTCCAGGGCTCCAGTGTTCCCACTGTGTTCCCTCTGTGCCCACGGGGCACGGGAAAAAGATCGTCCATCACCTGTGGGATCTCTGCTTTCCTTTCCCTCCTTGGATCCTTGAAGTGATGTTATTTTGGGGGCTGGGGGGCGGGAAGAGCAGAGACCCAAGCAGCCCTGCCTGCCAGGATGAACTCACCTCTGGGCAAAGCCTCAGAGAGAGACCCTGGGGAAGTACCACCAGTGGAAACAGTGATTGCTCATTCCTTTGTGGGACACTTTGTCCATGGGTTGATTCATTGTTGACTAAGCAGATAACAGCCCTTTCTCTCCCTTGTTGAGTGCATGAGCTGCTGGGTGAGTTGCAGAAAGCCCAGGATGAGAGACAGTCGGGTCAGGGAGAAATTCCAAGCAGGAATTTCTGAAGTATTCCTGTGGGCTTTCCTAAGAAATGTCTCGCTTTCCCAGGGACTGATGGAAACAGGCAAGCACTCCGTCACATAATGTTCCCTCTCTAGGAAAACATTTGATAGTAGTTTAAAAAAGAAAGCTTTATAGATCTTAAATAATGCCAGAGATGAATTTGGTGAAGGCAGATACTGTCCATACTTTATTTGCAAGGATTTGGAATTTCCAGTGCTGCTTGTAATTGCATAGGTCCAGGGCTTGCCAGTCATATTCATTTTTCTTTGCACCACCTCTTTTATTTTCGTCAGGTTGTTATTATTGCACTCTTAAGCACATGGCTAAATAGTAAAGCTTTTGTGCTCAATTCATCAAGGTCATGGCACTTGTAATCATAAAACTAAAGAAACCTGATAATTGCGAGAACAGCTTCTGTTTCGTTTGTTTTTTTAAAGTACTTCATGTCAGTGTTTTGTATTCTGGCTTGTAATTACTCAAGGGTCATGTATCCTGGTTTACCTCTAAATAAATAAGGAATAATAAAAATATTTTTTAATGAAAGCTACATTTTTTAAAGGTTTAAAGACAGCCTTAAAGAAAATACAAAATACAGTGAAGCGTGTCATTCCATAAAGTTGGAGTGACCTTTCTCCGCATTAATCTGGCTAAAATAGGCTAAATTGTTCTTGTTGTCTGTATTGGGTTTTTTACAAAGTAAATAAATCAATATATTATCTGATTCGCAATCAGCCTGAATGCATCTTAATGGTAATTGGAAGGCTTAAAATGTTCAATTGGGCTATGATGACTGCTAACTCCTAATTCCACTTAGAAAAATGAGTGGTTTTCCTGCACAGCAACGTATTGATGCATGCTGGAGTAACTGGGTGGGCTCAGGTGCCCCTGACAGGCAAACAGGCATTTCCTCAGGTGCCCTTTGAAATTCTGTGTTCTGGAGCTAAGCACTGAATCAATATTGTTAGGCCATGTGGTAGTATAGTGCTGGAATGCACTGGTGGGGAGGAGATGGGGTCTGGTATTTTTTCTGTTGGTTCTTGCTTTCCAGCTCAAGGGATGCTCATCCAACTCCAGCTAAAGCTGTTCAGTTTAAACTGGCACATAAAAGTTGAAGTTAGCATTTTGTTTTAGCCTACAGACAGCAAAGATATATTTTATGATTGCTTAAAATGCCCATGTCTGAATGAGAAAGTTAGAAAGGGACATGCTGCAAACAAACTCATAGGGGCTTGTGGATAGATAATTTTTTTATTTTTTAATGCAACAGCTGAGGAGGTGTCAATGGAAATCAGAAATCTGTTGTTCAAGCTATTGTCTTTCATTTTATACTTGGAGCTGAAATAAGAATGGTCTTTCTGGTGTTTGTCCATGCCCCTCTTTAAACAAAGAGGTTTGATCCATGGCCAGCCCTCTTTAAGCACCACGATAATGCAGTCATTCATTATTAACAGAGAGCAGAGGAGAAGTGGAGGCCTCAAATACATTGGGAACAAGCAAGTGGGGAAATGAGGGTATCAATTATGTATCTGCCATGTTCATGGTGCTCTTACAGAGCAGTTGTTTTCCCCTAAGGGAAGAATACACTGGGAGAGCAAAGCATATTCTCAGTGCCTTCTTTGACAAGATGACGTGTCCCCAACTGAAGCTTCAAGCCCCTTTCTTTAGCCCTTTTCCCTCCCAGGAGTACTTGATGCTCTGGTTAGTGCTGGGCTGGTGCCTGGATCTAAAAGGAGAGTGCTGCTGGCTCTCCCACAGGGAAGTGGGATCCTGGTTTCCAGCCCTGCCTCCACAAGTGGCAAGCACCTGCGCCCCTGGGGCATGCAGTGAACAGGGCAGGCTCCAGCCCAGCATCCCAGTGCAATGAGCTGAAGGGCAGCGGCTTTCTCATTTGTAATCTGTTCCAAATAATTTTTTTTTTTAATTACCAGCACCTCACTTCCATAAACACTGATTTCATGGAAAGACTGAAGTAAAAAAAAATGTGTGAATACAGCCTCAAACCTTCATGAAGATGATTCTACAATTCCACTGGGTTTTACTATAGTGATTACTAGTGGTTACTTATAGTTTTGCTATAGTGATTTGCCTTGCTTGATGGCATTATTGTTTCTTGATTGTGTAGGAAACGGACCATACTGGTTTTTAAAATAAAACTGAATCCCATCACAGTTGCACAGACTTGTCCTTTGACATGAATATGCCCCTGAGTGTCCAAGGTTAAACTGGCAAAAGAAGGGCAACTGGGCTGACAAATATGTCAGCTTGTGCCTGATTTTTCCCCACCTTGGCCTTAGTAAAGAACAAGTTTCAGGGAATAAAACAGCTGTTTGCTGTGTGGCTGGGGATGAAGAGGGTAATGAAACATGATGCAGAATAAAAGTCAGCTGCAACTTGGCAACTCCCTTATCCTCATAGCAAAGAAGATGACTTATACTGTATTAAGAATTATGATATTATATGTACAGAATGTTATGAATGATTCTTAAAGGCTGTGGTTTTAGAGTTGGCAAATTAGTATTTTGACTAAGACTGTGTTTAATCATTAGTAGGTTGTTCTGAGTATTTTGGAGTTTCACTATTATTGTTTATTCAAGCTGGTATCTAGCAACAAAGACAAGCATTTTAAAGGCAGCTAAAAACTGAACTTAAAAATAAACACAGTTCTCTCTACAAAGACGGCAGAGCTACAAGCCTGTACAAATATTTGCAACGACAGCAACAATCAGAAATTTGCTGGTTGGGTTTAAAAGTGTTCTTGACCTCCCTGGCAGGGTTCTGAGGCCTGCAAGGTCACATAAAGAGACTATTTGCTTTGAGGCTGACTTGCACACATTTGGACAAGTGCAGTATGCTGTTTCCTGTACTGGAAAAAAAGGTGTTGAAGTGGTGCCAGTATAGAAGAAAATATTGCTCTTGAAAGGCAGCACAATGAGCTCTGGGATGTCCTGTCCCAGGCATTTAATTACATGACTGATCAAATTCCTGCTAAAGTTTTGGGTATATAAATGTTCTGTTATTCATAGATCAGGAACTCTGTCATAGTACTTTTAGGAGTGGGGAAGCATTGGGATGGAAGCCCACAAAACCAAACCTGCTTTCAGATATAGAAACATGTTAATTGTGAAAGATTTGGTTAAAGATAGTAATAATAAAGGGAAAAACACATGTAATATTCATACAGACTTGTGTTTGGCAAGGGCATTGGATGGTCTGGAATGAGTTGGAGTGGATTCCATATCTTTGTCATGGTGAAGAGGAAAACAGCTGATGATGTTAGTGCTTCAGGTGGTCATTGCTTCAGCACGGGATGTGTTGAAGGCATCAGAGCATCTCTCACACCTGTTGGCAGTGAGCTCAAGTGATCACTTCCTGGCAGAAGTCTTCCCATTTCCCAGACTTCTTACCCCTTTGCTCCTGTCTGTTCCTGCCCCAGCTCAATAGTACACTCTCCAGCTCAGAAGTAGGAGCTGACTCAGTTTTAGAAGCCCAGACAAAAGGCTATTTTTCTTTTGTCTCAGTGCAGTGATAACATGCAGCCTTACAGATGGTCACCAGCATGGCTGGTGGTTCACCTAAGGTTTCTGTTGTGGTGGTGCAAAAGCACAGGCTGAGATGACTGGAAGCCCACGTGTGTGCACAGCATCTCTGTAAAGCTGTACCTGTGTGCTGCCTCTGGGGGACAGAGCCAGGGATCTGCAGGGAAATGCCTCTGTCTCTGCAGGGGTATCGGAGGCATGGCTGAAAGGCATCGGAGAGGGATCAGCAGCTGACTCCTTTAGCCAGGGATGCAGAGGAGGTGAGGTAGCAGAATAATCTCCTAACATCCTACATCCTGTGACAGCCTCAAGCTTGCTTAGGGATGGAGAGGAGCAGAGCTGTGAACAGCCCAGAATAAGTTTGGCCATGCTTTTACTGTTCTGCTAGGTTTTTGACTCAGAGTGGACAGTGAGTAGCTAGGGTCACCTGAGGGTGTGGCATAGCTACAGCCTCATCTTTCCTGTCAGTCAGCTGGTGCTGGACATCATCCCCTGCCTTCCCTTGTTCAGCAGGTGCTGCTGCTGCTGCTGCCGCCAAAGCCAGCCATCCAGGGGCTCCTGGCCTGTTTGGGGTAGATGGAGAGTAAATTGCTGCTAGCTGGGGAGGTGGAAACCAGGGCCAAAGGCTTCCCTGTGGCTCTCCTCACCCAGTTTTATCTCAGCATTGGTATAACACACTTATTAACTACTGCAAAGATGGTTGTTTTTAATTCCTCTTTATCATCACACAGGAGAGGGGCCACAGGTGTTTCAGTTTATTTTCACACTTCTAGCCAATATCTGCTGGGGAGATTTACCACTTGCCTGCAGCTAAAGAGTCGTTGTAAATTTATTACTGTTATTTTTCTCCCTCATATTAAGGCTATGATAAGAAAAGTCAATAAAGAAGTATTTCCAGTTTTGCAGTTCTGGTTTTTAAAATATCAATACAGAATTTAGTAAGATGAGTACATGCGGCTTACTTTTAGGTGAAATTACAAAATCATCCCAAAAAGTATTTAAACTATAAACAGAAATACATACTGTTGTACTCCAGGGAGATTTATCTCCCTTAATATTCAGACACAAGAAGCATTAGTTTTCAATTAGCAGCTCAGATGCTTAAGGTAGTTTGGTTGCTCTTTTATGTACGCTGCTTTTAGTTGTTTTTTCTGTCCTCCCACATCTCTGTTATTGTGCCTGGATTTTTTTTCCCCTTGTTTTTGTGGAGGAGTTGCTTTGACCTTTGATATGATGTTTCATATAGCTGGAAAATGTAACTTTCCATTTGCTGATTTTTTCTCAAGTATTGGGGTTGAGGAAAAAAAGAATAAGCAGCCTCCATTAAACCTATGATCCCTTTTCTTCTGGTTGAAGCCAGCTTTGTCCAGGGTGAGAGAGAAGGTAGCAAGAAGATTTTCAGCCAGATTTCTTTCAAACCTGTGTAACAGGATGGCTGAGCATTTGCTTGTTCCTTCTTCAGGAAGCTGAACGTGTGGAAGTTAAAAATTTTATTGAAGAGGAGGAAGAAGTTGTGTAGCTGTTCCAGTAAGGATTGCATGTTGCCAAAATGTAAATAATTAATTTACAAACACCTATTTGTGGGCATATTGCAAGCGTAGGTCAGATCTTTTTTTTTTTTATTTTTATTCAGACCTTGAGAGAATCCCTGGTGTGTTTTTTAACATAAGAACCAGTTGAGAAAAGAGGTGGTGTGATTGTAGAGGTCTGACTACAGTGCTCAATGCGCTGTAGAATGCACCCAACTCAGTTCAAATGCCAGTGTAGATGGAGCAGACAAGCTCTGAGCCATGAGGTTCCTGCATGGGAAGTGTCATTTAGTGAGGCTGGGTCACCCTGACTGACTGTGCTGCCTTTGGTGTTTCTGGTGTCTCTACAGAGTGTCCTCCAATCATAACTTTGCTTTTTTTTTTATGTAGAAATAACCCCATGGGAGCGAAAACTATATTGTGAAGTAACACTGAAGGTGGATGTTTCAAGTGTGTTATCTGCATTTGGGATGCACTAGCAAGAGACAATTTGTGGTAATGATAGCCTGTAACCTGACAAACCAACCAACAGCCCTTGAGCTGAGGTGGTTATTGTGACCAGGAAAAAAAAACATTTTCTGTGCTTTACCCCCGTGATGCAGCAAGCACGTGTCAAGCCCCAAAGTTAGCTCTGTTTTATGTCCTGTTTCTTGTGTAATTAGTGGGAAGCCCAAGTCAGGTCCCCTGCTTGTTTGCTGGGGATCAGTGTCTTGTAGGACTAGGGCACTTGACAAATAGCTAAATAAGCTTTTCCAGGCCTTCAGCCAGTTAATCCCAGGTGTACAGCTAAGGAAGTGAGAACTAGAATAAACACATCATTGTTTGTAACTCTGGTCATATTCCTTCTCTGCACACTGCAGAAGAGAACAGTGTGGCTGAGAATCCCTCTGAGCCACACGGCTCTGTGAAACATGGAGCCCTGAGCATCCGTGCTATGACTTTCAGGGAAACACAGGCTTCCCTCTTTTCCTTTGAAGTACCTATGTAGCAGTTCCTGTGCTTTTTGCTGAGCTTAGGTAGGGGCTCATCACAGGCAGAACAGAATGTGGTCTTTTGAGCTGAATTTTCCACTCCTGCTGTGTTTGACTTTCTTCAGCAAGTTAACATTTTGCTTGTGGAAGCAGTGGGAGTTACAGTGTTTGGACTTGAAGCCCTTTCTGGACTTTGGCACTGCTGATGCAAGTGTGATTCCCACAACACCAAAGGCATTTGTGTGTATATCCTTGTAGAAACCTGGAGGTATTCAGGCCATCATCTCCATCCCTGCTGTGGTTATCCTAGGAGGATTTCCTCTGGCTCTTCCAGGGCAGCAGCCAGTATCCCTAAGAAGTAGCCACTACCCAGCCTGTTTAGCTCATTGCCAGCAGGAGGTCCAATTAACATTTGGCAATATTGGCAGTTCCATATGGAAAGTACCACTCTGCCGCCCACATTTGAACTTCAGCTTTTTCCTTACATTTAATTAAAACACAATCAAGTCAATTAGCTCATGACAGAGTTTCTCCAAAGTTAAACTCCAGATATATGGCAAGGCAAAAGCGTGCAGATGCCAATTCATTGTGCTGCCTGGAGGTAGATTGTATTTCTCCCATTTACCAGTTTATCCGCCATGGATTTGCTGTATTTTTTTCCCTTCCAAGTAGATTAAAAAACCCAGCAACAACAAAAAACAAAACAAAAGCACCCACAAAAACAAAAAATGTGAGAAAGAAAAAAAAAAAGCCATTTCCATCTGGTTTGGGTCAGGAAAAATAATATTTTGAGATACTTATTGAAAATGACATCTATAGTGTCAGAATGACTTATGATTTTTAATGACTACGTCAGACCTTTTATTATGCAGTGTCTTGAAGTTTGCCAGTAAGCTTGAGGAATAAGTAGCTTATACTCTATAGCAAGTTGATGACTTACTGCTAATTAGGGATAATAGGCATCTGCAAAAACATGTTCATTTTGCTGGCATAAAAACCATGATTTCCAACTCTGTGCCCTCTGGCAAGGCGGTATAAAAAATCATATTGTTGTCAGAAGAGGTTTTGAGGTCTCAATAAACCAAGATGACTTTTGCAGCATATCCCTGCCAGGCAGCAGGGTGCTGTGAGAGGAAGAGAAAAAAATAACTGTACTAGCTAACTGGTAGTTAATAAGCACAGAAATTGTATCCAAATCCACTTGTAAGGTAACTCTGAACTGGACCCAAGGCATCGTCTGCTGCATTTCTCAATTCATTCATGGTTAGATGTGGCAATACCCTGAGTCACCTCTATTCTGACAGGATGAAAAGGTTTTCTTCACATGCTTTAAGAGTGATGTGATACCATGGCAATACTGTAAGAGAACTATTGCTAATGAAAGTATTAGGCACCAGTGCTACCTTAGTGCCTTGGTATCAGTGGGGCACTTGATTCTGTGCCTTTTTCCCTCTTGGTTGTCCAGCAATAGGAGGAGGACTTTTCCTCTGTCTTGCCACTCCTAACCTTGCTGTATGACAAGGATTCAGAGCAGAATTGCAGTACAGGTGGGTGAGCCTTGGTTGATGTGGGTGAGAGAAGGGGTTGCAGCATGAAAGGTGCAGCACGGTGGGGAAAGAAGAGAACTTGACTTTCTGCTGGTACCATCTTGTAATTAACAGCCCTGATGTGAGAAAGAATCCCTTAAATGTATACCAGTACTCCAGCAGGATTGGATTAGATCAGTTGTGTAGAAATGTGCTGGTGAGGGGAGTGCAGGTTAGGTTCTTCTGATGGCTTTTCATTTTCACTGCTAAGAGAAAAAATATGCAGAAGTAAAAAATACTGAACATCTTTTTGAAGATGGTGAGAAGAAGGCAGGACTTCAAGGCACTATGTACAAACAAAAGAGTAGCACGAGTCAGCAAGCTCCTCTAAACCTCAGAAAGCTAAGATGTTTCTTTTCCCTTCAGTGAATATGTATAATGTTTATAATGATTAATAGAAGGTAGATAAGTTCTCTGAGGTGAAAAACACACCGCTTTATTCTTAAGTAGTACATGACCTATAAAGCAGGTAGTGTGCATCTGAAGCATCAGTTTCCTGTAGATGTTTCAAACAAGAGGAGTAATAACTTTTGTAAAAATCTTTCCATAGATGCTCTGAAATGTCATTGCTGAAATTGTGGGTTTTCTTCTAAATAGTTTATTAATTGATAAAATGTGCTAGCTTGTGAATATATATGTATACACATAATATATATGCTTTTGAATATAAGTAAGTTATTTTTTCTAGACATTTTACTTTACCTTAGATTATTTCTAAAGTTAGTCTGTGATATCTGGCTATGCTTATTCCTTATTTTCAAATACATATTTCAAATGAGGGAATTGGTACAAGGTCCATGGATTAGTAAATTCCCAATTTTGAACACTTGTTGAACTGACTAGATAAATCAACTCCTTGCCTTTTATTGTCAGAAGGAATTAGTTTGACATCCGTTTTCAAAAGTTTCCATCTTCCTGAACAGAATTATTGTCCATGAATTTCATGTATTTGCTCAGTTTGAAGCAGACAGATTTCTGTAGCTAGGATGAATATCACTGTTTTGAAGTTACCAGTTTTCAGCAGAGGGCAGAACAGGGACCGATGCAAATCTGTATTTCTCTGTGGGGAGCTGTTGCAGCCCTAATCCTCCCCCGTTTCTGCTGGTACACACAGGGAGAAAAAATCTAGATGAGGTTTTTGTGACAGTGGTCTCCTGCAATAGGCTGTGCTCCATGACTCAGGAGAATTTGAAAAGATCAGCATTCTGGTGCTTGTAAGACCATGGTGTCTATCACCAGGATGCAGGCTCTTCACCCCATAGCCCAGCCTTTCTGAGCCACTGGAGAGAAGAGCACAGGTTCTGTCCTGCTGCCTCAAGGATGGGTAGCCTCTCACTCCACTGAGCTGATAATCTCACTGCTTCTGCCAGTGAGATAATGCCTGGCTCCTGTCCCAGGACAGAACTCTACAGCCAACAGATCCCGGTCTTTTTTCTTCACAACTTCACTTCTGAGTATTTGGATTTACTCGTGCTGATTTCTCAGAGATACTGTGTGTTTCTGCATCCCTTGGCACCAAGGGAATCTTGACTGGGAGGCACTCAGGAGTTACTCGGAGCAGGACTGTTCCTGACAGCAGGTGAGGTCAGCCCCAGAGGAGCTCTGGAGGTTTGCCTGGCTGAGCCTTCAGATCCTCCCAGGACCTGTTCCATTGCTGCACTGCCCAACTCCTGGTGGTGTTTTCCTTACCTCTTACCTGGCTTTTCCTGGCTGCAAACTGTAGCCCTCATCCCTCCTTGTGTCAGCTGGAATTACAAAGATAAATTTTGCTCTCTTGTCTTTGTACACACACTCCAAGTAACTGTAATTCTCCCTTAGATACACAGTTTCCAGCAGAGCCTTCTGTATTCCATAGGGGACTGCACTCCATAGGCAATGCCTGTAAGCCCAGACAAAAGTGCAATCCCTAATTTCAGGCAAGGCACCCTTTTGCTTTCAGGCAGGGCTCCTTGTGCTGCCCTGTGCCTCTCTGCAGAGCTGCTCACTGCCTTTGGTGATCTTCTCATCCCCCACCTCTCACCTGGCTTCTCAGGCTGGGCTGGGGGCTAGCTGATTCATTTTAAGGTAGTCTCACTTTAAATCTCTCTCAAGGTTTGCCTTGTTCTCCAGAGCACAGAGGTGAGGAAGTTTATCACTAGTTTTAACTTCATAGACTTCAATGAAGTTATACAATGAATCTTTCTTCCCAGTACTTTACTTCAAAACATTGGAAATAAAGTTTCTTGGACTCTGTTTGCATTACATCGGCTTTCTCACGGAAGAGATTTTTTTTTTTTTTAGCATCCTAGATCAATCTAAAGCCTAGGACAAATATAGGACTCATTAAATGTCATTTGTATGAGAAACAGAATAATAAGATTGCACCATGATGTTATGTGGCTGAATATGAATCTTTTTAGCAGCTAGGACACAGGACCAGGATTCAGGAAGCTATTTGGCAAACATAAAATTAAGCACTTAACAATTCTGTGCCTTGTATTTTCCATCTGTAAAATGGGGACATTGATATGTCTTTCTTTGAATAGCATTTCTGATTTAATGATCTATGATTATTGCTACTGTTCAGAGTGGCATCAACTCTTTTCTGAATTGGTTATAATTAGAATGTTTAGATGAATGAAAGCAATTACAGAGCCTATATGCCACAAACAGTTAAGTCCATGATTAATTTTGTGTCTCTAAGTAATGGCAGTTACTTCATTGCTCATAGGAGTAAAATTCAGCACATTGGAATTGTTTGCAGGATTACAAATGAAAGGCTTTAAGAAACCTTAGTTCTTAAATAGAAATAAAAAATAGTGGATTTCTCAGGGTAGCTCATTTTAACTGTATGCTACAGCATGTTGTGGGATGAGTCTTGATTTGGTTCACAAAACTCAAAAGTTTGGCCACTGATGCTAAGTATTAGCTTTCATATAATTCAATATGTTTTTGCAGTAAAGAAATCCTTCTTTAAGTTTTGGCTCCAGTTCAAAAGCTTATTGTTAAATATGCTTTGTTAATAAGAAGCCTGACTCATGGCAGGCTGTGCTGGGAAGAACTGATTACCAGGGATATCAAACAGACCTGTTCCCATTCCACTGCCAGAACAGTTATCTTTAGAGTTTGTTTAAGAAAGGATTAATTTTACCCAAAAGAAACAGTTTATGTTTTCATATTGCAAGGGTTTTGTTTTCTATGTGATGATAGCTGGTTATTCAACTTTACCAAGGATCGGAAAAAAGTCACGCAAACATACTTTGAAAGAAATTCTCCTGTAATGATAGAAAACCACTGGACTGTGCAAATATGCTAGATGAGCATCACGAGAAGCAAGTTCTGGACAGCTGCAGTTGAGGTGCTGAGAAGCAATGAGGCCCAGGGCTGCCTTCTGGAACAGGAAAAATCCATGTTGATGCATACACAGCCTGTTGCAGTCTGGTAGTGGAGGTGTTTAGCTGTTGGGTACTATTTTGTTTTCCATCCTTCAGTTATTTTTATTTCTTTTCTTTATACAGTTGATGGTTTGGACAAGGCTTCAATTGCTAACTCAGATGGACCAGCCCCAGGATCCCAAACTCCTCCCTTCAAGAGGAAGGGCAAACTCTCCAACATTGGCAAAATCTTTAAACCTTGGAAATGGCGGAAGAAGAAGACCAGTGATAAATTCAGAGAAACATCAGCAGGTATGTCTGTGGCCCTTTGGTGGCAAATAGTAGAGAACACTGTGATGGTTTTCCAGGGTAATATTTGAAAAGCTCTTTGAACTTGTTAGATGGCAGGGATTATTTAGGCATGATATTTGACTTACAGAAAAACAGTTTGATCCTTGGCAAGGAAACACTGAGCCTTGTTCAGCTTCTGTCTTGAACCTATCACCTCAAATACACAGCCGATTTGTTTACTATACATATCCTCAAATATATTGGAAAATCTCTCTGTCCTCCTGGTAGTCAGTGACTTGAATTATTAAAAAAACCTTGCCTTGGTGGGGACAGAAGTTTGGGGGAGAAGCGGACGTAGCCACACCCAGCAGAACGAGGATCAGCTCTGCAACCCCTGCCTTCGTAGAGGCTGCTCTGCCCCTTCACTTCCCCACTGACAAGGCTGGAAGGATGGTCTGAAATCAAATGCTGTGATGGAATTATATTCTGTCCTAAAAAGAGGGATATTGAAGGCTGGGATTTAGTTAGCCAAACATAGTTGTTTGGGGCCACCTGAGATGCTCTAGGGTGTCCTGGCTGCTCTCCCAGAAGGTTTGGTATCATATTTGTCATCTCTGTGCAGACAGCTCCAAAACCCTGGGGCATCTGAAGTGGCTGTAGACATCCATGTTTAGAAGACTGAATGCCACCCTGCATATATGTGTGTGTGCCTTTGTGTCACTCCTCTAGCCAAACTTTCTCTACAAAAATCCCAAACTTCTGGTTTGGGATTCAAACATTTGATGTTGTGGTTTCCTAACTTGAGTCTAATTAGAGTCCAGTGAGCTTCTGTGAGTTCTTTAGATTCATTGCCACAGTGCAAACCCCCTGTCTACTGTCTTCCAATGCTGTGGGCAATAAAACCAACACTAGTCTCCCGAAGTGTTTTCAGTAAGCTTCCCTGAACTCTTAGAAGTACACTGCTTGACATTTTAAACCCATACCAACCCCTGACAGTTACAGCAATGAGCTCTGTGGTTTGACAGCAAAACTTCTAAAACAAACTTTATTTACACAAGAAGGAAAAAGAAGCCATTTTCTCTGGTGTCTTCATCACTCCAGATGCAGCTGAAGTTTTGAACAGATTTCTGAGATCTTCAAATCTTTCTTTCTCTCCTTTCTCCCTTTGATGTTTTTTCATTTTCCCACATACCCTGCAACATACCCGCCACAATTTCTTCTTATCCTGCAGTAAAAAAATTTTTTAAATCCCCTCAATCTGATATCTCCTTCATTGCTTCCCCTTTCCTTCAGCTTTCCCAGTACTTTTATCATATTACTAAGGCAAAGTTATTTCTTGTTAATGACTCCGGAATGTTCTGCAGCTTCTCCTGGACAGGTATGTGATTTTATATGCAACGAGTTCTTCAGAGTAATGACCATTCATAAGCTGTGTATACAGAGATTCCCTAAACTTTCACAACCTATTAGCACATGTTAAGTTGTTATGCCATTAAATAATAATGCATGTATCATTCTTCAATTATTTTTTTAAAAAACGAATATCTGGCAAGTTCATGTTAAAGATAGTATTTCTTATGTTGCATTGTCTTTCTTCTGAGGGCCTGAATCCAGTCTTGCAAGCATGAGGCATCAATTCTTATAATACCAAAGCAAAAGATGTGTATCTCTTACAAAAGCAGGAAATGAAGTACAAAGAAATTAAGGTCAACATTTTCAAAAGTGCCTCCTTAGATATTCACTTCTACTTAATTTGGTGGTCTTATTCATGATGTTGTGGTCCCTCAAGACACTGGTTTTCTCTTAAACTGTGCGTGGGATCACTTATGTTTGTCTGTGTGCTTCATGTGGGGCTGGAACTTGAATTGAGACGTAGTTTGAATTGCATTCATCCTGCCTTAGATGGTAATTTCAGGGATGAATAAAAATAGTATTCCCTGTATTTCTTGAGGAAATAGACCCAGGACCAGAGGAGACTGAGAAGATGCATTTACGTGGCAAGTTGCCCCTTGTTGCTTGCTTGGTGACACGGCAGAAGAAACTTGCTTATCTAACTTGAGAAGGAAATGGGAAGACATCCATTCAAAATAAAAATCCTACAGGATATCCTCTTCCTCACACTACTCCATCAGAGGTGTATTTACATTACCAAGTGGGGGCTGTGTGTGTGCCTGCCTCTTACATGCAGGAAGCCCATTTCCTGGCCTGGGACCATGGGAGGGAGCACCATGATCCTCATTTATTACCTGTTCTCTCAACAGGGCTCCAGTGTGGTAAATCCACATGCAATTGAAGAAAACATTTCTTCTAAGACAGAATGTGGGCTGTTGGAACGAAATCTCACTACTTTCCCTGGGTTTTCACTAGGCTTTTTGAAATACCTTCTTGCTACAGCCTTGCCAGGACATGTACCATGGAGTCCTTTTTGTCTTAGGAGCAACTGGAAGATGTTCGTAAACAGCAAATACCACAAACATCAAAAAATGAGGGATGTTTACATGTAAGATGTTAATATCTGTGCCAGTGTGGGAATGATGGTTGGAATTTTTCCCTTTAGCAACGTATTTTCCACGGTCTATCTCAGAAAATCTTTTCTCTGGGCACTGGCTCTATGCTTTTTGCCTAGAGGGCTTTCAAAATCTAGGAAAAACAAACATAAAATGCCATCATCCCAAGGGTTTCTCTCCTCTGCAATGTTTTGCTGCAAAGGAAAAGGCAGAAGTTTGTGTCTTGCCACAAAGTAGATGCCACTTCAAAGCTTCACTGCAAAAGTATACACAGAGAGGGATCAGAAGGCAATTTTAGCTCTTACTAGGTCAGAGAAAAACTAACAATCAGAATTCTCCCAAGCTTCTCTTAGAAGAACAAAACCAAATACCGGAGAATATCCAGAATCTCACAGCACTCTTCGAGTTAAAGAATGGGTTGTGAGACTGCCTGAGGTTTGCAGCTGCTGATCATCACTAAGCAGTCTTTTTTGAGGGGATGAAGAAGGGGGGAGAGAGAAGCTGCTTTTTGAGGGAAACTGTTCCCATTATTAGTGTTACTATTATTTATACTGGGCAAAAAAGCAAATATTTGTGAGGGGGAGTAAGATTTACTGGAGTAAAGGAGGGCTGCATACAATACAATAAATTTACATCCTTTCTGATGGTCACACCCAAAGTCAGGGCAAGCTCTGCTTCTGACTGCAACAGGGGAAGGATTTTGGCCTGGGATTTTCTGATTCTTCTAGAGCATGAGACTGGAGACTGCCTGCCTGCCTGCCTCACCTCAGCTTTCTTCAGTAGGCAAGGACTCGTAACCAGTTGCCCTCACAGCCAGGACTGACCTCTTTGTAATCAATCTCAATACATACATGTACACAGATGGAGAAATTGTTCTTTCCATTTTATTATTGCTTAAAGTTATAAACAGTATGTTGGTGTTCATGTTGAAATTTTATATATATATATATATGTTCACACCTTTATAATACGCATATATAGCTATGTGTCATATATATGACAGACGTGTTGAGATATATTTATGTAGATAGAGGTATATATTCCTATATACACATATTACAGAAAAGATTTGTACTGATAGCACCAGCTGGTCACTCAGCCTAATGGGACAGCATTTTAAGAGTCTCAGACAAGTCTGCTGAGCTAATTACTTTTGACTCCTGTTATGTTTCAGTAGGCTTTCCTAAAATCAGAGTTACAAAGTCAAGCATTCAGAAGTCAGGAAATGTTTGAATGATGGTGCTGGGCGACAGGATAGTACAAAATACTTGAGTGTGTAAATGTGAAATATATTGCAAAATCTAAAGTCTGCAATAAACCATAAATTATTATGATGAGTCCACACTGACTAAATAGCACCCAGTATAAGTTCCTAAGTTGACAGGCTACTCCTTCCTCTTATACAAGGGGACATATCTTTGATTCAAATTTAAGATTCTGCCTTTTTCTTTGTAGGAATTAAAATTATGATACTAGTAGTGAACACTAGCTTGATTTTTTATGTTCTTTCCATGAGCCAAAAAATATTTAAAATAAATTATCTTTTCAAACTGAATTAATCAAGCTTAATCAGTTTAAATAAAAACACCAATCATGGCTAGCATTTTAGAAGATGGAGGACTAGGACTTAAGCTTCTTATCTGTTCAGAAATTTTCTAATGTGTGAAATGGAGATAGTTATGTCCCAGGGTTGTTACAAAACCTGTGTAATTTATGAAATGCTTTGAGGTTTTTTAGTTGAAGTGTAAAGGGTTCATGCCTTTTAATGACAATTGGCATTTCCCATGAAAATTAATTCAATACAGTCGTTAATTCAGTGGTGTAGAACTGAAAAAAATATATCATCCTGAAAACTTGAGAAAGGCATTGACGGGGAATGGTCTGATTCAATGTTCTTAAGCTTGATGGCGTTATTGCTTTCAAGTGGCATTGAATTGTTCCGCAGATATGTAAGAGATCATCTCATTTCACTGTCCCCAAGAAACAGTTCTTCTGCCAGGAGTTGATGCTATTTTGATGGGGAAATGCATCCTATGTTGAGGAGCTGCTGAATCCCTGCACTTTGCAGTGTGAGAAATAAACCTGGTACTGTAGATGCAGGAAGCACAGATTTGGAGGGACTTTTTACAAGAGCATGTACAATAGGGCAAGGGGGAATGGCTTTAAACTGGAAGAGAGGTTTAGATTAGATGCTGGAAGAAACTCTTTACTTTGGGGGTGATAAGGCACTGAACAGGTGTCCCAGAGTTGTTGCGGATGCCCCATTGCTGTAGGCATTCAAGACCAGGTTGGAAGGGTCTTTAAGCAACCTGGGTTACTGGAAGGTGTCCCTGCCCATGAGAGAGAAGTTGGAATGAGATGGTTTAAGGTCTCTTCCAGCTGAAACCTGAATTCTCTCATTCTGTTTAACCATCCCCTTCCCTGATGGATAAGGGGAGTAGGAAGCTGTAAGCAGTGATGCCTTCAGGCATGTGAGGTCAGCCAGTCTGGTTGTGTCAGCAGCTGAATACCTGCTGCTGGGAAAGGTGTTTTGCTATGCATGTAGGGCAGTTTTCTCAGAAGAGTCAAACTGCCTCTCTCTGTGCCTTCACAGGACCCTGTCACTCCAACTGGGCTGGCACAAGTGAGAGTAAACACTGCAAGAGATATTATCACTCTGCATACAACAGAGAGTGTTCGAATTAGTTGATGAGACAAATAGCCCTATCCCATAGCATTAATAGGATGGAGTCCAGCACACCTACAGCTTGAGGTCCAAACATCACATGGGTTTTGATGTCCATATGTAAACAGAATCAGGATAGGAGACTACCTTTTCCTAACAGGAAAACAGGATTTTACAAGTGATGCTCACATTTTGTGGACATTATGCACCATGGTTCCATGGATCATTACAATAATCTCCCAGGCTGCTCCATCAGTTTGGGGATGGGATGCAGTGTGGAGCTATTCTGTTTTGACATGTGTAAATGCTTTTCCCTATAAAACTATTCAGCATTTTTCCCATGGCAAATAAACATAATAATTAGAATGCTTCATGGCACAGTCTTGGGGGTTTTGTGTATGCTGCTTCTTTTTTAACCTAAAAACAGGATGCTTTTTTTTTTTTTCCATGAAAGCCAACCAGCACCGATCGATGAGGATGTTATTTCCTTTTAGAACACAACTTTCTGGCTTCTGTTAAAAGTTGTTTTTTGGGTTTTTTTTGGTTGGTTTTGGTTTGTTGTGGTTTTTTTGGTTGTTTTTTTTTCTCTTTAAACAGCTTACATGTCACAAGGGCTACTCTATCAGTTTCTTGCTCTGAACAGGATTTGTGTCTCACTACAGAAAAGCTGTAGGAAGCAGATGGAGATATCTCCAGCTGAGCTACTCAATCTAGTTAGTGGGAAAAAAGGTACTTTTACATGCTAAATGCCTATGCTAGGATGAGTTCAATTTCACCCTGAAAGTACCTTTTTTCCATTGACCGTAAAAGAATCCTCGAGGAGACTTGCTGAAATGAAGATGCTGGATCATATGTGTCCCTACTTTCTGCGCCTGAAATTGCAGGGCAATATTTTCAGAGACTGTCCATGAAAACTCAGGCCACTTCTCCTGTAGAATCAGAGGAAACAAGAGTTCTCTTTCTATGAAATAAAAATAGTTCTCTATATTTTTTCCCAAGCATCAGCAGTATGAGAATAAATCTGTTCTTAACTGTGCTTTTTCTTTAGTGTTGGAAAGGAAGATTTCGACAAGACAAAGCAGAGAGGAGCTGATAAGAAGGGGAGTGCTGAAGGAAATGCCTGAGCAAGGTGATAATGCATTAACTAGAATTTAGCTATTGAGAACTAAACATTTATGATAAAGCCAGTGTTGCATCGTTTCCATGTAGTATAAATAGGTATGAGGAGACAAACTGAGAAGTGTGAGAGGTAATTTGGGCCAGCTGACAACTGAAGTTAAGGGATTTGTGCTCTGTAATTGCTTCTGCCATAGGTGCCTCAGCTGACTTCTGGTCATATCCTAAAGTATTTTAATGCTCCCTGTAAATAATGTGACTTTTGTGGCTCCTGCTTACTGTTTGCCAGAATTTTTTCTAATTACTGATAAAACTATTTTTGAGTCAAGGTCTGCTGTCTAAAGCCACTAGAGTATAAAATGAGAAATTTTGGCTGAAAAATTAGGAACCCAGAAAAATCAATATAATGCATTTCAGGTATCAAAATGTACCAGTGCTGGGATCATATAGATCCCACTGCTGTCACAGAGGCCACAATCACAAATGGCACCAGCACAAAACTGTGGGCAAGAAATCACTTGTTTCAAAATGCTCTAAGGTTTAGTAACTGGCATTAGCCAGAATTTGCATTTTGAAAACCACAACTAAGCCAAGGTAGATACCTCTATGCTACATCCAATTATGTTTCTAGTGGCATTCTCTCTAATATTTTTAATCTTTTATAAATCTAGATCAAATAAAAGTCAAGTGAGTAAAATAATTTTCTGTAGCTTAAAATTAAACCGTTTTGTCATTTTATCAAGGAGTCTTAGAATTCCATGTTTAGCAAAAGTAATTTTCTCCTAGAAATTGCATTTTTCTGTGTGATCAGAAGAATCAGTAAAGTGTCAGTGTGTATGGGTTGTATCATACACATTGATATTTAGAAGTAAAGGGCTTGTTTGTTGATGTGTGACATCACTTGTCTGTAGAGAGTTTGGCTAATTATCAGACTATGACATTCAGCATAGCTGGCTTCTGCACTTGTCTCTGCCACTGTCATTGTCTTAAAAAAAGACTTGTAAACTCTCCATACCTCAGTTTGTCCATCTGTGAATGCATTTTGCCATGTGCTTTACCAAGGACCTGCGTGACCTTGTCTTTTGACAGTTGTAAATTTTATTTACAGTTGGGACAGTTAATGAAATGTCGTAACTTCTCAGGTTGGTGACAGTCTGAACATAAATACTATCATTTGTGATAAAAGTATGACTACTTTGGTCATCAGTGTCCTTGACTGCCTTGCATCCTTAAAAGGGAATGGGACTTTGGATTCCTTACAGGGATTGAGGAAAGTTAGAAGATGATAGAATATGAACAATTTTCTCTTCTTCCTCCCATATCAATCTGTCTCTGTTATCTTCATCACATTATGCTTCATGTTTAATGAAAATCATAATTTTAAGGACATTTTGAAAGAATATGGGGTTGGTTTGAAGGTGCTAAAAATGGAGAGGTAGGAAAGACAGTTGAAGAGTGTGAAGGTAGTTAGAAGGAATAACTATGGGGATGAAAGCTAAAAGAGGAAATTACACAGAGATTTGAAATGTGAGAGGTAAGAAATGTGAATAAGTGACAGCATTTCATATGGAGTGAAGAAGAATGAAGTGGAAAGTGGCAAGTGCCGCTTGGAGGCAGGAGGTGTTTGCAGAAGCAAGATGTGAATAAGAGGTGGCAGTGTCACTTGTGGAGGCAGAGAGGAGAGAGTGGATTTAAGAAGTCCTGGAAGAGAGAAGCTGAAGAAACTGAATGTTGCAGTTAAGGTAAGTGCAAGTGTCAGCTGTAGTAAATGAGACAAAATTAGGAAGGCAGAACTAATTTTTTAAAAATCAAGTTGCTGTTAGTATGTAGAAGATAATGAAACAATCGCCTTAGTGGGAGCACCCAAGGTGGTAGGACAGAGGCTGCATAATTGTGTTGAAACCAGGGAAGTGCCAAACATCCAGGTCTGGTAACACACAGCAAGGAGGAGGAGTGGAATTGCCAGAGTTAGTGAAGAATCAATGGGAGAAATCAGAAGAGATGCCATGTAGATTTGCTTATTTTTTGGGTTGACAGCAAGAGAATCCTGCAGAAAGAAATTACCAGAGAAGAAAACCAGCAGCAACTTTAAAGTGCATGGAACAGAGAAAGCTGCAAGGCAGCAAGAGTAGCACTTTTCAGCAATATAGAGACAAATAGGGAAATAAGTTTTTTTCAGGATCAAAAAAACTCTCAAGCTGAGCTAGTCTGGGTAAGTGAGTAAAGTATCATCAGAGCTGAGAAACAATTTGACTTGCAGAATTTAATTATATGGAGTGATACAGGAAGACTTCACCTTGGTTCTTAAGACTGGATGATGTCTTTGTGACATATTTTTATTAGATAAATGGACACATACATTCTGAGAACTTTTGTCAGGATTCCTGGCTCATTTATGTGCTGGGAGTGCACCACAGTAGTTCTGCAACTCTGCCCACCTGTTGTCCATTTTTGGAACATGCTGAAACATGTTACAGCTTTGTTGTGGTCCATGCACACATTTCTTTCCTGTGTAAACCAAGATGCAGGGATGAGAGAGCAGGATGCTCATGAACAGGCATGAAGAAGGAAACCAGCATGGACTTCTGAACCTACTACTGCAGAGGTATCCACCCAAAGAACATTAAAGCCTAAAGAGTTTCTTTACAGAGTTACTTTCCAGAGCAGATCTACAGCCTGATGTTTCACATTTCAGTAAGTCTTTCTGCCTTTCTTCCACACAAACTTGAAAGAAGAGGGATGCTGTATGTTGTAAGTAGGTGCTAAGTAAGTAGTTAAACTAGGCAGTAACTTTTTAATTTTCATTTCAGATGGTGATGTAACAGTAAATTTTGAAACTTCAAATGGACACACCATAGCCATTGGTGAAGAAACCATACAGGAAGAAAGGATAGTAAAAGCCAGTGAGAATAATGGCACTTTATCAGAGAAAGCATCAGCATCAGAAGGAAAAAATGAAGATCAGAAAGGTAAATTAGCATATTTTTCATAGATTGTTTTTTGCCTACTTTAGATATTAACGTGTTCTTCCACTAGTACCTATACATGCTGTGAGTTCTTTTCTGCCACAAGGGTGCCAACAGAACCTGCTGAGAAGATAAGACTTGTGAAAAACCAGTATTCTGTCACTGGTAGGCATGCCTTTTCCTGTGCGTTATGGTAAGGCCATAAAGAGAAGCATGATCTGAACACAGCAATGCGTGCAGGGAGGTTCAATTTCTAAATTCACTGCAAGCCTTTCCTTGTAGCCATGGCCAAGCTTTGGTGTCAGGTTTTCCTCTTATGAAAGAACACACTGAGTACATATGCATCACCTTGCAGTTTCATTGTGGAAGTGTCTCTGGGTTGAATGTTCAAAAGTGTTTAAGTCACTTGAAAACCATCTATCATTTTGAAAGTAACTTCAGCAACTCGTTCCAGTTGGTTTTCATGGAATCTTAAACACTTGCAGTCCAGCTCTTCACAAACATTTAAGGGACTTTGTCACTACTGCAAGCAGAAACTAGGCCATTTATGGAAAATGCATTTTATAACTATAGAGTTTTCTATAATTAATTGGTAAATACTGGTAAATATTTAGCAGTCCCAGGGTTCATCTTAATTTTGCTACCTTTACTCAGATCTACCTGAGTTTGACTCACAAAGGAAATGTAAAGATTAGTGTGGAATCACAGGATTTGAACCAATTTTATTTTCTTTCTCTACCATCTTGAATAATGCACCACTTCTTTTCCCTGTCTAAAAGTGTTCTTAAATACTACTTCGTTTATTGGATTTTCCTAGCAGAAAGAGCAAAGATACAAAAGGTCAAGACCTTCATGGCTGGCTGAAGCCATGGAGGCAAGACAGAACAGCCTTTCCAGTGTCTTCTATTAAACTCTACCTAGTGATGAATGAGCCTCTGGAGGTTGAGAGGGTCAGTTCAGCTGACGCAAAAATTTGATTTCTTCTCAGAGCTACGTAAATCATTTGACTATGCAAAAATTGGATAGATGTCCAAAGAGAATCTTACGAGGTTTCTAGTACTTCCTGTCTCCCAACAAGGCAGAAATACAAGATTAGCCTTTGTTGTGACAGTTAAATACGTCTATCCTGTGGTATCAGCTAGAACCAGATGTGTATTGGGTCAGGGGAAAAGAGTTATAAAAGCCATGGAAAACTCCTTTAAAATGGTTCAGTTTAACTTTGGGGTTAGATCAGGCCATTTATTATTTTGTGCATCACTAAATACAGCGTTTTGGAGCTGTCAGGACTTGGAAGTTTTCCTAAGATACAGTTTATTATTTTAGAAATACACATTTCTAACCATGTTGAAATCCCCTTGAGCTGACTTTGCAGAATGTAGAACTCCAGTGAAGCATAGGTTTGATATCTATTTCAAACATCTTATTAGACTCTGCACTCCCTATATATTGTTTTTACCTTATAGGGAGAAATTAATAATGATTGCTGTACAGAATTATACTCAGTACAAAAGAAAGTATAGCTATCACTTCAGTCCCTCTCAGAAAATTAATACATGGAGGAAGGAGAAGGAAAACAAAAAATGAGCAAAACTGGTATTCTGGGCTTCATTGAATCTCAATACGAGCATCCAGAAGATGCAAACCCCTTAAAGTATACTCTCCTCTTGCACCTAAACATGAAGTTATCCTATGAGTTAACATCTTGAGTCCCCTGAAACAAAGGGAGATAGATTTATTTCAGAGAATATTCTCCCCACAAACGGTCTTAAGGATCAATTCCATGCATCAGAAACAGTGTTACATTGTGTAAACCCAGTACAAGCCACTCCACAGTCATTGTGAATACACTTCAGTTATTCTTTATTTATAGCACACTAAGCAAGAAGGTGAGCCAGCCTGCTGAACTCAGTGGAAGAGTAAGGCTCACAGCATTTCACCTGGCATATTAATCCTGGGTGATTTTCTTTTGGCAAGTGCAGCAGGTTTGCATTACACCCACACCCACTGGCAGAGCGAGGAATCAACAGTGAGCATCAAAATCAGAGCTGAAGCAGGAACACTTAGCTCACTGTCTTCTGCTAAGACCATAAAATGTGCTGGTGCTTCAGATCACAACCCTCCATCATGAGAACTGAGATAGGTGGATTGAATGCTAGCTGACAGTCAGGAGTAATGACTGCAAGAGGTTCATCTGTGGTGAGGCTGATGTGAGGCTTCTAAAGTCAAGAACTCCTAGGTGTAAATCTTGAAGGAAGATGTATACACCTTCCATGTTTTTAAGACCCAAAGACAGGATTAATTCCTGCTGCTTAGTGGCATGGTGTGCTGCATTTCCAACTCCCACTAAATCAAAGTTTGCAAAAAAAATACATCTCAGCCTGGTGAAGTTATAAGGTTATTTTAAAATGCTCTTATGAAATTATAGTGGTCTTTATTTGCCGTCTTGTTCAACTGAAAATGTCTTGAAAATGGCCTTCTCATATAAAGATGATGACTGCAGGAGCCAGAAGATTAAAAAGAGCATGATACAGGGACGTTGTGATAGTATGGTGAGAGTTGGCAGCAGCAGGTTGTAGAATGTGGAATATATTAGGAGTTAAAACAACGTTTTTTCATCATGTGCTATGGAAATACAGTATCCACAGGGCAAACAATAGGCTCAGCCATGCATATAAAAATGAGTAAAGCAGAAGCAAGTGAAGAAGACAGCCCCTTAAAGCTGTTCCCCTTGGTGCCAGGCAGTTCCATAAGCTGTGTACCCATCTGCTGCCTATCAGCTCACAAGTGCCTTTTATATGTGGTAAAAAATTCACTTGGGCAATTTAATAGTATAATTGTTACTATTTGTTACTATTTGTAGTAATGATGACAATCATACAAGCAGGGTGTTTAAAAGGAAATTTCTCCTTTATGGCAGGATGATAAGAAACAAATGACAGTTTAACATAAAGCAGGTAATTGATCTATAAAGCCTTGCTGTTGAAAAATCAGTCAAATCTTTTTCTGAGATCATTTATTCATGTTGTTTTTGTTCTGAGTCGACTTCTGAACTCTTTTGTTTTGACTAAGGAAAGTCACTAGCATCTTTCACAGAAGATAAAGAGCTAAACTATAGCTATTTTGTCTGTGAGCCTTGCAAGAGAGACAGAGCAGCAAGTGGACAGGCAGCAATGTCAAAGAACACCCTGGATGTTTGGGCAGAAGACTGAAATCTCCTACTGTGCCTGGGCTCCTGAGCCATGGCACAGGTCTGCAGGTTCCAGGTGGGGTGTGAGCATTGCAAAGGGGATCCAAGGAGTCTCTCTGCCTCTGTAGCAGTGTTGGACAAGATCAAAAGCCACATCAGTAGATTAAGTGTCAAAATTGTCACTGTTGCCTCCCTGGATATCAGGAGATAGCATGGTGATGCAGCATGCACACTGCACATGGTAAAGCCTCCAGGTACTGTGTCAGAGATGATTTCCTCCTTTCAATCCTCCCAAGATGTCTCTGGAACACAGATGCATGAGAGAACCCTTTATTTGTATCTGAGTTCAGTTTGTAAACTTCGGTCTTATTCATTTTTGTCAAAGCAAGCTAAATCTTTTAATGATTCTTGCAGATAGTTCCAGATTTCATAGTTAGCTTGGGCTTGAAGAAGTGAAAAGCTCATAACCATCAGCAAGATACTGCCTGGAAAAAAACAGTAAGAAATTCTGTTTTGCATATCATCGACTGATGGTCAGGTGTGTTAGGTGCTGCTTTGATAAATAATTGCATTGCAGAACATCAGAGCTCTGTTACAGGTGCTGTAGGTGATATGAGGCATAAGCTTCTGGAATGTTCTGGGCCATTTATAGGAGATTGATCTCAGGTTTCCTCGTGTCTGAAGCAAACGTGAATAAAGGAAACAGTTTCTAGTCCTGTTTCCAAATGAATTGTTGGGCTACATGTGCATATTTTTTCCCCAAGAGGCTAACCCTCATATGAGAGCTGGAAAAGGTTCCAGGCCTTAGTATGTTGGGTTTACGGGTTCTTTCCTCTATATTTTGTCTGCTGTGCTTAAATCTGCCATTAAATTTAATCTTTTTCATATGGGTAACCAAAGAAAAGAAGGTTGGAGGCACGAACTCTGGTCTTATGACCATGATCATTGCTCTCTAATGGTTTAGTTTGTCTACCAAGGAATGTTCTTCAAAGTCTGATTTTCTAGGTTCCTTTTCTCAGAGATCTTTTCTTTCTTTCTGGAAAGCAGAACAAAACCTGTTTGAATATAAGGTAGTAACTCTCATCTTCCAGGGTCTCAGACAAGAGCCTGCTTTGTCTCAGAAGATTAAACCTGCAAACCAGACACTGTGAGAAACTAGGCAGGCTTCCATCCCTCTTGTGTGCCTAGCTGAGTTCTTACACTCCTGATCTGTAGATCATTGATATGAACAGCATACATAAAAGGTTGTGGGCTTTTTTGCCTGACTTCCTAAGAATCTCTCACTCCAGCTGAGTTAATCTGCTGACTAAAACCAGTTCTTCTAAGAATAGTATATCTTTAGTTCATCACCTGAACTATGTAAATGAGGCTGAATCCAAGTATTCTTAAAAGGAAAGCTACTCTAGATAAAGCTGTATTTGGCCAGAGCCTGTCCACTAAGTCAGCAGGGCTGGCTCATGCTGATAGGATGATGTGAGAGGCACAGGCTTTCACCCACAAAAACTGAGTGCCTGAGGAAAGCTCCAGACTTGTAAAGCTGGTTTGCATGTTTTAGTTTTTTTTCCTTTTATAAGATATCCTAATGTGTCTCCAGAATTAAGATTGTGTACATTATTTTTATGAACTAACTATTCAATTATTTGAGTGTATGTTTTCAGAAAGTATAAGAGAGTGTAGAAGCCTACATGCCTTCCACCTTCCAAGATTCTCACCGATCAGCTGACAGTGAATGTCTTTGGCATTCTCTTTTTTTCAGCAGCTTACTTCTTACACAAAGATTGAGCAGTTAAAAATGTAAAATGATAGGGTTTTAAAATCTTTTTTATCTTGAAGCTAATGCAAAATACCTGAATGTGGTTGCTTTAGGTGAGATGTTACACCTGTCCCTTTCTCCCCTCTCTTGTTTTCTTCACTGTCTCTGTTATAAGGCCTCTTGCACTTGGTGTACAGTCAGTAACATCTAGAAGTCTGCAGACATTCAGATCTGCTTTATCCATCTCCAAGAAAGATGAATTCAAAACTGCAGAGAGAGCTGCAAACAGCATTGTGAGACAGCTGTCCTGGTTCAATGTAGCAAAACAGAGCCCAAGCAAGCCTGAGTGCATTTGATGAATGTTGCAAGCTGGTAAACAGCCAGGAGAGAACATGGCTAAAGGACAATGCTGGCACAAGTAGAAAGGAATAAACAGTGGTTTGAGATACAGTTAGAGTGGAAATTAAAGGAAACTTTCTAACAATTAGAGTGGGTCTTTTCTTGAACAGAATTTTATTAGCAATAGCAGGAACAAAAAATGGAGCTGGTTAAATCTGAAGTTTATGAAAGGATTTGTCTGAGTTGACTACCTGCATCAGCACAATCAATGAGTCCAAAAAAGTGACAAAAGACACCTTGTCTTGTCCTGTGTCCCATGTTCCTGACTGACAGCTTCCTGGATTTTGATTAACCAAGACACAGCTCTCTGCATAGTCTGCAAAGGAAACTCACAATCTGCAGAACTCTTACAGAGTTTCATTGTGCAGGGGGTCATCCTGTTGAAGGCAACAAACATACATTATTTCCAACTTTCATTTTACATAGTGTTTCTCCAATGTGTTGTGTTCATCCTCTGGGAGGAGGGTTCTTTGCAGTTGATGGAGATCATACACTTGTCTTTCAGCACTGCTGGTTTTCTGTGATGTAGCTCCATGACACTGCTCAAGCTGTACAAATGAAAATACCAGTGCTGTAGGACAAAATCCTCGGGTAGAAAAGCTCTGGCCTTCTGTTCCTTAGAAGTTCACAGAAGTAAAGAAAAAATTATTGTATTTTACAACCCATCTTCTGAAAGTATGCCCAGGATTTTCATAGGTCCATTTGGTCCAGAATTTGAAAAAGGTCCCACTTTTAGTTTGAAAATAAGTAATCTGATTTTCTAGTGTGTGTGGCACACTGACATCTCTCTGAAGTCTTTCTGATTTGATGGGTCCCCTCAAGAGCTGTTGTATACTGAGTACTTTGTAAATCGGACCGTCTCTTAGGTGTTTAACACGAGAACAGAGCTTTGTTAAGAGTCTGGCCCAATCACGATTTCTGGAAACAAGAAAATCTGGTTTGAAAGTGAGATTTCTTGAAAATCTGGCCTTTGGAAAATTTATTCTGAACATAAACATATTATTGATCCAAATGCTTAGTGAGATATTAACATTTACTTTCCTGTTAAGGAAGTAATTTATAGGCAAGTGACTTTTACAGCAGTTATTTCCATCAAGGCAGCAGTGGATAGAAGATATTCCTATCTGGTGTGTTTTGGAGACCTTTTGTTAAAAGGTCAGTTCTTGATGAACAGATGTCTAAATCAAGAAAAACAAGAGCAATAAAAATGTTGCAGCTGGTCCTGAGGTACCTGGGGGATTGGTTTGAACAAATAGATGGGTCTGAACTGATTCAGATGCCTGCTTGTTTTGGCAAAAGAAAGAGCAGGCATGAAGACCAAGGGTCCATATTCAAGCAGAATCATGTTAGGGAGGTACAATTACAACATAATTGTATCTGTAGCCATTTACAGACATCAGACCATCTCTGTCACTGTTCAAGATCAAGCCGCTGTTGCAGTTATTAGTTATTTGTATTACTACAGTGTTACTGTATATACCAGACATTTATTATAGCATCTTACATAGATGCAGAAAACCACAAAAATTTTCCAATAGACTTGCAGTAAAAGAAAGGACATTATGATTAGGCACTGGAAAACAAGAGGACACCAGACCAGGATAAAAAGCATGATACTGACAGCGTGAGTATTGTCAGCTTTGGCATCACAGCAGAGGGGAGTTTGAGGGAAGACAGTCAGTGAATATTCACAAAGCCTGAGGGTCAGCAGAGGAAAAGCAATGAAAAGTATCTGCTTCAAACTTGGGTTGTCACTGTCAAAAGCTGATATAATGGATTGGTCAGGTAGGAACTTGAAATCTCTGTCTCAAGTAAATGAGAAACTGTGCTATGGGCAAAATCAGACTGACAGGGAGATAAAAAAAAATGAAACTAACAAAAGCAAAAGCAACAAAGCTAGTAAGATGCCAGGAGGAACAATATGGTCAAAGACAATAATCTTCACCACAGATTTCCACCTGGCTGTGAGTAAAGAGAAGGTTCGCTGGTAATCAAGGGGCAGTCAAGACTGGATGAGAGGTGTAACTGTATGAGCAGTAGGATGCAGCTGTGCAAGAGTCTGCCAGTCTTTGCCAGTCTTTGGAATGAGGTACATAACAGTATGAAAAGAGCTGTCTTAGACAAAGATAGTATTCCAGTTATGGCAAGGCATTTCTGTTAAAATAAATGCTACATAAATTGCCAGTTTTAATCACAGTTGAACTGTGCAAGCAAGAACTTTGATGTAAACGAACTGCTCCAGCTTTGGTTTTCATTTATAGTTTTTAGTTATTTGTCTAAAGAAAAATTGAAAATTATCAGTTGTCACTAGGATGTGTTCCTTTGCGACTAAATAAAGCTTTAGCCTTGTGTTTTGTACCTTTTTTCCTGATTCAGAAGATAAATTCTGATATACATTATTTAATCAGTTATATAGTTTACTGTAGATTGACTGTATTACTTTAGAATATGGTGAATGGTGTATTGCTCTTTCTAGGTTATCATTCTGTTTTTAACATTTTCTCTACTTATGACCTGAAACAAAACACAATGGTATATAAGTAAGCAAGTTTTAAATTTTTTCTTACTAGTCAATAAAATTTTCCACTGTAGATCTCTAGTCAATGCATATAGCAAAGAACTGTTTACACTTATAATTATTTCTAATCATCATGTCCTTCGGGATCTTCAAAATACAAAATCATGTCTTCTCTTGTCATGTTTGCTATTAATGGACTTCAAATTTTAAAATGTCCTGCTTTTTCAGAATTATATCAGCATTTCAACTTTGAATGAAGGTAGGAAGAATTTCACAAGGAGACCCTTTTGCTGTAAAAGAGGAGGTCAAAATGGAGCAGATAAGCATGTTGTTTTCTCCATCTAAAGTCTTTCCATGAGAAACAAAGGGATAGCACGAGAATCTGTGCTCAAAAGAATCAGTTTAAAAGTTGTAAAGGGTTTCTATGAGATGCCTCTTTCAAAGCTTTAGCAAAAGCATATTAGTCTATAATAGGCTAGAAATAAAGGAGGAAGACACTGGACTGTTAATTCCTTCAGTTCATGAAGACACATGTGTGCATGTTGCTTTTAATAACTGCAGGTGATGCATTAGGTTTGTGTTAACAAGCCTGAAGCTTGAAGTTGGAACAGCTTTGTTTCTGAGAGGAAGAATGTCTTTGTTGTCTAGCACCATATTTGTTCTTCATCTTCTAATCTTAAAATGTGTTGCTTATCTCTTGGGAATCTTTAACACTGGAAAGAGAGATGAGAATGTCCATTTAATGTGTGTTAAAGTGAGGCTCTAATAGGAACATAATGCAAGAAATTAAATGGTTTTCTCTTGAGTGGTAGAGGAGACTGTTAGAAGTCTTGCAAATATTTGCTTGTCTTCTTTCTTCCCCAGTCACAGTTTTCAGTAACATGCAAACAAAGCCTATATGATTCTGATGGAATGCTCTTGCTTCTACAATATCCTTTTTCAGAAAGGTTTGGGAAGGCTATCTTGAGACAAAATGGGCATAGAATTCGTTTAGTTGAATAGATAAAGATTCCCATCTGTGAACTTTAGCTCTTCCCACCTGGGAACACCAAGTTTTATAGCCATAAGTGATTATGTTGCAAAACTGTATGTTGACTGTAAATGGCTCACCTACATTAACATTACAGCTGGCATTAGGCATGCACTTTTGAAATTAATATCCTGGCCATCCCCACTTACCCTTTTGTGGTTTATAGGCTACAAACAAACTGGGGTTTTTTGGATCAAACTAAGCCAAAAGATGCAGTCAAGAACTTGTACTCCCTCTACCATGAATCATGCAATCTGCAGAACTAGCCTAAAGAAAGTCCAGTCTCCTGAAATGCAGGCTGTGGGTATTGGGTCCTCAGTGTGGATGTTGAATCCTCTTTCACTCTGCAGAGCCATTCCTATTGCACAGCACAGTGTAGATAAAGACCAAATTCCTGCTGACTAATGAACTCTAGACTCTTGAAAGTGCAGTTGTGTAACAGTACCCAAAGAACCTACAGGAGAGGAGAGCATTTCCCTGCTAAATGATAACCTATCTTATTTAGCTTCATTTGTTTCTGAAGAGTAAAAATACTTTGAGGAAGTTACTCAAAATAAAGCTGCCAAGAGCAAACAATGTGCAGCTCAGGAGAATGGATTGCTTCAGGGGAAGATTGGGAAAATTTGCACTATGTCACCATGTTCAAGCCTGTGGCTGGGAGAATGGCCCTATTCACATTCAGGTTCACATGAATCTGAGTTTTACAGACTGTTGATCTTAGGGTGGGTAGGGTTGAAAAGAAGCTGAGGAGATTTGTTAGAGAAGTAAATAGCATTCCCTTGTTTAGTTTGAAGCCAGCACTCTAGTTTGGGATACTGAATGTAAAGGCTGATCTTTGGAGATGTAGGATAGATGTGTCTGAGAGAAGTTCCAGGTAAATATTTTCCATGAGAAGATCCTGAGTTGAGGTGAACAGTGATTTTCTTCTAGGGTAATACTTCATTAAGAGGCAGAAGACGGAAGTCTCTCCTGATTCCCAAGAGCTCAAGCAGCAGAAGTAGTCACTGTTGTGAGGCTTGCTGTTGAATTTATGTGGTGTATGTCTGTGTCAGTTGGCTTCTGTTCACTTTCTTATCCATAGAGAGCACTGGTCACTGCCCAGAAATACCGACACCCCATGCTCCACCACTACCTAAGCCTAAGCCTAAACCTAAAAATGCTCCACTACCACCAAAAAATGCCATTGCTGCTTCCACCACCACCACCAGCCATAAGGGTAATGAAGCACCTCGTGCTAAAAAAAAGGGAAAGGCTCCTGCTAAGCAGCCTCCTCCCCCGCCGCCCAAGCCAACAGGTGCCAGTGCAAATCGAGAAGCTGGTGAGTACTGCCCATGCAGTGCAGTTATGGTGGGTGCATGTGCATGGGGCTGCTTGACTTGTCTTATGGTGACTTGTGCCTTTGTACGTAGCAGTGTTACTGAGGAGCATGCCGTGGGTGTTTGGAGAGAGCTGCCTGCTGGGCTCTGGTTCTGCTGGCCACAAACACCCCAGACAGCACACAGACCCCCTCGCTGTTTAATGGACCTGTGTACAACACCGAGCACATCAGAGACAACATTGAATTCCCAGGTCAAGTGTGAAAGCTGGCAAAAAAATGACCTAGAGAATCAGCTCAAGAATCAGCAGGGAAGAAGGAGACTTCTGAAACCAAGCACAAGTTACCCCTAAGTAAAACTAATTTTGGTATTGCTGTAACTTTCTGCTGGAAGTATCAACTATTCCAATTAATTTGACAATATTACAAGATCACAAAGAAGTTAAGAATAAAACCATAAAGACATCTTAAAAGACTGTTGAATAGCAGTTGGATTAGCTGACCCAAGGGAAAAAAAATACAACCATAAGAAATGGCCAGGCTTCCCTCAGGCACTGTGATTCTAAGTCCATACTGGAAATGGAAAATGTCAATCATCAGGCACATAGCACATGTGTTTATCACCACACCATTACATCAAAATTCAGCAGTGATGCAAGATTAAAGATTATAGGTGGATGCTCTTAAGGTACTGATTGTGAGTTTGAATGGTTGCATTGTAGACAATGACCAAAATTAAAACTTCCACACATAATTTGAGAAGAAGCAGTATTGTGATGAATGGGCTCCATATATGTATTGGCAAACTTACACAAGCCTTGTGTTTTCAATCTCTGTCTGTCTTTCAAAGCCCTTCAGTCCCTCCAGTTTTCTCTGTAAGTATTTCTCTCCACATCTTGTACATTTTGGCAGATTTTGTATTTGCAGCATACAGAAAAGGACTGAAAACATTGCAAGACTTCTAGAATTGCAATAATAACTTTGCCATAAAATATCCATTAACTTGGTATTAGCTGTCTCTACTACATCAGATGCCTGAAAGAATAAACATTTTGAAAATCCAGAATTTTCTGCTTGTATTTCACATGCAGCTGGAAAACTCAGCACTTCCTAAGTGAAGCAGCCTTGTATCAGCAGACCTTTCAGAAATTAAACAATCCATCACATAAAGAAATGTTTATGCCAGTGGTTGGTAACAAGCTGTCAGTTATCTGACTTTTTAGATTAAAATACATTCAGGTTCCAGATTTGTCTTCAATTAGCCTTGCTGAAATGTCAGCCAATGCTTGGAGACCATACAGATGTCAAATATATCCAATATATCCCTTATTCTACTGGTAATTTCTTCCAACATTAAAAATACATTTTGTTCATTCAAAGTGAGGCAGTACTTAAGTAGAGCTGGTTTGGAACAGTGTTAGTACAAGGGGTTTTTCAGATCTCCGTGAAAGTGAACTCGAGGCAGCCAGTGATCAAGTCCCATAAAGGAGGAGTATGAATAACAACTGAGCCATGGCTCTCCTGAGGACAACACAGCAGGTTTCCATGCTGAAATAGTGGAACTGTGAGAATGGACCTTAAATGTAGGCATGGATGTATGCCAAAAGGCAAACAACAGCCATTAAATTTTTCATTTAATCAGAATTCAAATCTTCTACTGAAATAGAGGCATGACAGAAAATTGTCAGCCAGCCCAGTTAAAAACAACAGCAGTAGCACTTTTGACCCATGTGGACGTGTAGAGGGGTTTTCTGTGGGAGAAATCTTATAAATTTCTGTATCTAATTGCAGGTTCTGAGAATAATGTAAGGATTTTTGCAATGGAAACACATTTTGACATTTTCCCAGCCACAATTGTGTGGCCATGTATTTGTATTATGCTGCAGTTCTGAAGTGTAAGCATGTAGCTGGTTCTGTTGACCTCCAGCCTGCACTGAAGTGGATCAGAACCAGAGCATTTTCTTTCTACCATCCACCTACTCAGTAAGATTTCTGTTAAATTATAAGCAGGTTGGAACCACCAGCTATTTCTACTGTAATTATGAACTTCTGCGTATGCCATTTTTCTGCTTCATTTTGTTTTGCATGTAACTTGAGTGGTTTGTACCTGATGTGGGAAGATGAGTGCAGAATCAGGAGATTCAGGACAGTGCCCTTTACAGTCACCTGGGAGCACAAAGAGGAACAGGGATTTGCCTGAAGTTTCTGTAAATTTTTTCAGATGTACTGAAAGTTTTTCCCAGCACTCTAAATGTTTATAAACCATAACAACTACAGAAGAGAACAGTAAAATGTGTCTTTGAATTAGTTTCTATCTCCTTTGAGAACAGTCTCACTGTGAAAATTGTTTTTATACTGTGAACTTGCTATGGCCAGTATCTGCACTTTGATTCTCTCCCAGTCTGCTGGGGGTTGTTTTTATTTAAATGCTTATAAGTAAAGTAGGCCTTTCAGCAGATTTCTATTACAGCTTTCTGTTTTACTCAGTAAGCTTAGCCAGAAGGCTGCTATGTAATTTTATATTGCTTTCTTTTGTTCTCTGGAAGTTAATGAATTTTTACTCCATCAAAAATATTTGAGTCAGATACATTTTGATGAAAAAGACCATTATATGGTTGTCATTTTTATTGCTTTTTAAATGAAAGTCAGACGTTTGAAGCTCTCATCTCAGGTGATGGGTGTGCATTAACACAGCAATCAGAAATATGGCTGAAATGCACATGGAAATGCAGGCTAGCTGAAGTCTCTAGTGAGATGCTTCAGTATGGTGGGTATCACAGGATTAAACAGCCAGCTTGGCCAGCTTGTACAGCTACTGTCAAAACCTATTTCACTACATTATCAAGACTGCCTGAGTTGGTCACTGGTAAGACGAAGGCTTCCAGTGCATACAGGAGGCCTTCAGTGCCTCCTCCCTTCTGAAGGTCATTTGTGCAGAGTGACAGCAGTGGTTTCTGTTCTGCCTCTCTTTTATGGACAGACCCAGCTGGACTTGAAAGTACACCTTGTTTTGCTGCCTCTCTGCTGTTTGTCATTAAGTAGGAGGACACCAGTTGCAATAACATTGTGAAAGGTAATTGACTGATACTTAGTAACAGTCCTCAGATGTTCATCAAAATGTATAAAGAAAATCACAGGGTTTTCACAGGAATCAGACTGAAAATTCCTGTAGTAGGAAAGATCTGGCAGTTTTCTCTGCCAGGGAGCTTTTTTTTTTTCTTAGCTAGGACACTACACATACTTTTAGAATAAGTAGTCGACAAAACAAACTCTTACCTGTTTGTAAGGTTGGCCCTCTCTGCTGTTCTTGGGCAAGTATTCATCATTCCAGTATCTCCCAGACAAAGGTGAAATTGGAACTGCAACATTTAATCATCTCAAGCATTTACATGAAGTATTGTAGAAGTATCACGTGTATTTTATTTTTAAAGACCAGCATAAGTCAATCCATGCAGGAAATACAGTGCAAAAATAATATAACTGCAAAACTGTAAAATGCCTTTTCTTTTCTTGTTTTAGCTTGTTCCTCTCATGCAAAAAAACTACCAGTCTCCAAGTCTTCTTCATCACCATCTCCTTCATCCACATCATCTCATCCCAAAGCCTCTAAGGAGACTTCCAGCAAATCTGGCACATCAGGGACTCCCAGGGGCAAGAAAAAACCTGGGAAACAGTCAGCCCCACGAACAGCACCAGATGGGGCTGCTTCTTCCCCCTCAGGTGCAACAGCCAACAGTTTGGAAGCGAAGGCAGAAAAACCCAAGCCTGAGCAAACTTCCATAGTAGTTTTTGAAATGGAGAACGCAGACCAGTCGAGCAAGCTTGTTGTGCCCCCTCCTCCCACCGCTGCCCCTCCTCCACCTCCACTTCCACCTCCTTTTCCTGCTGCAGCTAGTCAGCCTGCTGGCTCCTCAGATGCCCAAGACGTGCCAGACAGCTGTGTGGCAGGGACACACAGCCCTGGCTCAGACACAAAGCCTCCTCTCCAGACTGAGCGTGGCACAGACAAGAGTCTGAGCAGTGCAGCCCTAGGCAGCGCTCCAGATGCCGGAGGAGAAGACACGGAAAGGTGAGACAGTGTGGCTGTCCTGGGGCAGTGGTAAGACCACAGCCAAGGAAGCCACATTTCTGTGCACTGTAGGCACATGGGGATCTCTTCTGTTTCTTCTGCTGACTGGGAGCAGTTTGTGTTGCAGCCCAGCACAGTTTGTTCCTTCCCAGGGCCTTTGAGCCTTTCACCTGGTGCTCGTGACCTGTCTCTTGCTTCATTGTGTGGCTGGCACTGGGGTCAGCAGTTCAGCTAAAAGCTGATGACACTTTTATTTATCTCTCATAAAGGCAAATGAGAAATTATGCCAAATTATAAGGGCGTTCTTTTCTGCAGATGTCTTTTTTTTCCCTGTAGATGTCATTAAATATCTCACTGCTAAAGTTCTCAATGCAATAGCTGAATTTACTTGAACACTTGAAAATGAGGGTTTCAGGCTTCAGTTAGTAGGTATTTGGTTTTTCACTGCCTAGTAACTTGTCTACATCTCAGCTACTGTAAAAAGTGGTCAAGATAAAAGTCATAATTACATTTTTTAGGAGAAATAGTTGGCAGAAAAATGAAGCTGGCTTATTAATTTGTCTTTTCCCTGCCACAAAAATCAGCAACTTTTATATAAATCCAAGAGGGTTTAGCCTAGATGCCAGTGGCCTAGAGACCTTCCTTGAAATTCTTGCTGGTACATCTGTTGCCAGCTCTATATTCCTGTGCTGCATCTCCCCCTGCTTTACTCTTCCTTTACATAAAGATTTTCCCAAGGCAAAGGGCAATCTGCTGTTGATCCCCATGTTCATCAGTGATGAGCATGAACATTTTGAAGTCAACTGCAGTGAAACTGTATTTACAGTAAGTAGGGTTAGGCTTCCAGAACAGGAAACTTTGCACTCCTATCTGCTTTCCAACTTGCCCTTCTTTCTCACCCCCAGTTTTATGAACTGTTTTCTCTCTCAGTTCCACCCCACAAGAAAAAAAAACAATTAGGATTTATCTTCATGCAGCCTTTGCAGCACATCATTCCAGATTGTTTGCATCCTTTTTCCTAATGCACATACATAGATACAGATACATACCTGCATATATTAAAATGTCTTATATATGTATGGTTTTTTAAAAGTAGTTACTTTGATTAACAGAACTTTTATTTTTGTCCTTGCTTATTCAATTGTTTCTCATTTGTGTTGTGTTCTGCTTGCATTAATGTGTCACCCTGTCTGCTCATGAATAAACAGCTTGGCTACCAAAGAAGACCAAGAAGGGGAGGCTCCAGATGAAGCATTCTCTGAACTAGTGGAGGAGGCTTCTGATGCTGCTGCCCCTCCAGAGAGTGAGAGTAGCAGAGAGAGCCATGGCAGTGACTCGGACTCAGACGGGCCGATCCTCTACACAGATGATGACGATGATGATGATGATGAGAATGCAAGTACTGAAAGTAAGCATCCTGCCCAGAGGCTGCAGGCTGCCTTTTGCAGGTGGTGTTTGTGAGCATGCCTGACCCATGCTAGCGTGAGGCAGAGAGAGGAATGGCTGCAGGGAATGCTTTTAGGTGATTTAGTATTTTGTCACTCCTGAGAAATGAGTGTCCTGCTTCTGCCAGGCAATCACAGTCAGAAACCTGCTGGGGCCTGTGCATGGGTGAGAGCAGATCAATCATTGCACAGAGGAGAGTGGAGGTGGGAGGAACAGGCTCAGAAGGACATGAGGGTAGAACAAGGCCTCCGCCCTAGGGCATCATAAGCCATTCATTTGGCTTGCCCACATCATGAGCTCCTTGTGGGAGTTACAGGTGTGGTGGATGACAGAGGAAGCCCATCAGTCAGTAACTTCACATTGTTCCTCTTTGATCAGGATGTTTTAAGCATTGGAGCAACCTTAGCTGACAGAGCAGATCACAGTAGATTACATCTAAGTTTTACAGCTTTGAAATTTCATCTGGGGTCATGACTATCATCACCCTAACTGGGCAGAAGCCCTGCTGTGCTGAAGGGGTTGTCCTGCCCCCATTCTCCCTAATCCCTGCTCCCAGCTGCTCTTTCCTTAGGCTAGAGTTCATGTTTATTTTTGCAGGAGCAGCTGTTGTTGAGCTGATTTTCAATAGAATCGGTAGTTCCCTGATCTGGCTCACCCAAAGGCTTCTCCTTTGCTTGGGCAAAGAAGGTGGCAGCAGCAGGTTGTCAGGAGCAGGAGGGAGGGCAGCCCTCCCTCTACCTCCTCCGGGGTGGCCTTATGTCAGTATGAAATCACCACCAAACCACGATTTGAGAGCCTTGCTGACAGCATTTTTGGAGAAGGTGCTTCATTATACTCAGCAAAGACGGCCTGAACACCAAGGTCCAGTGAACTAAAGCGGCATGAGGCAAAATGAACTCTTTTTTTTTTTTTTTTTTTTTTTTTTTTTTTTTTTTAATCTTGGCTGCTGGTGCAAGAGAAAGTGAAATGCTAGGTAGCTCAAGAGGCTGAAGTCTTCTGCAGTGTTGGGTTTGAATACAACCCAATGTGACAGAAACCAAAAGCTCATGTTCACATAGCAGCACAGAGTGAGAAGTGAGCTGGGAGCCTGTGCTCTTACCAAGATGCCTTACACAGTGAAAATCTGCGAACCTAGGGCATATCTAGCCCACCTCAGTCAGAATGTCAAGACACAAGGGAAGTACTATAAAGGCTGTGAAAAATGCCCTTCCTTCCACAGCTGTCTGAAGCTAATGCTGGCCAAGCTGCAAAGCCCTTGTCCCTACAGTGTCAGTTTTATGGTGAACAGATTGCTTCACTGTCTGGGGGTTCCTGCCTAGGTACTTTACAAGCACTCAGAGCGCTTTTCTAAGCTGTATTTTTTGTTTTAATTTACAAATTACTTGGAGATGGAAAGCACTATAAAAGAACTAAGTGGTAATTGAGTAAAAAAAAATTTGAACAGTGAGGAAAATGATGATAGAATGAGACTAAACCATTTAGGGCTGAAGAAAAAGAGCAGCAGGTTGCTAAATATACTAAGTAGATAAAAAAGCCAACCTGTAATGTATTAGACTTCAAAGACATTTTAGTGTAGATTTGTCATTTTTATCCTATCACTTCACAGATGACAAATGATGTTTGTATCAATTTGGCTGGTAGCTTTTTCCTCCAAACCATTTAGCTTTTTTTATTTTCATAAACTGAGCTAAAGTTTTTCTTTTGATGTTAATTAAAATTCCTCTCCTGCATGTGGGAACAAGGTTGCTTTGGGGAGGTATTAAAGTTCTTACTCAGAGTTTGTGTCTGTAACCTGAGCATGAATAAACTAAATCTACCATACTGCTCCTTTCCTCAGGCTCTTTGGCAAGTAAAATTCGTCGTAGGGATACTCTTGCTATCAAACTTGGCAACAGACCATCTAAGAAAGAGTTGGAAGACAAAAACATCTTGCAGCGTACATCTGAAGAGGAGAGGCAGGAAATCAGACATCAGATTGGAACGAAGCTAGTGAGGTATCAGTCACAGGGTAAATGTGGTTTCACTGGGTGGAGATGGAGGAAGAGAATTGAGAACGCTGGGTTCATGTTTTAAATGCAGCCCACTATGTGCTGCAGGATCTTTGTGGTACAACTCTCTGGAAAATGGTGTTTTTTTATTTCTCACAAAACTTTTAACTGTCAATAATATATTTTCTCTCCTGCAAGAAACAAAATCTGAGAGCTTTTGGAGGTTTGGGTACTTCGGTTAAAATAGGAAAGAAGAGGAAGAGGGTAAGAATGAGTCCACAATAATCAATGCCATGGTTCAGGTTCTTTCTCAAATTTGATAGCGGAACTTCCACTTGTATACGCATCTCAGACAGAGTGGTAGCTCCTGACACATAGAGCATGCGTGCATATTGTCCCGTCTGACCCTACCCCTCCTCCCCTGGCTCTCCAGTTCCTTCATTCTTTCATATCATATGCTGATTCCAGCAAAAGAAGTTGAGAGAGTCAGTGTTTAGTGTTTTACTATGCCCACCTCTGAGGCATGTCTCTCTCAAGCTGTTAAACTGCTATGGGATGTATGTTACTTTCTCCTTCTGGACTTGAGAACGTTGCAAAAAAAATTTCACTTGCCTTTTACAGGCTTTTTTTAAAAAATCTTCATGTTTATTTTGGCTTTTGTGGTCTCTGAAAACAGACTGCAGCATGCCTGTATTTTGCTAGAGCTGTCCTTGTTTCTCTTTGGCTCAGGAAGGTTGTCCAGATTTGGAGGGTGTCCTCTGCTTGTTGGACAGTCCCGGATACAGGGCAGTCTAGCCAGTACTGATCCAGTACAGAGTACACAGCCCTGCATCGACACCCAGAAAATGAGCTGAGTTGCTCTGTGAACTGCGTGTCTGGCCAAGGCAGCTATTTCATTACTGAGCTGTAAGAGTGATACATCTACTGTGTAGAGCCCAAGGGTAATTTTTCTTCTGCTAATAAAGAGGTGTGGTTGTTATCACTGCTTTCCTGAACAAATCCCAGCTCTGGTGATCACATCCTGCTTGCCAGTCCTCCCTTGGGGGCTGGAACTGCAGAAGCTGCTCTGTGGGTTCTGCTGGAGAGCCAAAAGGCAATGCACACAGCTCTGCTTTGGTGGCAGGAGACAGTATCTGTGTGCATCAGGGCTGTGCCCATACCCAGAATAATTTCCAAGTGCGATGCCAGTTTCTTAAAAATTCCTGGCATGGTGGTCAGCACCTGGCATCATTGAGGTCTGGTGGAAAATCTGTTCCCACAGCTCAGTCAAGGTTGAGTCAGGTCCCCACCTGCGACTTCCTACAGCTGGGACTGGTCACCTGTGGTAAACCTGCCAATCCTCTGGGACAAATCTATAAGTTCGAGAGTAATTAGAATTGGATGAATGTCACAAGGCTGAAGACAGTCTGTAGTGAACTGTGTGGTGTTGATGAACACGGACATCTATCTTGAACACACCTGCAAAATAAGTTTTACTGCTGAAATTTTTCTTGCTCTTTTCCTCAAGTGAACAACTGGACTTGTTTAGTAAACACAGAGACAACATCAACCATATTCTCCCCAGTACAAATCAGAAAATTAATATCTCAGTTTGGCATTTTTTGTAATGGCTGTTGTTGTATATAGGTAACTAAATACAATCAGTTTTCAGGTAAGGCTCCCAGTTGTATTGTACATACAAATTAATGAAAGATGAACAGCTTATGGGTTTTGGTTTTTAAAAAAACTTCAAAATATCAAAAATATCAAAATTCATACAAAATACCTGAGAATAATCTAACAATTGCACAACTGATTATAATGATGGTGCTTGGGAACAAAAAAGTTTTATTAATTCATTCATCAAATTATACCTGTGAGGACTTTAAATTTGCTGGTGCAAATTCTGTAGTATTATTCAAGTATCAGTTATTAATGTGTTCAAATGGCACCACTACATCTTTTTCGAAAATGGCCACTCTGGTTACACAAGCAGTTATTGTAACTGCCTGGAAATTACTTCCAGAAGTTACATCTTTTAAGTTCTATTACAAATCCTAATGTGTCATTTAGATCTGGTTTTAAATCAGTCACTTACTTTGTTCTCACAGGAGACTTAGCCAGAGGCCCACAACTGAAGAGCTGGAGCAAAGAAATATCCTGAAGCGTAAGTATTTAATTCAGGTTTCATACAGTATTTACTTAGAAAGGGAGCATGTGTTGGACTCGTATGGAAGCCCATCATTGTTGCTCCAGTATTAGAACCATAACTAGAGAGAGAAATGATGTTCTAGAAAATAATGTGTCAACACTTGATTTATACACTAACCTGTAACTGCAGCTTTGAAAATTCCATGTATTCAATATGCCAGATTTTGCTTGTCACAATCTCACTTCTTAAAGCTGGTCCCAAAGACCAGGAATGACTTGGATACCCACCCTTTAGAAATAGTTCTAGGCTGGTTAACATTCCACCTGATTTTTATGAGGAGGAGGAGGAGGAGAAAGGAATATCAGTAGGAGATGAAGGTGGGATGTAAGGGCAGAGGTTGGAGGAGGAGTAGAAAGAGGAAAGGCAAAGTGTTCAGCAGAAAGTCGATAGGTATATCCCAACTACTTCACCATATTGGCCTTCATATTTACTTCTGACATAAACAGTCTTCTGTACTGAAACCTGCATGAGATTTTCACTGAATATATTCCCATTGATTAAATCCTTCCTCATATCCCTGCTGAAAAAAAGGTCTTTAATTCAAATAGTCAAAGGCAGAGGAAGTACATTGCATGCTTACCCTTTATACCTATTCTGCCAACTTATATTGCTTCTGTTTTTCGGCTGGCAAACTCTTCAGAACAAGCATTGTTTTGTCTTCCTTTATGAATCTTTCCATAATAAAGATGCTACCTAAACACACACTGCAACAGGTGCCATGCCCAGCTCCACCTAGTCCTGAGTTCATCTTAACAGAGGTAGCTAGCACTAGCACTAGCACTGATGGTTAAGTCGAAGAAATAAATGAGAAAAGGCACTTTATAGCAATAAATCAAAAATCAGACAAATAACAAACAAAAAATCTCTTAAGGCATGAGAACTTCTCACACCTGATCATAGAGTTGGTATAATGCTGTTATTTCCAGCAATTGTTCAGTAAAGTTGGAGTTCATCTGTGCAGCCCTGGTGTCAGCTCTGATGTGTAGCATGCTAATGGGAAAGGAAGAAAAGAAAACGGGGTGTTCACCTGACAGCATCCATGGACTGATGACTCCGTCACTTGCTCAGGCTAGCAAATCAGGGAGAGGGCAATTATTGGCTTTCAGGCAAACCATCCTGATAATAAAATGCTAATAAAACCTTACAGCTGTTTTCTGAGCTCTCAGATGCCAAATAGCGCCTTACTGAAAAGGGAAGCTACAGTTCATGCTTGCACAGGAGAGGGATCAGGGGACTCCTGTCTGGCACATAACGTGAATAGACCTTCTAAAACTGTGACTTCCAAACCCATAAATGTCATAGATAAATAAAGAAAAAATTGGAAATAAGAACTTTTTCTATATATGACAAACTGCTCATGATGAACTATGTGAGAAAGGTAAATCCAAAACATCTTTGGTGGGCCAGGATAAGGCCACTGAGCTGGGAGCACCAGCTGGGTTCCCTTATTGCCCTTTCTCACTTATCTCGAAGTAACCAACCCAGCAGTGAACCTGTGATGTATTTAATATCCCTTTTGCCAGTGTTTATTCCATTCACTGGTTTTGCAATAAGTAGCTCAAGACTGGAAAGCAGTTAATAGATTTCCTCTGCTGTTTCAGCTTGTTTACTTTAAGCTTTTGGCAGTGCACCAGGCTTTGCACTCAGTGCCTCCTGCCATCCTCCCCTGCTGCTGCTGGGGGGTGCCTTAAAGAGGCCAGGGAGAGCGAAAAATAAAGGCTGGGAAGCAGAATTGTAAATCACAAAAAATCACAGAGACCCTGGTGAGCACATGGAGGAACTGCTTTTTGCTCACCACTGAGAAATAAAATATTTCAAATTGAAAGTGATCTATAAAAACCAAGGCAAACCAAAAGCAAGCCAGGGTTTGTGATGACAGTCTGACTCAGAGTCCTTTCAGGATGCAAGTTCTCTCTAAGCCATAAGGCACTTATACTTTGTATCAAAATTATTGCAGTTCCTTCCTGTGGATCATTTGAAAATGTTTACGTCTTAAATGTCTTTGTTGGTGTAGTCAGCTTTTGTGATTAAGTTGGGATTTCTTTCATAAAGTTTCCTTCCTCATATTTTTTAAGCAGTGGATGGGGAGAAGGAGTTATATTATTGTGTGTATGTAAATTGCAGCTAAGGGGATGTATTGTTTTGTGTAATATTTATCAGACTTTGAGGTTACATTAAGTGGCAGAGGTCCAAATATTTACTTCAGGATAAAGTTTGGCCCAAGTCTTCTAAGAGGTTCAGGAAAAAATCCTTATTTTTTTATCTTTTTTTTTGTATTTCCAGTTAGTGAGGAAGTCTGTTTTGCAAAAAGCTTTGTTTAGATAATATTTCCAGATAAACCAGTTACTGAAAATCCTGTTTCCAAGTACAGTCACAAGACATTGCAGGCGGATTTGTATAAAAAGTGTTTGGATAAAACTATGCAGACTTCTGAGACTTCCCACACTAAAACGAAGTTACAATAACTCAAGAGTCCACATGAAGGAATACATAAAGCCCTGTCCTTTTTATAAAGGCAGGTTTCTTGTGTACTGGCTTTGAACCAACAGTATTTATAGTATTGCATTATGGCAAAGAAACTTTTCAGTCTTCCAAGAATTTCAGATAAAGATAACTGTATTTTTTTCCCTGTATTTGTAAGGACAGTGAACTTCTTGTAGAGTGCACCTGCGTGCCTGCCAGTAATGGCTTTGTAGAAAATGGGGTTTAGCTCTTGATGCTTGTTAAGGAATATTAATGGTTATCTTTGCTTGTAAAACCAGGAAAGAGAAACTGCTTCGTGCATTTCAGAGCACTGCAAGAAGCAAGTGTTTTGTTTGTCTTTTCTTTCTCTTTCTTTAGCAAGCCCACAGAGAAGTCTAAACATAGCTAATCCCGTAGGGACACAATGGAAAGTTCGGTTTTATGCTCCAGGAGTACTTTTTGGTCGAGAACAGGGCAGTCCTCAGGCAGGACAATTTGTCTCTTCTCTTTTCCCCTTCTGCTACAAAATAAATGTCCCACAGAACAGAAGGGGACCATATTTAATGTGGTAAAAGTTGCAAGAGCAACAATGTATAGATGACAGCTGCTTGTTTGGCTTTGACTGGTGGATTATTTAACTTGGCAGCCACAATAACTGATGATAAACAAAATTGTTTCAATTAGGAGTCAAATCCCAGTTTGACCTCCTAGGAATTGCAGGCAGGGAAGGAGGGAAGCCATAGTTTTGCTGGGATCTAATCAGAGACTTCTGCCAGCAAAGGGCGCTTGCTGGGCTGGTTCTTTGCCAGCAGGGCAGCAGCAGGACATCTGAGAAGGGGACTTGAAGCTGAGAACGCTGTGTTTATATTTTCTCTCTCCACGTCACACAGATTAGATCTGCTTTTAAGGTGGAAAGCAGTCATAAGTGCGTTCCTGTGCATTAGTGTGTTCCTGTTTGGCCAAGTGAGTCAGTTCATACCTGCAGCCAAATCTTGGCCCTCTGGCTGGAATTTTCCACAACACCTACAGGAACCAGGAGCACCAGACCCATTATTTTTAGCACCACACGTCTTCTTAACTCCTTACAGCAACTTTAAAAACTTTAACCTTAAAAGACCAAAAACACACTGTAGTTTTTGGTAGGAATTTGTATCCAGGCAGTGTTTTTTGTGAATTTGTCACCAGGCTTAAAGCAAGACTCTGCCCAGCAGGCTGGAGGTGAGAAATTGGTGCTTTAGGTGCAGGTCAGTGCCAGAGATTGGGGGCCCACGTGCCAAACAGCAGATTCAGTATATTAGTAGCAGCCACAAGATTTCAGTCCATTTCCTTTAGCTCTTGAGTTTTATTCCTAGAAGTAAACCAACTTGAATGTAGAAAACACATCCTATCCCTGACCTCTCGTGCGGAAGACTGCCTGTTCCCCATGGGTTTGATCCCCTCCTGCTTTGCCCAGGATTTAAGGAAGCTCCTGGTTCCTCCTGTTGATACTGTCCTCCAGAAGATGGCTTGCTCCAAGGGGGGTGCCCAGACCCTCTGCCCAGTTGCTAAGATGCTTCCCCTTTTTGGGGGGTTTTCCCTTGTCCAGCCATCCCAATGTGCAGTCACCTGCTCTCCACAGGGATGTGGCTTCTCAGCTTTGGGATTGGCAGCTAGCCTTCAACCTTCCTAAATGTCTAGAGCAAGTCTTTTAAGGTATTCTATCCTGCCCCAAAATACAGAGAAACAGTATTTCAGGTGGCCATGGCATTGGTAGTTCTTCCTTAAGGTATGTATTAAGCAGCATGAGCCCCTGTTTCTTAAATGAAGTATCTTATTGCTGCTTCTTAGGAGACACTGTGGTTTAGATAGCAAATAAATGCCAGGATATGAATAATGCACATTATTCATATTTTACAAACTAAAGTAAGAAAAGGGCAGTACAGTGGTGTGTTGCCTTTTTTCCTGCTGTCCGCTACTGGAGATTGTCTAAGGTAGGACTTAAGCAATTCCATTCATGAGGGGACAACATTTTTTGTGGCACGATTCCCAAGTGAATGGAACCCCAAAGTAATAGTTTGTGTTTAATTACCTGAGCTACTGTGTCTATTGATTGCAAGGAGAGGATGTTCAAAGAAAAGCCTACAGATTATTTATCTGTCTTTAAACAGCTAGATACCTTTTGATTTTTTTAGGTGAGGATGTTATGAGTTATCCTTTAAAGTTATAAGTCCTTAAATATACCCAACTTATTTATTGATAGAAACATTAATTTTAAAAATTAAAATGTAAATTAATTTATAACTCTCCAGTTATAATTATTCTTCAGTTTCAGTCCATTTACAGTTCCTCTATGGAAACAGGTTATCCATTTCTTTTCCATTTAAGAGAAAAGTGATTATTAAAACCATAAATTACATCCATATTTCAGTATCTCAGTAACATCACCGTCAACCTGGGATCCAAATAATCCTGGCAGCAAGCCTGTGCAACTGCACCTTGCTCTTGGAAACTTGATGCTGATATCAGAGTCTTCTCATAGAGCAGATCTTGGGCAGGCATTGCCTTTTTCCTACTTTTTCCCTTCTTACTGTTTCATTTTTATAATTTGTCCTCTCCTCCTTTCCTTGATATTCTTCTTACATGAAAGCATTCAAGTAAGCAAAGGGTATCTTCAAGTAACATGAGGTGTCCTGTCGTAGCATTTTCTCCAGTGTAAAAGTCACAAAATTCTTTTGTGGCCAGGTCACCTCTACTCACACAGCAGTCTGGCTGTAGGAAACGGGGCAAATGCAACTATGTCAGGATTTAAAACCCCCTTTTCATCTATCCAGGCTGTATCCAGAATAAATTAATTTCTTTAAATTTATAGTTAGCCTTGAACTGTAATGCAGAGTCTGTAATCCCCAACCATGAATAAAGCAGGATCAGAATTTTATGTATTTCTCTAGGTGGGATATTTCACCCACAAAACTCTCCATCAGAGTTGGACTGAAAGGGAAAACACTGTACTTCAAACCATGTATCAATTTAAAAACATGCTGAGCCCACATGAACACATCTTTCTAAGTGTGCTTTTCACTGGCAGTCAAGCAATCAAGTTTGGTTTGAACAGAAATTTGTTAAAAGGAAATTATTTCATTCATATGCCCAAATACATTCTAAAAATGGACATAATTTTCTGTTCTACTGGTTCATTTGGTCTAGCCAGTGGCCCTTAACGAAGAGGGCTTGAATGTTGGATCGTATGCCCCCATTAAAAAAACAGAAAAAAAAATAATAAAACCAATTTGCTAACAAATGACAGTGAAACAAATGTCATTGATTTGTGTCCTGTAGCAGTAGAAGAAACTTGAGTAATTCAAATACTCAGACCAATTTTTTCACTTGGCATTTATAAACTAGACTCTTATTCTAAAATCAATGTTGGAAGTAAAAGCAACAGTGATTGTAATATTAGAATAAGTAATTGAAACATCAGGCAACTCTTTCATGGTACTTGCTTGCTGGTACACAGAAAGGAAATGACAGGCACCTTCTCTTTGCTGTGCTAGTGACCCACAGTTGACTTGAGATGTCTACAGAATCAGGGGAAATGCGGATAGGGAAAAGAATGAGAGCATACAAAAGCCAAAAAGCAGACAACACATGCGGCATCATCCAGAAATATGAGGAAACATGAGCCAGGACTTGGAGTTCTGAAGCTTTCAACCAAGAGAAATACAGTATGTGCAGTTATAATACTTAAATATTTACTCCTTTTTATCTCTTCTGAAAACAGAGAAGAATGAAGAAGAGGAACAGGAAGCCAAAAGAGAAATAAAACGTAGACTCAGTAGAAAGGTGATGACGTGCTTTTTTGTATTTTTGTACATAGAATTATGTTTCATAAGAATCTGAAAACCAGCGCATAGACATTGCTGCAAATGTCTATCAGTCATTTCCCCAGATTAGAAATCTGCTTAAAGAGTAGTACAAGCCAAGTCTGTGCTGGGGGAAACCCCATCCTGTCCAGTTCCCCACACCAGGAGAAGCATACCAAGTCTGGCCATATTGGTGTTTCTAATCAGGGGACATAAGTGACACGTTTCCTCTGTAGTATGACCACCCCTGTCATGTACCATCAAGAGCAGCCACACCTGTAGATCCACTCTTCCCTAGAGCAGAGGAGAGGGCAGCAGAACAATATGACCCCTACAAAATCTCTTCAGTGCTCTTCTAACCACATTAGTGGTCTTAGCTTCTGCAGGTGGGATCATGCTCATTGTCCCTGGAAATGGAGCTGTTACAGATCTGTTCTGGGAGAGGATGGGAGGAGTTTTTATAAGTACCCTGGTCTGCCCATCTCTGCAAAAATACAGTCTCCTTCATATGATCATCCTTAGTTAATTAAAATAAATATTGTTTGAGGTGACTGAAATAATTTGGCATCATAATGATCCCTAGATGGTCAAAAACAGGGGTTTTTTTAGGCAGATACTTACAAATCTCACGTATTTCTGGTATTACAGTTTTAACACAGTATAACCATTAATGCAAGTGGCCTAGTGGGGTAGTGACAGTTGCAAAGTCACAATTAATATTCCAGGGATAACTGTCATGATTCTCTGTGACCTGCCTGACAAAGACTATTTTTATAATTGAAGAAATCAGGTTAGGCTGCCTCCCCATTCCTGTGCAGCACTCCCAGGATGGTGCCTTTTTTTAGACACCTGAAAGTGACCCTATTTAGAAATACCATTAAAGTTCTCTTGAGATTACATTATACCCTCCTCTTTTATTTTATTTCATCTTATTAAGCATACTATTTTCTGCCTCCTGCTTACAGCTCAGTCTGAGGCCTACAGTGGCTGAACTTCAAGCAAGAAGAATCCTTCGATTTAACGAGTACGTGGAGGTCACGGAATCTCCGGATTACGACCGTCGTGCTGACAAGCCCTGGGCCAGGTTAACTCCTGCAGACAAGGCAAGGGACAAATGTAGATTATAAGAAAATGTTTTCATCTCTGCCTTTTGGGGAGCTTTCCTCTGGTTTGCATTCTCTTGATTCCAGCATCACAAATGACATCTGCTGGTGACAGCAAGATTGTCATAGTACTACTATGCATCTACTGCTTGCAGCTAAGAAAACCCACTCAGGTGCCTATTAAGAGCATATTTTCCACCTCCATTATGACAGTTCAGGCCAGAATTTCTAATTTTTTTTTTCTACTTTTTATATCCTTGCTAAGACAGATAAGTGTTTACCAAAGGTGGCCATGATCTGTGGGAATTTGGGCAGGAGTTTGCAGGCAGAAGTCTGCATCACTGCTAACAAGAGTTGCTTTTGTCACTCACTTGAGTGAAAAAAAGGTAGAAGCTGCTCCATCCTCCTCTTGGTTCTTGGCCATAACCACCAGTGCAGGAACTGACCACGTGCATGCAGCACACCTTTTGGGAAGTTTGCCCCTAACATCCTACAGTTAATATAGCTCTGCTGCCTGACTACAGAGGATGAGACAAATGATCCTGTGACTCTCATTTTTAAAAAATCAGTCAAAGATTACCATAAAGTACTCTTCCATTTCCCTCCTGTACTGCTTAATGAAAGGAGAGCTGTAAGATTCAGGTGGCCAAAAGTGCTGGCTCTTAAAGCACTGGGTTTGAACCAAGATCTATGGACTTTATGGAACTTCTGTGAGATGTGCTTAACGTGAAAAAAGAGGTGTGTGCAAAAACCCACTCCCTTTTAGCTAAGGGTAGTGAAGCACTGATTTTATTTCAGCTTGTATTTTAATATTTTAAAAATGCCAGGTCATCTGACAATCTTATCAGGTCAAGGTGAAATAGTTAAAAATGTAGGCAGAAGTGTTTGTAGATGTTGGTTATGGGAGATGCTGAGCACTGTCTGGTCCTCCCTTAGTCTGTGGGAGGCTAGAGGACCCAGCACCTCCACTTTGACAGAGGTCCAACCAGGGTAAACTGCACTAGAAAAAAAACAATAGAGTTTCCTACCTACTTCAGGGTAGCAGTTTTTAGTCCCAATTAATTTTGTAATTAACAGGTGCCCAAGGCTGATTCTATGAGCCCCAAGTTTGTTGGCCTTAGCAGAAAGCCAGACTTGGGGTTGCCTGGAAACTCCCTTGTCCTTTTTTATTTTCCAGATAAATCATTCTTCTATTACCAGTGGGAGCAGAAACTTGTGCTGCAACTATATTACAGAGCTGGAGCTCTGCTGTCTTTGTTGCTGATTTGGTGCTCAGAAATCACTGTCTCTTTACTAACTCTACAGCAGCCTCATGTCAGCATGCTGCTGTGGCTAAACACAACCACTCCTACTTAAAACGAAGTTTCTCATTTATAAGACTGCAGCCTGGTGGTGCTATAATTTTATCATGCTGCTTGTCTGTTCTGCACTGAAAGGCATACACACCAGATGACATTTCTTTAGGGATTAATGAAATGAGACTGTCTTTATTTCAAGTGGTGAAAGAAAAGAATGAGTAAGAATAAACTGTCATTTCCTTTAACAGTGAAGGTAGGAAGGTGTGTGGCATAGAATCAAAACCTGTTGTAGTATATACTAGAATATTTCAGAAATTGTATTTATTACTTGATGAAGTAAACTGCTTATTACAGTTAATGTAAGCAACAATGCATTTACCAACTGTACTGAATTTCTGCTGTTCTTTAGTATCTGCCAAGCCTGAAATGCCCAAATAATTCATGTCATTTTACATTAAACTAATCAAACCAAGTGACTAATTCCACTTTAAAAAAAAGTGCTGTTCATCTTGCATTCCTGAAGTCCTGTCTCCAGAGGGGAGATACAAGGGCCTTGCTGTGTGCACAGTGCCTGTGCAGGCAGAGTGACTCACCAGTTCCTCAGGGCTGTGCCTGGAGATAGAATCCCCTCCTGTCTGCCTACTCAGCAAGTGATTGTCAGGGTAATCCAACGCCTTGCCCATTTCTGTCCGTAAAAGTGCTCTATTTCAGTGTGGGCTTTGTTCATCTATTGCAGTTGATTTGGTGTTTCTTGGTTTACTTTTGGTGCTTGATGCTTTGCATTTCTTTGTAGTGGATGAGTGCTTTGAACAGCTGTAATCAAAAAGTCATTCGTGTTGATGATCGGAAATGTGAAAGCGCTGTGGATTACAGTAAGGGAGAATGGAAATGGGAACTGTAAGGCATCTTCAAGAGTAGGGCCACGTTTCTTTCAGACGCTTTTTTTCCCTGAAAATTCATATTCCTTAGATTGCATATATTATTATTTTTTATTAGGCAGCAATACGGAAAGAACTGAATGAATTTAAAAGCACAGAAATGGAAGTACATGAGGAAAGTCGGCAATTTACCAGGTGGGTGAATCCCTCTTTTTGTGTAAGTGTGAGAAATTAATATCACAACAACCCTCTGCTTTTCTGCAAGCTCTCTGCAGCTGTGTCATGATTTGTGTGGATTTCTATCATGAGTCCCCTTGAATCCCACCACTGATTCTGTTGGAATTCCCAGTATTGCTGATGCCATCTCTAGGTGATACAGCAGTGCAGGTGACTGCAATGGGCTGGTCACTATGTAGAAAAAGATTGGGGAATCTAAAAAATAATTCTTTGAAAGAACCTGTCACTTTTTACATGTGAAGTTAGTAATCCTCAAGCACACAAAATAAAAGAGATTTCCTTCTCTGGCAGCATTCCCTTGCTCATTAAAGTATACATTTGTGTACATGCATTTCGTAAGTGAAAACTAGATGATGTTTTGAACTTCAGAAAAGCTCACCAGTGTCTTGGCAAGCTTTCTAAGGGTCACTTACGCTCCTGGCAGCAGTTTCTGGGGAGCAAGATAGATTCTCTTGTTACCACTTCTAATGTATTAATGTGGATTTGTTTTGTTCTCCACTTTGGATAACACCAAGATGTTGTCTGAAGCATTATTATTTTAAGGAGGTCTGAAGTGTCTACAGATTTTTAGCAGGCTTTCAGATTTGGCAGAATTATTCCCAGGGGGAGGGTCACACTTTCTGTAATCTCCATGGCACGTGTTGTTCACTTTACTTGAAAGTTACAAAGGCTGAAAATTGCCACCAGCAATCAAAACTCTATTAATACTATGAACACAATGAAAACATTGCGTACACAGTATTAGTATCTTTGCTTCTGCAGAAAATTAAGTCAAATAAAAACAATTGTGTAAGACTGGGTCCCTTCTGTTTCCTGCTACTGTTTCAGCCAAACTCAGGATCTGAGCTAGTGAGTGTGAACCACCTAATTAAAGAATACATCACAAAAAAAATTTGTAATAGTTGGTGGGTGTTTCATGTATTTGCTACTTCACTGCTTGATCTCACAACTTCAGTGATTTATTTCTCACCAAAACCTGGAATCTTTAAAAATAGTAAGTTAAAGTCACTTCTGTGTAGATACAACATAAACAAACTCATTTTTAAAAATTCGAACTAGTTTCACAAACAGCAAACATAAGCCAGAAGATGATCTGGGATGCAGGATTTTAATTGAGTTGCATTCTGACCACTAGAAAATGTCCTTTTCAAACATGGAGATGTATCTTTTCATTTAGCTTCTGATGTCATTTTCTCTTTAGGTAGCAGGTAGTATATCTTTTTCAGAATATAGAAAAATACTGCTTTTTAAAAAAGAGCATCTCAAGGGAAAGAATAAAAATAGCAGGGATAGAAAGCAGCCCCCTGCTTACATCGTTGTGTTTCTTGAGATGCATTGCAATATTGAAGCCTAAGTACAGACATGCATGATTCATACATGGATATTTTTTCATGAGTTTGAGAACAGTTGAGACTGATTACAACTGGATTCTTGAAAGTTGAACCAGAATCTAATGGAGTGAGAAACCAGTTAAAAAGTGAATTTTTTTTTTCAAGGAGAGCCTTTGAAAATGGAGTAAAAAATTGGCATAGCCAAATTGTGATAAATATAGGCAATGATTCTGTAGGGTCCTGAAAGAATTTCAATCTGAGGGAAATCAGGGGTTTTTTTGTTCTTTATCCATGCTCTTTTGTTTCACTGGTCATGTTGTGGAGTTGCTACACAGAAATCAGAAGAGTAGCACTAGAAAAAGCTAATTAAGAGCAGAATAACATGTAGATGTTTTAATTGAAAATAAAAAGAGATCGTGTTTTCTCTGGGACGTCTCATTAAAAGTTATGTGTTTTCTGCTATGTAATATTGGATTGATACAACAAAAGTGATTTAAGAGAACCATAGACACAAGTCTCTAGCCAGAGAATTAATTTCTCATGTTTTAGTTATTTTCAAGAAGATCACTGAGATAATGCAAACCAAAAGGCACTTGCATTGGTACCTGATTAGCAAAGGTTATTCTGTGATAGACTGAGACAATAAGGTAGCTGCTTACTAAATGAAAATAGTTTATAGTACATGGTTTCCTATATTATTGAAAATTAAATATAGATGATTTAATATTATAATGAGTACTTACAATATATTTGAAATGTTAAAATTTTATATTAAACTTGGAAAAGAAAGAACAATGGGTTTCATTGTTCATCATTTACTGTAATGACTGTTCAATTGACAGGTTTTCTATTCCTAGTAATTTTGACTGATTCTTTCTGTTATTTCAAAACAAAATCCAAGAAAATTAGTTTCTAAAAATAGAGAAATTAATACAAGTTTGGGAGGAGCACATTAGCAGGTGTTCATGAAGTGTTTCTAATGAAAATGCTATATATAGTCCAGTATATTGTTTTTCTACAAAAATACAAAACCCCAATGTCTTTTCAGCAATCCTCTGTACCCTTATTTAGTAGATAAGCTGCATAGCTGTGTGTGTCAGGCTTTGTGCACACCTCCTTCATTTGAGAAATGCATCCCTGCATTGTATTGAATCAACTTACAGGGATAATGCGTGGAACTGTTAAGAGAAAATGTGTCAAACAAAAACTTAGGTAAATCCGTTGCATTGTAGATGCATCATTATCCTATGCGTTTTTCAAGCTGATGCATCTTTACTACTTCATGGACAGATAAATTTTTAAAGCCATCTAAACAGGGATTTCTGTCTGGTGATAGATACATTGAGGACCTCATACTGGTGCCCTCCTTACCCTTTTGCTTGGATTCATTACGTTTAACATGATTTAGAATTTCAGTTGCAGTAGGTTCCTAACTTATTATAGAAAGGGTTGGTGACACCTTTTGGAGCAACCCACTTCTCTAGCCATCATACAGGCAATCTGGAGTTATGTACATGCCCTATCTAAAAGCCTAAAAAAAGTGAGGTATATTTGTACCTCACTTGTACCTCAGTTCACTGCTGTTAACAAGAAGAAAGCATCTGAAGTGCTATAAAATTTGTTGCTTACTTAAAAGAAAATACAAACTTTTTATTAGCCTCAATTTGCACAAGGATTAAACTTCCAGAAATTTAATTTTTATGGTTTAGCAAAGCTTTTTTGATAATAGTTACTGACAGCATCTCCAAATAATGGATGCAATTGTGGTTAAATCTGTACTGGCAGACAAAACAGACCAGAGACTGTTCTCTGGCCCTGAGGCCAGCAGGCTTGGCACAGCTTGAATCCAGGCAGTTAACCTCTTCCTCTCATCTCAAAACAGGGCCATGTCCCCCCATAGCCAAGCCTGCCTGCTGTCCTGTGCTAATCTCAACTATACCCAAGCAGTACCTGAAAGTACTGACTGACCCGTGCAAAACTGTGCCAAGGACCACACTTGTCAGGTTAATGGTATGGACAGACAGTGGCACACCAGTGCTAGAGCCACACCAAATCTCTGTTTGGTTTTCTAAGGAGAGAGAGATGGACAGTGGGAAATAACAGGTCTGACTCTAAAATAACACAGATAGGAAAATCAAAAGGAAACAGCTACGAGAGCAGGATGAGGATCGCTGTCATTGTCAGTTGAAATAACATAATTCTAAGTTTTTAAATTTATCTTTTTAGGTTTCATCGTCCATAACTGTTTGACCAGATCCCATAATTCAATTAAGAATTTTCTTTGGGGAAATCATTGCGTCCTGAAGACCCAGAATTGCACTGGAACTTGACTGAGTATGAGTGTGTGCTACAGCTTACCCTGAGGCTAATGAAGAAAGTGGCTCTCATCTTTGTCAACGGACAAATGATTAGTCTAGGAGGAGAACCCACAGGAAGCATTTGTCCATGTCCAGACAGACCACGGTTCTGTGGCCAGCTCACAGGGACAAGCCAGTGGACTTCTTTGTCAGAGCTCCACAAGTCAGGAAGTGCTGAAGACAATCGCTGGAGAGCCTGCTGCCAGGATCTCATTGGGCTTCATAGGGTTGGGACTGAGGGTAACAAGGGGGGTGGGGGGATGAAAAAAGAACTGAGAGCTGGAGAAAAGAGACTTTGTCAGTCCACAGAGAAAAGTGGAATGGATGGGACTGCTCAAAAATGCACTTGGCCAGTGGGAAGAATTATTTTTTAAAAAAACCTGAGAGTGTGAGCAATTGTGCATATAGGTTTTTTAGTGGCTGCAGCCTGTCTTAAAAAGATAGCAAGCCATAAGTCCTCATGTCATCGGTACTTTAGGAAGAACTGTCATTTTCTTTGGTGCCAGTAAATACAGTTGCCAGAAATTAGTCCTAGTATAACTCAACTGTCTTTTTTTAAGCCCAGTGCGCATGCTTCAGGAAAACACATGGAACATTCATACAGAACAAGTCATATATTTTTTGGTTTTTTAATCTTGACATACTCTGGATCCTCAGAAATACATAAGCAGGATTTGAAGGACAAATAATGTGACACTATGAATGCAATGAAATGCTTTTTGTTTAGAAACACTCCTTGCTGTCTGTAGCTTGCCATTCAAACCAGAGGGATCATTATCTTTGTTATCCATGGTAGGCAGTAGTGACAATTTTGACATCATGCTAGTGTGAATCCAAAGTCAGAATTGAAATTAGGCACAGAAGTCTTTATTAATAGGCCTGAGCAGCGATTACTAATGTAACTTTTTACATTTAAGGACTCTTGCACTGCTTTGAGGAAGAACTCCCAGATGAATCAGTATGTCTTCAGTTAGTGGTCCTTCAAAAGTGAAAGAAAGACCCTTGGGGTGTCTCCAGCCTGTTTTTGTTGAGTGTGAAGAATGCTTCTTAGATTCGTCATTTTTTATACTATCTTGAAATTGTACATGTGAATATAGTACTATTAAAAATAAGTGGTATGGAGTGTGAAAGGCAATACATGGTTTTCCTAAGTTGGCCCAAAGGCCTATTAAAAAGCCTGTGGTGTTGTTTACACTAAGAAATTCTCTGTCTTATATTAGCACTTATTTATCCTTTGAATTAGTGTACACAACATTTTGGGGGGGAGGGTCTGGAATTCACATATGCATACATTTAATGCAGTATTACAATATATTTGCTATTTATCCTTTCTAATGTGTGTACATATTACAATTGATTTTTGTTTTTTATGTGTCCTGTTCAGTTTTTAATTATGAAGTGTAAGTATTTCTTTTTCTCACAATAAAAGGTCTGTGTAGATGTGATTTTTACCTCAGAACCTCTGGTAGATTTTTGTGGAATATGTTTAGTTTATAAAGTTGAAGGTTGTTGTTAGAGATGTCACCCTAAAGGCAGGAAGGCAATTTGGTGGCTAAAATTAGATACCCCTCTTTAGAGCTATTTACAAGACCAGGTTTGCATAAATGAGGTGGATTATTTTAGTGAAGAGTACCTCTAGTAACAGGAGAGTGCTTTCCAACCGCCATCATTATCTGTCACTATTATTTTTAAAGACATTGGCAAACTTTTTTTAAAAAACATAAGATTTAAATGACTGTTAGGATCCATTACACTTTGATAAAAGTCTAATGATGTACAAGCCACAAAATATCAATAACCAAATTTAAAAAGCCATCTACATGCTTGTAGCAAAGAAAAGGAAGCAGCACCTTCCTTTTTAAATGGAATCAGTAAGAGCCATTAGGATTCCATTTGCAGAAAATAAGCTTCCGGAAAGCCCATCATTTTATAAATATAGAAACACCACTTTGACATCAAGGAAGCAGTGAAAATGTATTCTTTGGCACTAAATTCTATAGGAATTAGCAGGGCATTAGAGCTAAGGTTTGTCAGCAATTCTGGTAGAATGCTAATTTTTATTTTTTAGAATTTGAAGAGTAAACTTAGAAGTTACACTAGAACAGTTCTGCTTCAACTTTTTTTTGCTGATGTTGCCAAATTTAGAAATGTGTCTGTGGCTGTTATGGCTCACACAGAAAAGAGGGAGATAGACCCACACTTCACACCAGGTTAGATGAACAGGAAAGAACACTTTATTTACATGACATGTCTATTTAAGACACTTAACAATGAGCATTGATTGGACAATGCTAAAGAATTTCTGACTCCAATTAGTTAGTTACAATGTCAATAATTTCTCTTCCTCTAAGAGAGGAATGCAAACAATCCTCTGCTTATCAGAAGAGAGCGTGAGAACTGTTGAACAAATGTGCAAACACCAGAAATTCAGAAGGCAAGACATCTAGGGGCAACATGTGTCCAAAATCATATCAAGGTCTACTATGTTGACTTTGAAGTATAAAACACAGTATTTCACTTCAAAGTAAATGAGTGGAGCAATTAAATAGATCTGTGTTGCCTTAATCACATTGAAACATTTGAAAGCAGCCAAGATACTGAAGGCAGAAAGACAGCTGTTGCACAGGCAGAATAACTCGGACAAAGGTAAGGTCAGACTATAAATATTATATATAAGACAAGAGCTCCACCACCATGCCAAGGTACACACAGGTTACACAAGCAAACTTAAACTCGTTAAACTCTTAGGATGGAGGGAAAAAATTGACTTTGCAAGAAGACATTCCCCTATACTAGGCCTGGACCATGGATGGGAAGTCATGTGGCAACCTTTTTGTTTTAAGAGTAATAACACAAAGATGAGGATACAACTTCTGGCTCAGCCTTCTTCAAGCTGAAGTTACGTCACAAGAAATAAGGATGCATAGGTAAGGTATCACTCAGGCTTTCTGGGGCTGGAGGGTTTTTTTTCAAGTATTCCCTCCAAGCCATTGCTAGATGGAGGACATTAGCCTTGGTAGAGATGCTGAGTTAATTTTTAATTTCTTACTATTTTGATAATAATCAGATGCATTGTTTGGCCCACAGTTCAGCAAACTAATTAAGCACATTTATGTAACTGGACAAAAAGAGTTGCCTTTATTGGAACTTATGTAAAATCTTATTTAGTATACTTGGAGAATTAGAACTACAAACTATCCACAGTATATTGTATCCACATAGAGACATAGAATTGTATATACTATTTTTATATTCTAAGTATCACCTGGCAGAAAAACAACAACTGTGAAGTGTTGTCCATGCAATAAAAAATAACGAGAATTTGGTATGTCACCATGTGCAGTGAAGCAAGTTTGCTTTGAGAAGCCTGAAGTCAATTTCTGCTGCCTCTCTTAGTCCTCTGTATAGATAACTTCAAATGTTTTCCAGTTGCATCAATAACCCATTGGAAATATCACACCATATATCTGTTATGGTGCTGCATGCCTACTAGAAGGGAAAAACCAGGATAAGTCCTGAGAAATTAATGAGTGAGTAATTCTAGAGTTAAAAATAAAAAGATGTTAAACAGGCAAAGAAAAAATAGCACTTTTCATGTAAAGTATAGTACAGGCCAGTTGGCTAAGAGGGATCAGTATGATAATTTTTATCGAGTGGGACTAATCATTTAAATGTCATCCACAATATATGACAAACCTTACACACATGATACCTGTGTTCCACAGACTCAGGTATGTCTACATCCACAGAAAGAGAAAATGAGCAGCTTGAAGTACTGGTTTCTGAAATGATCTCATATATAATATATTTATCAGGATAATCACACATCACAGCATGTTGCTGTGGGTGCAAAAGAATGGATACTTAATCAAATCCTAATTTCTTCTTCACATAAAAAATTGAAATGGTTCTAGAGTGTCTCTTCTTTTGGGTAATACATATTAGTCTTTATAACTCAAATACAGTCTATCTGAATTTTTTATGGAATTGTGCTATATATGTTGACTCAACAAGTACCAAAAAAAGAAAAAATTCAACTAAATGCTAATGATTATTTAAGCTAAATACCATTTCAGCTGGTGATTTGAAACATAGTAGGACCAGAAGCAATATCTTCTTCAAAACCACTGTAAGTATTCATGGCCATTTGTAGTTCTACAAGACTGCATTTATTTGCTGGGTTTATCATTTGCCTACAGTTGTGTATGTCCCTTGCTGTGGTGGACTTTACCAACCTCTGATGTGGTGTGGGGCAGGACAGCCCCACCATCTGCTTTGGCCACCCTGAGAACCTCTTAGAAAAGCACTACAAACTCAGTATTGACATGGAAAAACCACATCAGATGAGCACCCATTTTTTAATTTGAAATCCAAATGAAAGCTGTGAAATGAAGGGATGAATTATTATGGATATTATAGAAATTAGACCCCTCCTTCCAGGTAGAATCAGTCCTTTGTTTCCTGCAGAGATGCTTCAAACTCAGACCTGTAACTAAAAATACCACAGCTACATGAGGGAATTAGTTTCAAAGTAACAGTTGCTTAACCTATTAACTCAATCTGAGCCCTGATTTTGTATCATCATAAAATACAAGAAGATCCAGCCAGCAACAGACTAAAAACATCTAATCCAGTTTGGCAGCCTGGGAATCAGCTAAAACTCCCTGACTGACTGCAGCTGGCAGGGCTTGGAGTCAGGGTAGGGACAGCCACACTGTCACCTGGGTACCTGGCAGGACAGGCCTGTATGAGCACTGCTGACATCCTAGGCAGAGACCAGAATATTGGCCCATGCCTAAATGTCTGTTAATGCCTTAATGATAAAGCAAACCAAGCTACAAGCCTACATTTGCATGAGACCATCAGGTACACGTGAACCGTGTGTTTAACACTTTCACATCCTCTGGTTTTAATGATCTTAAGGAGTTAAGACCTGTGCCATTGCTGTAAACTAAACTGAAAACATACTCAGGATGAAAAAGAAAAGTATAGATAAACTTGCCTCCTGCCTTTAGGATCTTCCATATTTAGTTTCATTATTGTTGCTATCTGTATTCTTATTATACCAAGATCAGTGCAATGTTCACTGATGGGACATAGATTCTGATGAAAAGAAAAAAATATATTCTGGAAGATTTTATAAGGTTGATACAAAAATATTTTGAAGGTCAAATTAAAAAAAAAAAAAAAAATCCCCAGAATAGCTTAAAACTTCTATTTAACAGAAATCTGAAAAAAAAAACCCACCAAAACTTATGAAACTGTATCTCTGTATCTATAGAGAGAAAGGGAGAAATGGAGTGGAATTAACATATATTTGCTGTAATGTTCAAACAGGTTTCTATTTATTAACTTTAATAATTAATAAGGTTTCACTTTGTGTTTCCATTTTGTTTCAAGATTTTAACGGAAACAAAGCTCATATGAACTAGATACAGCATTTCACCAGTATTTTCTAGAAGCTGCATATTGCATTGGATAGAAACAAAGAAAGCAATGGTATTATCTGTATCTTCTTGTTCAAGCATAAATTCTTTATATTAAGAAAAAAAATCTTGCAATATTATGTCAAATTTAACAATATTTGAACATTGTTATGCTATAGTAAAACGTTAAAACGTTGCAAAACATCTCTTCCTTTCACTACTTTGTGTGGTGGTATATTGATTTGTAAACTTGTATAAATTTTGGAATTAAAGAAATACTGTGTTTTGGATTATTATTATTATTATTTTAGGTGGTGTGATTTGAAACAAAAATATTAATGGCTTGTTTGAATGGCCATCCGACTGTATCAGCAGCAGGGGAAGGGTGGGGAGATTGCACATGCTTAATTGTCTGCAACAGTTTAAATAGCTCTTAAGTTTTGGGAGGGAGGGTTTCCTTAAAAAAAATAGAATTCCTTTTACAACCAAACTGCAAATCTGGGAGAGGCACAAGAAGACAGACTGCAGAGCACAGACAGTGTTGTACACACAGGAGCTGATAAAGCTGATAAGTTTGTGTTCCCGTTCTGTGGCACAATGGCTTAAACAGTAAATCACAGCAATGTTTATGTGCTGTGCTTCGGAGCCAGCTGTACCTTAAACACTGGGAGATCATGAGCCTGCATGTCTCTGGCAGAGCTGCAGTACACCAGGACAGGTTCAGCAGTGGGAATCATGGCACACCTGCCTCTTCCAAGCAAGTCCACACGGCCACTGCGGAGCGATGACTCCAGTAGGGAGGGCTCGATCACACACCCACACCAGTGCAGGTTGCTAAGCTCCAGTAGGGGCTTCCAAGGGTCCAGTACAGCCAGAAGATTCTTTCTTGCTGAATAGACTCTGACGCAGCCACAATCACCTGAAATGGAATTTCCATGTGAATTCATTGGAATTAAAATTTTGCATAAAGAGTGTCACCTATTCATACACACTGGGCCAGTTCTTAGACTGTATAGTTTCTATTAATTTGATGAAAAATAGTGAAAAATTATTCTTTAAGTAAGTTCCTTTGATTGCATTAAATGTTCCCAGTCAACTAAGGCAAACAAAATTCAAGCCTTGGTTCCCCACTGCCCATCATGCTAAATAGTTACTGGTAACTACAAAAATGTATCTGAAACATTATCAGCTTAGAATTGCTGTCCCTTTAAAATATACTTTCCACATGTTTCATTACTTTCAAAAGATGGAAGGCTGTGGAGAATCAATACTGATAACTTTCCAGCTTACACAGGGCAGATTTTATGTAACAATTATAAAATGAATGCATCTACTTGGCTCAGTGTGATTGCATATGGTAACTCTAAAGAAGTGGCAGATCTGATACAGCATTTTACACAGGTATGTGATATCTGTGAATGCAAGTAACTGTAATTGTTACAAATTAATGATAGCTGCTTCTTGAGGTTTTATCTGTAGTGTAGTATATATATATATATACATATACACACAAATATAGTCCAGTGTCATCACCTGAAAAACATAAAGAATGTATTGGGGGGTTTATACAGTACAATATGTTATGCTTGTTTTGTGGTGTTTTTATTAAACAAGGAAACTGAAACTGTGCTGCCTAATTGTACACTATCATAGGATACTCTGCTGTGCACAGTTCCAAGTGCCTTAGACAACCATTTAGCTCTTTGAACCAAAGATATATATGAATGAATATATATAAATAGAAAATTTGAAAATCCTCCTCAATAAAATTGTTCAGAACATCTTATATAGTATTTTGTTCTTGAATCTCTCACATGTACATGGGCACACAGAGTAAAGTCAAATTCAGAGAGCCTCCAGAGGCCAAATTAAACTCCCTCCTTGTGAAAATGAGACGAAAAAGGGTTCCTGAAACTTTCCTTTGAATTCTGGCAGTCCTTCAAACACATCTGGTAAATTCACTCTGTGTGGTGTATTGATGGAGAGGTGTGTTCAAAGAGATGATACTTGGTTTAAAAATATAAAGTTAGCGTTGTAGCTCAATGGTTTGGAGACCTAATCTATCTCCCAGTTTCTCCCTTTTTTATCAGCAAGAAGTGTTTTTTACCAGTTTCATTGACAGCAGATTTGCAGTGGAAATACACCCTCTGCACATGAACAAAACTGATCTGCACAGCTGAGGGTTCAGCCTAGTCAGCAGTGCATCTGCCAGTCTTTTAACTTTCAAAGTCACTGACAATAACTTCCATTTTTAATTACTCTGCAATAATTTCTTCTTTGCAAGAACTAAGAGAAAAAACGAGCATAAATTTCCTCACACAGAAGGCAAGTTCATTATGGTAGGGATATACTTCCAGCATATTATCTTTTAAGAGGCTGCCTTGACAATGAGATTGTTTCAATACTGACCATTTTTCTTCTGCAAGCACAAAAGAAGTGGTTAGTGACTCGAGCACTTACCCCCTCAGTCTCTGTAGATGCTCTTTGCTGAGTTCTGTCAGTAGTCTCTGCAAAGAGCTCAGTAAGAGAGTGAAGATGGATGGCCTTGTAAAGCTTGGATGAAATGAGAAGCTTAAGCAGAGTCTCCGAGACATCCTCTCATACACAGTTCACATACATGTAATATTAATATTGAATTTTGATATAAATCAGGAGATGACTTGCCCTCAGGTATCAACAAAAGAGGCAATGTGATGTCTATTGTTGCTAATCCTCAACTCAAACTCATCTCCAAACATATTAGTTAGTATACATTAATCTTCTGTGATATGGGAAGGAACCTGTTTTAATCTCTGTGTGAACATATAATACATATCCTTCCTCCTAAATACTTAGAATCTAACCAGGAAATTCAAGGGAAGAATGTAAATTAAAGACAGAAAACACTGAGACTTAACAGGTAAACTTATCTTACACTTAGGAAACCGCTGACTAATAACAGAGCTGAGAGCAAAATTTAATTTTTCCCACATCCAAATGGATACAATGCTCCCAGACCAGATTTGGGGCATGCGGAATGACAGTACTGCCACCATCAGATATAGGGGTCACCAGGTTTAGGGGATTGTGAAGTGTAATCCTTGTCACCAAGTCGTTGTACATATACTTCTCTGGATGCCAGAGAGGCACATCAGGAACTTGGAAGCAATAAGGAGTAATCTAATCTACATCATTACCCCACAAATAAATGCTAAGTACTGTGTTTTCAACAGCTGAACGATTCTGCTCTTAATTACCATGTGAAAATCCATCTCTGCTATTCCAGCTGTCGCTGGGTTGGCAGTATGGACATGCTGTAGGGAGGGAGCTGTTGCTGTTGGGTGCATCATGAAAAATCCATTGGCAGCCTGCGGTCCAGGAAGGGTCATTGCTGATCTCCTTGTGCCGCAGGGTGTGTACAACACCCGCACATAGCTGGCAGCAGCAAGACACTCACCGGGCACTTTTTGCAAGAAAGAGGAAAGTCCAGCCTCTGCACAGATATATGCAGAGATAATCCGAACACCCTGAGTACAGGAGTTATTCCAGCTGATGGAGTGGATCAGATTAGATTGTGCACTTCTTCTGTAAGAGTGGTGTGATGAAACTTGGTAAAGATTCAATACTTCAGAAAACAGCCAGAAGAGTGAAAATCTGGATTCTTTTGGAGCTTTAGTGACACCTACTGAAAACCAATGAAATCCACCCAAACATGACTAAAGCTAATACTTTAAGGTACATACATGCATGCATATATATTTAGCTGCATCCATACACACATAATGTGGATAATTTCTGAATTTTCAGTGAAAACCTCTTCTTAGCTGTTACTGTTTTATTTGCCTGTAAGCACACGGAAAAAAACCTGCTCTGCTCTGTGTTTTACACTTTCTTTTGAAAAGTAACAAAACAGGTTTTAAAATATCAAGCATACTTCTCTTCTTCTTAGCAAGGAGCCTGTATGTGAGTGTCTGCGTCTGTGCACAGGCCTGCTACACGATGTAGGTAAGAGTTACACAACTACAGTGCCATACTGCAGAATGGTTCAGGTTGGAAAGGACCACAGTGGATCATCCGGTCCGACGTCTCCGCTCAAGCAGAGCTATCCTAATGCACAGCACTCTATTGTGTGCAGACAGTTCTTGAACATTCCCAGTGAGGAAAACTCCACAACCTCTCTGGACAGTTTATTCCACTACGTGATCACCAGCACAGTAAAGAGATTCGTCCTTATATTCAGGTGGAACTTCCCGTGCATCAGCTTCTGTCTGTTGCCTCTTGTCCTATTGTTGGGCACTGTTAAGCAGAGCCTGGATCCAAGCTCTTGACACCCTCCCTTCAGATACTTATGGACACTGATGAGGTCCCCCCTCAGTCGTCTCTCCTCTCAACAGGCCCAGTTCCCCCAGCCATTCCTCGTCAGAAATAAGAACCCAAATACAGCGAAACACCGTCAATGCCAACACGCGTTATTCACACCCAATCTCTCAGACCCAGCCCCCGCAGCCTGCCCGTCCCCTCAGCGAGCCCCGCCCCGGCTGTGCGCACGCGCGCTGCCGCTCGCCCGCCTGCGCCGCGTTCTGCCATTGGGGGTGCTGCCGGCCCCAACCATTCCTCACTATTTTGAGGGGAGAAGTGGGAAAATGTGTCTCCGGCGAGCATCCTGCTTGAGTCCACTGAGCCTCTCTTTTATAAAAATGCTATTTTAGTCTGAGAAAAGGCTCGGGTTTTTTGGTGTTTTTTTTTTTTTATTTTTTAACTGGAAAACAAAAGCGCACAAACCTGGCCGGACTGGCCGCTTATCTGCTTCCCCCCGTTGGTCACTGGTCTATCCCAAGATGGAGGGCACGGCCCGGGTGCGCTGACGGTTGGCCCGCGTGGGAGCGAGTGGGGTTCGGGACACCGGGAGCGGCCGGGGGACAGCGCTATGGTGAGTGTGCCGTGTTCTGTACTGGGAATTGCCAGGGGAAGAAGGCGGGTTACAGCAATAGGGTCGCCCCCCGGATTGCCTATACGGGCTGTGACGCGTTTTGTTAGGAAAGTAAAGCCGGAAACCTTGCTGGAAGTGTTTTTCCAGGTCAGATGTGGTAACTCGTAGGAAAGGCTTTCAGCCAGGTGAGAATGCTTGGTGGGTTTGTTGATGCAGCACGCACGTGCATTTCGATGTTAGAGCTGTGCCTGGGTAGGGGTCTGTAGATGGTCCTCGTGACTGGTGTTGAATTGCTGCTGTAGGAGCAGCCGTCTAAAGAATTCTCACGGAGCGAGATGTGCCTAGATGAATTTCCTTATGTCAGTTTCGCTTGTTTCTTGGATGAAGTGTGTTGCAGAATTCCTTTCTAGGGCTGCATGTTAAACTGTGTGTGCTATTACCGGGTATTTACTGTTCGATGTATTGCCATTTTGCAGCTGAATAAGCTGCGTTTGCTGTTAGAACATATTCAATGTTCAGTCTGTTGTGCATGTGGGGAGATGAGTTAAGCTCCCACTGCTCTCTTTATGCTTTGTCTCCAAGCATATATTTATGAGGCATTGCAAATAAATGCAGACAAATACAGCAGCACACTACAGAGAAAAGGTTCTCTTTAGGTGCATTTAATATTTCATTTTTTGTTAACAGTTAACCAAATTTCCTTTTGCAGCCTCACAAGAAGAAAAAGCCCTTCATAGAGAAGAAGAAAGCAGTAACATTTCACTTAGTCCACCGAAGTCAGAGGGATCCTCTTGCTGCTGATGATACTGCACCCCAGAGAGTTCTGCTGCCCACACAGAAAGTAAATACTCACTTTTGATACTGAGGTTCATTCAGATAAGAAACACCATGGAGAAAGAAAGGTGGTATGCTATTTACAATTAAAAAACATACCCTGAGAGAAGGTAGTTTTTAGTTCAGCTTATTTTTAAAAAAGGGATGTTGTCGGGCATTTTCATAGTTGTGAGTTACTGCTTGATGGTTGAAGGATGACTTGACTGGCATTAGAGGTGTAAATGTATTTTAAAAACAACAACAAAACTTGCCTGACTCACTGCAGTGAAACAGGTACTGTTGGTTATGTTGCTGACGGAAAGGTCCTGCTCAGACAGCACCCAGACATGGAGCCTGATGACATGGAGCTGATTACAACATTCTAATAGGCTGTGAAGAGGTGGAGAGAGGACCACAAGGACTTCAACATTAAGACACTCTCAGTAGATGTGTTGCTTTTCTTTTTGCTAGTAAATTTTAAATGGACTTGAGTAACTAAATGCATTCCTTTTGATTATTTTCTTCTCCCCCTTCTTCCTAGGGGCATGAGGAGCAAAGAAGGGAAGAGCAGCGCAAGTATGGTGTCTTCTTTGATGATGACTATGACTATTTGCAGCACCTCAAAGAAGCCTCTGGTCCTTCTGAGCTTGTCCCATCTGTGCGTGGACAGCAAAGCAGAATTGTCATCACAAGTGAGGGGCACATAGAAGATGAAATTCAGAGAATTTCAGTAAGTAGTATTTTTGCTAATGGTAATGCTGCTTTTTGGAACTTTAACATCCTCTAGATGTATTAATTGTGTGCATTTATTTATTTATAAGGATTCTTTTGACCCACAACGAGACTTTCCTACAAGTAAAGCTGACAAGCCAGAGTTTACTGATGAACATTATTTTGCTAGCACGGAGTTGAAACACTTCAGGTTTCAACAAACCGAAAAACAAACTTTTCGCTACAGAGATGGCTCGCGAAGATGTTTGTTTGAACAATTTGTGTGTTTTCTGGGATTGGTGTTTGTTTTTAAGGTTTTTTAGAACTTTTGAATGTTCTGGGAGTTATGATTATGCCAGGTTGTGTTATCAGCACACCATGTTTTTAAAGGGGAATGTAATAGAAACTAGACAGAATAAAAACAAACTTTTCAATTGCTGGCATAACCTGTAGAAGTTCATGATGCTGAATCACATTGGAATGGAAAAGCAGTAAATGCTTTGAAGCAGTGAAGTATGCCATTGCCAGTCACTTAGAGCTGAGGGTGTTTGGTTTCTTTTGGTCACAGGAGTGTCTGCATGATTTTGTTAATGTGAGCTCAAATAAGAAACTGAGAACAAATATATTGTGATCATGTTTTTCCGTTTCTTTTTCTAAGGCTCCATCCATTAAGTTGCCTTCCTCCGTATTTGCCACAGAGTTTGAAGAGGATGTGGGCTTGTTAAATAAAGCTGCTCCTGTTTCAGGTATTTTTCACCTTTCTTATTCTGTCTGTTTGAATCCAAGTCTGAAACTGGATTTTTGCTCAATTTCTTTTCAAATGCTGAGTTGCATTTACATTCCTTTGTTAGTGTTATTTCAGCTTTACAAGCTGTGAGTAGATTTTTGTTATGTATCCATGTTTGTTATGTATCCACTGGACATTGACTCCATAGTTATCTCCATATTTCATAACAGTTAGGAATTGTAGTAGTTTTCTCTTTCTTCTGACAGAAGGATGCTAAAGACAATTCTGTTAATTGCAGCAGAGAAACACTTTCTAACCTTTTGTAATACAGGGAATTTTAGGGTTGGAGATAAAATGCTGGTAGTTGATCATGTGGTACTTTAACCTGGATATTTTTTCTTTTACAGTATTCTATATTAAAATACATTTATGGAAGCATAAGACCTGGGTTTTGTTTTTTTCTGAGTGATAAAAATTGACAAGAGATTGGTGACATGCCCTGTCTTCTATGAAATCTACAAATGTTCTTGAGGAATTTTGTGATTCTTTGGTTTAAGCTTTCCTTACTGCAAATGAACAGTCCAGCTGGATTGGTTTTTATCCAGGAAAGTAGCTTTGTAATGTCAATATTTATGTTTTGCTTTTTCAACTTTCTAGGACCACGGCTAGATTTTGACCCAGATATTGTTGCCGCTCTCGATGATGATTTTGACTTCGACAATCCAGAAAATATCCTGGAAGATGATTTTGTTCTACAAGCAAATAAACCACAGAAGCGGTAGATAGAGCTTTGTTGAAGTATTTGCCATATGTAAATAGGAGAGATGCTGTTTGCTATTGCATGTGGTGGTGTAGGAAGCCACGATGGTTTCAGATTTCAAATTGAATACTTTGCTGTGTTGAAAAATGTATTACCTTGTGTTGTTTGGATGGTAGCTTGCAAAATCAAATTTCTTATGTTATCCAAGAGATGGGTTTCATTTGTTACATTGAGCTCATGTATTTTAAGCAATGTTTGGAATAATAGTGCTCTTGAATTGTTTAAAGTATTGTCATCTATTGTATGTAAAATACATCGGTAATAGTATTGATGAAGGTGATTGGGTGTTCCTGAAACCTTTACAAAGGCTTCATGTGATATCCCACTGCATTTTATCTACTTAGGTTTTGGTATCATTCTCATAATTTCATGAACAATAAGAAATTTTGCTTGTTTTAATAGTCAGGAATGCAGCTGATACTCTTCTGCTTTGACATGTACAGCTGAATATAAAAATAACTTGAGTGTCAGTGCACAGATGCATGATCCAGCCAGCAATGCTTTCAGCTCTCAGACAAAAGTCTCACTCAAGATTTAAATCTGTTATTGCCAAATTGTTTCAGATAACCCAGCATAGGTCAGAGCTATGTAAAGGTCCATGTATTATTCTAAAACTATTTTCTACTTCTGTTCAGGGGACCAGATGCTGAGGATGAAGATGAATGGGAAGATATGGAAGATGATAGTGATGAAAAGGATAGCTGCAGTACTGATAAAGACTATGATTCAGAAGGTCCTTTGTCAGGTGATGAGGGTAATGGACAGACAAAAGAATTCCTTTTTATGCAAGAAGAAACCAGGAGTCGTTTCACAGAATATTCTATGACATCTTCAGTAATAAGAAGGAATGAGCAGTTAACCCTGTTGGATGACAGATTTGAGAAGGTGAGGCAGCACAAGAGTGTAACTGTGAAAGGTGTTAAATGCTTCTTTGTCTGATTCATTTCATCCTGTAAACCTGTGCAGATTTTACTGCTTTTAGCAGTAATTAGTGCATCAAGCCATTGCTCTTTACAGGTATTCTGCATGTAATACTTGGTACATTTAGAGGCTTCTGTCACCTAGGTTGTTGTGTTAATTGCTATTGAAAGGCCTAGCACTGATGGAGGTAAACAAAATTACTCTGATAATACGAACATTCATAATTGGTGTTATACTTTTGTCTGAGAGGCTCAGTTCAACACAGCAAACCATTTACAGGTCCCTGATAAAGTATACATTCATGAACTGGTGTCAGAGCAGTGGGAATAAGGTGCAGCTTTTGTTCTGAGCAGTGACAGGCTTCTTAAGGCATAGATTGAAATAATGCATCAGAATAGAAAACGTTTTCTAGAAACTGGTTTATATATTATTATAAGATAACTTTGTGAGTCTCATGCGGAAAGAATGTAAGTAAGGAGGAAATCCTACTGTAGATGTGTTTGGCAGTTGTTCAGCAGATGAGAGGGGAGAGGAAAAAGAGGCAAATAAAAAGAAATGTGTGGCACTTTAAGCTATCAAGAAGTTGCATGACAAATGTGGTCTAATTACAGATATCCACTTCTTTATTTTAGTTTTATGAGCAATTTGATGAAGATGAGATTGGAGCCTTAGATAACGTGGAGTTAGAAGGCTACATTAACACAGACAATGCTCGGTTGCAGGAAGTCCTGGATGATTACTACAAAGAGAAAGCGAAGAAGTATGTATTCCCAGAAATACTGCTTCACATAAGTAGTTCTGTAATCCTCTGTTTATATGGAAATTTTGGGTGTGTTGTTTCAAGTTCATGTACTCCAAGATTGCATCCCACAATAAAAGCAGCTGCATATGAGTATTATCTATTTGTATGATAAAATCAAGTGGAGGAATTTTGTTGGTTTGAGTAGGTTATGCTCCTTTTGTATAATTGTGTTGAACTTAATATAAGCAGTATCTGTTAGAGGCATTCATCCTCTTGAAGAGCAGAAATACTTCTTTTGTTGACTGTGTCTTTGTCCTAATGTTTTTAGTTTATTTTGAGGAGGCTTACTTAAGGAAACTTAATTTTTGCTGAAAATTTCATTGGAAATAGCTTTCCTGGGTCTGGGGCTTTACTTAAGGGAGTCTGGGCTTGCATAATTATGCATTTTCAAGAAGAGATAAACCGTATTTTTTTCTTCCCTGGACTTCTTCAAAGTTGTGTGAAAATGGATGCTCTTGAACCTGATGAAGATTTGGACTCTCCTGCAAATGAAGAAAGTGAAGAAGAAAAGGAAGAAATCGTAACTGTAGTTATTGAAGAGCCAAAAGAAAAGTGGGATTGTGAATCCATTTTGAGTAAGTATTTTGGGATTTGCTTATTTGTTCTTAGGATTTCAAAGTAAATGATAGGTGATTTCAGAACTTTCTTGACAGTACTTCAGGTAAAATTATTTGTTCTCTGAGCACAACAGGAGGAATTTCCAAAACCTAAGTAGCAGTACAATTCATAATTTCTATTTGCAAGCCTTTCTTGACTACTTTTTTTTCTTTGTGACTTAGGTACCTATTCAAACTTATATAATCACCCAACACTTATTAAGGAGCCATCAAAGGTAAAATTACTAAACTTACTCTGATGAATAACACTGGGAAAACTTGAGATAAATGTGTTTGTTTTCTCAATGGGTATCTGTTTTAAAAAACAGGGAGCAGAAATGAGGGTTGGGGAGGGCTCTGGTGTTATTTCTTTATTTCTTCACTGAAGAAGAGTTTGGATATATTTTTTCTTATTAGAAGGAAAACTGAGTCAGTTCAAAATTTCTGTAATAGCTAGGCAGATACAGCAAGGAATTTCTTTTGCTGTTTTCTGTGAGACACCTTCATGTAATCTGTGTCTCACGACACATACTTGTTCAGGTTTATTTTCATGTGGTCTGAAACAATTTATTCTAGTTCTTTGATCTTCTATATGTTCCCCATCATTAGAGCACAGCTTGATATCCCCAAATTTGAAAGAAAACCTTTTTCTTGTGAGCTTATAAAGGAATATTAAGTGACTACCGAAGTTTATTTTTTCAGTAATATTTAAATAAAAGGGGAAAATGTTTTTCTTGTTCTGGAAGACCAGATTTTGTGACAGATGTTTTGATTTCTGACTTTGGGATTAACATGTGTTTTGTGAGGAAGTTAAATAGTATGAGGAGACTTAACCTTTATTACTGTTAAGTCTGGATCTGAAGTTTTTACACTGATAAGGTAATGCCATGTGCACTTCTTGGAGAGAAAGCCAGGGGCCACTAATACATACGCACTCTCTATTTTAGCCCAAGCCAATAAAAATTTCTCAGAAGACTGGAATTCCCCTACATGTCTTGCCTGAGAAAGGTCTCACTGCTAAGCAGGTGGAACGCATGCAAATGATAAATGGCAGTGACCTGCCAAAAGCATCGACACAGCCTCGTTCCAAAGCTGAGAGCAAAGAGGATCGCAAAGCCAGAAAACAGGCAATAAAAGAGGAGCGAAAGGTACGCCTGACTGGAAGTAAAATCTTGCAAATCTTATGTTGTCTGAATTCTGTTGTAGGAATTTTGTTTGAAACTCACTTTTTATGTCTGAAGGTAATGGGAAAAACTTGCTGGTCTCAAAGGACTAATTATTGGTTCTTTAAAAAAAAAATCTACTGAAAGAAAGTTAACATCATACTTTTGTCTTACTGGTTTCCAGTATCAAAACTTGGGGTTTCTTACTGTGGCCACTACTGCAGATACAACTTCTGAAGGAACATCAGTTTCCTTGCAATCTAGAGTAGCAAAGGAAATAGTTATGATATCTCAGATACTTTTCACTTTGTGTTATCTCAAAGATACCTAGAAAATCCTGATTGGCTGCAGTGAAATCTTAGCTGTCTGATTTAGGAACAGAAATTGCCAGCATACTAGAAACTTCAACTAACCAAAGATGTTTATCTTGTTGGTACACATATTAATTTGACTACTAATAATTAGTGCCGTAAATAATATTATTGTCCAGATTGCTCTTGTTTTCATGATTTAGAAGAGTTAATTGGAATGGTTTGATTTTGCATGGAAATTCCTATTTTGTAAATCTTTCATTATTCCTATGTACAGGAACGCAGAATGGAGAAGAAAGCCAACAAGCTGGCCTTCAAACAGGAGAAAACAAGACAAGAGAAAGAGTTGCTCAATCTGAAACAAAATGTGCAAGGTCTGAAGCTCTCCTGATGAAACTGAGAAACTTACTGTGGAAATGTCCCTAATTTTTCATTTGTATAGAGAAGGGAACTGCTAACTCACACCTTTGCCAGTCCTGCTCAAAGGGGGTTGTTCAAATCTCACTGTAACAAGACACAGTAATTCATCCTTTTTTCTGAAGTGAAATTCTATATAAAATAATGTATTGGTGATATCTATTCTGTCATGAGTGACATGGCAATTGCTGCAAAGTTTCATTGCAGTAGAAATGTATTAAAATTATGAATATTTTCTTACAAGTTATCAATGAACAGAGTTATATATATTTGTTGAGTGTATTCAACAAATCAGCAGAATCCTACAGATTTGATCTGTTTAGATTCTCCTATTAAATTATTTCGCTTTACAAAACGGTATTTTCATTTATGTCTTCTCTCTCTGATACTGATGGTTGAATATAGTTCCTTGCTATGATACAGTTTTGTAAGTCAAGGAGTTTACACCCACTCCTCCTTGGTTCTCTTTTTTTTGGGTAAGTTATTTATTGTTTTGGTTCTATGATGGAAGCCTTTTGGTAAACAAAGGTGTCTGAAAAGCTGTTAATGTAGCTAGACATCACTGTTACCTAACCCTGAGTTTTACATTTCCTGGTAAATAAAATCTGTTGTAAGGACTGTTACAGTTGCAGTAGTCAGTGACCCTTAATGTTGCCACTGGAATTGGCTTTTCTGGAAGTACTCAGTCTGAGTAGGATGGCAAACAAACAGCAGAATCTTGGATAAGAAGTGTGTTGCAGATAGTCACTGTCTTGGTGTTTCTGGAATACTCTTTCTCAGGTCTTGTGCTAAATGTATTTAATTGGAATACAAATTTATTATCCACTACAATTGTTATTAAAACTTCCTGAAGATGAGCTGAGGGCCAAAATCTGTAGGTTTGGCATGAACTTAAATGTTTATACTGTGGACATTAATTATTTCGATAGTGACCTGTCCATAATGTGAATGAAATAAACAGGATTTGTAGTCAGTCCTGAATCCATCTGTATTCATAAAAAACCCCTTGGCTTTAGGTCTGTATGATACAGAGCAGTTTTCTGCCTTTACGTGAAAAATTAACCTTTTTACTGGAAGGAACATGTTAACCAGCACATCAGTGGAGTGGCTTGACTACTAGTGAATTCAAAGCATCTTCAATATTCTTCAATAGTTTTGTGAATACTAGATGGAAACAAGCTAACAGGGACTGATGAGGTCTTTTATACAGAAACAATTCAAAATACTTGTTTTTATTGGAAGAAGGCTTTTATATTTTAATTGGTAAAATAATATGATTCTGGAGAAAGGAATAAAGAGTCATTTGAGTCTGCAAGTCTTGATCACTGCTCAGAAAGCTGAAGTATCAGTACAGTATACACATCTAGATTAAGCCTTCATTTTCTAGAATTGTCTGTTAACAGAATCAATAGAAATATTCTGTAAAATTAAAAAAAGTTTCACGGTTTTCCTTTAGCTGATACCTCTGCTAGTTTTCATGTGTTTGACAAGCTTAAGCAGGGTCTGCCTATGTCATAATTGCTAATTGTGTAATAACTGATTCTATGGTAACTGGAATACTGACCACTCATGGCTCCTGACAATGAAACAGAAGAGGAAATCTGAGAAGCAGTTCTGTTGAGATGAGTCAGATACCAGGAAATAAGTTCAATGGAACAAGTAAGTAATGGATGCCGTTCAGTGCTTTGGGGTGGAATATGATTTTGTGGTTTACCAAAAAGGACAATCTCTTACTAAAGCCGGTGCACATGTTCTTTGCTAGATTTCTCCTCGCTGATTCAGTGGTACTGTGCTTATACCTAAAGTCCTTTAAAATAGAAACAAAAGAAAAAAAAAAAAAAACCAACCTTGAGGGAATGAGAACAGAATAAAGGGGTGGGGGAGGCAGGGGAAGGTACTGGAAAGGAAGAGTGTAGTCCCGTAAGGACAGACACAGCTGTTGCTTGGAAACAAAAGAGGAAAGACATTTAAACAGGCAATAGGAAAGGAGTCAAAAAGATTACAGAATTGCTTTGTTCCTCTGCACTTGTAATCAGTGAAACCCTGCAGTAACCTTAACTGTGCTTTGCAGTGTGGTAAAATCCCAAGGAAAAGGTAAGAAACAAAAGCAGTCATTCATCTGCTTAGCAAGACAAAGATTTGTTTCAGCAAGAGCAGGTAAAGAACACTTACATGAGAAGTTCTTATAGAAGTTAATTTAATGAAGTACCTCTGTAGGTTACAAGTCTAAGGAAAAGGACTCTTTCCTGAAGTTTTCCTAAAGGCTGTTTTTTGTTTAATGCAAGTCATGTCCCTGCTCTGAAATGAGTGTGATTGTCTTTGGAATTAGAAGGGTCTGTAATTACTTTCCATGTAACTTTAACACCTATTTTTTTTTTAAAAAATGGTGATTTAAACACAAATATCAACAAATTTAACATCTACAAAGTAAGATCATCTTGGAGTGCTGCTTAACATAGCATGGAAACATTCCACCTTAATAAGGAAGATCGTGCCATTCTTTGCATGACACTTTCTACCTAAGCTATTTTTGGGTATCACTATCACTCTGTAACTTTGAATGATAGTATCACTATCATTCTTTGCATGACACTTTCTACCTAAGCTATTTTTGGGTATCACTCCTGCTGATGTCCAAACCATAAATCTGGGTGGGTGCAGGTCACCTGCCTTGAATTTAGGCAGTGATGAACTTAAGTGCTGTTCCACCATCTCATCAGCCAAATGTGATGTCATTGTGAAAGCACATACCTGAGCATTCATGTGGAAAACAGAATGCTGCCTGTCATAGCAAAGGAGAGCTTGTGCTTTGTTGGAACAGGATAAATCAAGAGGGAGCTCTGCAAAAAGGAGCCCTGGTATGCAATGGGAGAATTGGATTTGATAATTCTCGGATCCTTTCCAGTTGAGGATCTTCTGTAATTCTATGGAGATGTCCCTTTCTGACAATGAAGTACTTGTTCCAGCAAGGGCCCTGTCCAAGTGGCGACTCTGCTGCAGTCATTACGTCCTGTGCTGTGTAACTGAGACTCTTTCACACTTTGCATTTTCCACAGCTGCTTGAAGTCAAGGTCTGCCTCTTTCTGCCACCTGTGGAAAACGCTTTGCATATTTTATGGTAGAAACCCCTTCTTTTTAGTGGGAATTTCAGTGCATTTAGCTGAAATAGGTAATGAGCACTGGGGGAGGAGGAGGTGACTGCTGGTAGAGAAGTGGGTTGAACAAGTTTAAAACAGCAAATTATCTAGTAACTGCTTTCATTAGTGAACTTGATTAGAGAAGTTATCATGCACAGACACACTGTGATTCATCTTCACTCTTGCACTGTCTCAATTTACCTGCTTGTCCAAAACGATATTTACTATACACTGAATTGAAAATTATGTATTTTGTCTTGGTGAGGCATAAATTACTAATTTGCAGCTTCCTTTTTTGTTCCAGGGGTTTAGGCTGAAATTGTTATTTCAGTCTTCTTGGAAAAAATAGACTAATAAACCATCTGATAAGTAGTGCCTTTGACAGCATAATGTGGGCACCAGGCTCTGTTCCAAAGCCTGCTGAAGTGAATGAAAAGATTCCCCTTGACCTCCCTGATCCCTGGATTACAAACTGAATGCGTGGCTGCACGATTTGCCTGGCACAACCCAAATGCAGGGTTTATCTGCAAGGGGTGGGGCTTGCATGTACCCCTCTGCTCTTCCGTTTGTGTTACTGATCCTGTGTCTCTGTGGTAGATCAGTTCAGCCCTGCAATAGTGCTAAAACCTGATTTGGTAAGGAAAGGCCCCAAAGTAAACAAAAATGCACTGAAATCAGAGTGACTGCAAGAACCAAACAAGAGTGCAATTACTTTGCATTAGTAGTTCCATGTTTGGTATCTCAAGATTCGTGAAGAGCATAATGGTTTTATCTAGCAAAACAGTTTGACAAGAGAGAGCTCTGTGTTATGAGAGAGGTGAGAAGTTTTGTGTCGCTGTGACTAGTGTGAGATCCAAGTCCTACGATGACTCTCCATGCCCTGATGATGCAGGACTGGTTTGCTCCTCAGTGAGCAAGGCACAGGTGTCTGCTGCTCTTCCTGCACTGGAGAGGAGTATTCTTCTCAACTTTGCTGTCAAAAAGGTCTAGAAACAGAAGGTAAGAACCTGAATCATATTAGTAGAAGGTTCAAAGGGAAATGAGGATTTAGAACTGTGCTTTAGTAGAATGAGGTGTGTTTTAGTCCAGCTGAGCTGTAACCAAAATGCCTTGCTTAGGCATCTGCTTAATTCCTATGGAAAGAGAGTGGACAGCATAGAGAAATTATGAAGAACATCGAGAGAATAACTGAGAATTAGAAAGGGGGAGTAAGCAAAATAGGATAGCAACAGGGTCTTTAATAAGATAGGTTCTTTAATTTATCAGCTGTGGATGGACTCATGCGATTCACAGTGCAGGAAAGAGGCTTTAGTTTGGTCCTTGTTTCCATGGTGTTCCTCACAAAGGGATTGCCCATCCTGTTGCAGAAGAGTGATAGTGATGCCAAAATCTGAGACACTTCTGAACCTTACAACCTCTTTTATTGTGATGCATGACTCTTCCACAAATTTGGCACTGAGTATCCCATCTACCTAAAATTTCTCTGTGCTTCCAGCTGCAGGTACTATCCCTAGTTTTACTTCTGTGTTGTTAGGTTACGGTGCTGGTAAGCAGCTGCTCCTTTTCAGCCTGGGGCTGTGGCTCTTTCAGTGGTATTGGTGGGATGGGCAGCACTGCTGTTGGTCAGGGGAGAGACCCCATTTTGGAATACATCTAAGCTCAGAGAACTAGTAATGAAAATATTGGCCCCTTGAACAGGATCAGACTGTTCTCCCTCTTAACTAAGAAAGAAAGAGAACCAGGTGTGTGTGAGGGGAAGTCCAATGGGACAGCTCCTGTTCACAGACCCAAGCTGTTCTTCTCTGCATGTCTCTATTTGGACTGCTCTCCAGACTGTCCTTGAGCAGAACAAACTGGAAGTGGCTTTTATTTCTTATTTGTGTTGAACTGCAGCTGTACTTTTTACTTTGACAGCTTTTAAAAGTTTTGATGAAGTCCTTCAGGAGTTAAACTGAACCCAAAATAAATACTGCTGCAGCTCCCTGCTCCTGACTGTAAGTAATTTTAAAGCCTGTGTAAGAAACCATCATTCCAACCCATAAACAATGGTTTTTCTTTGCATCTCAGCAGATCCAGTGTCCTGAGAAAGCCTTCAACAGGAACTGCAAGACCTTCAGCATCTTGAAACAGAGACTATAGGCAAGAGAAATTGCTGCTGTGAAGAAGCAGCCCCTGAAAAAGGTATAGCTAAAACTGAAGTGTGTGTGTTATCTCCATATGAAGTCTTTCATCCAGTAACACTATTTCCTCCAAGGACAAAGCCTGGATGTTGTGGATGAGTCTCACATATGTGCTTGACTGGGTGCCAAATTCTTTCTTCACCCTCCCTGTGCTACTACTGTTTGGGAATATTTCTCTGTTGAGAAGCCAAGTCAGTAGATATCGTGCCTACCCTAGGCACATAAGTGTCTCTGCTCTTCGAGTAAATGTTCAAATATATATATATATTAAAGGTAATGGGAATCTCTAATAGATTTCTGTTCACCTAAGTCTGAAAGAGAGCATGATTCAAGATAGCTGGTGCATGAATGCCCAAGGTTGAACCTGAGACCCGCCCTTACACAGATGAAGTTGCAAAGATTCATTGCCATTTTACTGAAGGGTTTAAAGATGTATTTGAGCTGAACTTATTTACAGAGATGGAGGAAAAGATGCTTAAGCTCTTACTGGGTCCAGTCATTTTGCTTGGGAGGAGGTGAATACACATGGATATGCATGGATATTGTTTTACCCAGAGATGCAAATTTGCTACTGATTTGGTTGACTGATGTTGTAAAATGTCCTTTAAAATCAGTTGTGGAAAGAAACAGAAGTACATAAAGATTTAAAGTAAAAAGAATGTGACAAATAGAGAGCAGAAGATGTTGGTCATGGTGTCTTCTAATCCTTCCTAGGTGCTCTTAGGTCTGCCATGACCATGGTATTTTGTTGGAGTGTATTGTTTTTTATCCTTCTTCTGGTGCTATCAATAGACAGTTAAGGACTGAACCAGTTTCCCTGTGCCTTTCAAAAAAAGCAAATTCCATTTGTTTCTAATGTTTTCTTTTTCCCCCAGAAAAAAAAAAAAGAACCCTTGCTCTAAGATATTTCTGTCCCTTGCAAGGGGGAAGTGTAGTTCGTTTTTTCTCCTCTTTCCATTACAGAAACAGCCAGGGAAGAAATCTAACGAGAAGTACCATTATGAGTATTTTATAATACTATTCAATCGGCCAAGCAGGTCACAAAAGCTGTGAAGGAAGGCCACCCTCTTCCACCTTCTCTCCCACCAAGCACCAATGCAGATATGTGTTCTGCTTTCTTATTGCAGTTCTCGTACTGATCTTTGATAAGGTAGTGACATCTTATTAGCCACAGATGGGATTCAGTTTTGCACCCTGGCACAACAGAATGTGAACATTAATTCTCTCCATAGGCTCTAATTTTCACCTCTATTTTTTTGGCTTGAATTGAGCAGGAATACAAGGTAGAGGCAGTGGGGAGGAAGAGGAAAGTAGCCATACATTCTGAACTTAAGAGCAGCAAGTCTGGGGTCTGATATTAACACTTCAGGAGGAGAGTCAGGATAGCTGTATTATCCTATAACAGAGGGTGAAATACATCCTCTCTCCATTCAAAACAAGTAGTGTACACAGGCTTCCCCACTCCCGCAGGGTGGCTTTTCCACTGTCCCCTTCTCCACCCAGCTTTGCAGACAGGGAAAGGCACTTAGAAAAGGACAGGTCTGGTTTACCACTTAACACCAGGTTCAGTCTCTGCACAGAGCTCCCTGTGTTAAAAGTTACAGATCCAAAAAGATGCATACACAGACAATATCTCATGATAGTGTGATTTATAAAATGTGGGAGCAATCTTGAAAAGGGTGTCAGTGGAGTCCTGCCTGCGTTAGGAAGGCAGAGAGCAGAAGGGCTTGCTTCCAGATCAGGAATTCATGACTGATAGCAAAAGCAGCTGCCATGATTCCAGCCTCTCTCCTCTCCTAGATGACAGCAATACAATATAAGCAGCAGGACACATCTTCCTTCCTTGATTGGGGTCAAGCTCCTCTCTGAATTTCCACTGCTGAGTTCTTTAATGACTGTTATTTCTGGTCTTACTTTAGCAGCTCTAAGAGCAGACCCTCCCTTTCCTTCTCCCTCTTGCAGGAAACCAAGTTGTGCAAGAGCAGCGTTGCTTGTGGAGAAAGGAATTGGTGAATTGCTTTCTAGGAAGGACAAATTGCTGAGTGGCCTAGTGAGGATGTATATCCTATACTACAGGACTGTATATCCTGTACTGCAGGACTGGTGAGAAAGTACGTGGAATGTGGGAAGCAGAGAAAGATTTAATTTTTGTCTCATCCTCCTCCAAAGAGTGCCCCAAACTCCCCATTCTCCCCTGAAGCCAGGTATCTGCTCTGTCTCGTCCTCCCATCCCCTCTGTGCTCAGAACCATTTTGACCACGCTACTGGTCTGGAGCAGACTTTTGGTGGCTGCTTGGACCATCTTTTCTGTATTGTTGCTGGGGAAAATAATTTGTAAACGTGCTAAGGAAGGGTCTGAGAACATCAAGGGCAGTGTGATGGCTGAATTTGGCTGCTTTGACCCTGAACATTGATTGTTCATTGCAATGAGTTGGATTGTACCTGCCGTAACAGTTGCTGAAGAGCTTCTGGCAGAATCAGGAGAGTAATACTGTAAAAAAAGATTTTAGAAAGCATTGCTGCATGTTCTTTACAATGCTGCTTCACACCCAGAATCCTGGCTCTTGGACACACTCAGATGATGGGGCACAACTGCTTCAGCAGCATTTTGCTAAATCACAGAATCAGGTTGGAAAAAACCTCTGAGTTCATTGACTCCAACCTATGACCAAATGTCCTTGTCACTGCCCACCTGGACAATCACTAGTGTGGAGTAATCAGTGTGCTGAATTCGTCCAGGGAGTCTCCTGGTAATATCCCTTACCCTGATTCCAGCAAGAAGCAGACTTCCCTGTGGTGTGAGCTTGGATGACATACAGGACACTCAGCTCTCCTCAGAAGCAAGGCACCCACAACCACCACCCTTCTTTTATTACCTGTAGTTGTTATCCCTCTGGTTGACTACATTGATCTGGGACACCCCCTAGACAGAGCTGCTTTTCCACTGTTACCTGCCTGACCCTCGAGATCCACGGCTTCACACCTATTCTGTAAGGGCCCCTGGGAAGGCAAGGGAAGCCAGCAGGGGATTCTTCTGCCTCCCTGAGCAGGGACCTGCTTCCATTTCCCTGCTTTTAAGTCCTCTTTTTCAGCTTAATGGCAAGAGAGGCAGAGCTCCTCAGACTTGCTGATCTTCCATCCATCCTCTCAGGGATGGAAGGGTGCGATTCCACCAGTCTACTTCTCTTTTGAACTCTCTGATACTCCTGAGCCTCCCCACCTCCTCTTTAAGCTCTGCCACCAGGCTGAGCAGATCATCCACCTGTTCATGCAGGTGGATGATACGTGTGTACGCAGGTATCTTTCCCACTTTCCTCCAGCACTTAACACTGGGCTCAGACACTCCTTGCAGCCAGAGGCCTGGATATCCCCATGCTTCTCGAGGAGCTCTGCTCAGACTAGTTAATTGTGAGGTTGGGAATGGGTAGGACTAGGACAAAGATAATAAAATCTGATTTCATTAATCCCCAGGTTTTATTCCTGAAAGCAGTTAGTGTTTTCTGGGTTTATACCATAAGCATGCATTTTAGTGTCCCAAGTGTTTTTCTAGAGGAAGGTTTTGTAGCTCTGCTAAATTTGTATTTTGAAAGCTGGTGGGAATTCATCATGGACACCTGCTGGTGGGGCCAGGTGTTGAACTGCATCTTCAGTGCTCCAGTAAAGCAGGGGAATTCTTCTCCACTGTATAAGCTGTGACACAAGCTGCTCCTTTCTTACTGTCAGACCATATTCAATGTCCACACTGCTGTCAAAGGTTTACTGAGGCTCCACAACAGAGGGACATGGATTTTTGTGAACAAGCTGCCTGCCATGCTGTAAACTCCACCAGACTGGCTTTGGTAAGCAAACACAGTCACACTTGTCTTGTGCTGGAAGCAGATTTGCTAAACTGTGGTCAGTAAAGACCTATATTAATATAAGACTTGAAATTGCAGGGAAGTTGATAAACTCCTATAACAAGACATGATGAATATCATTTGGGAGTTGCCCATAACTGGAGCCCTTTTTCCAATTAAAAAAGTGACAGAATATGACAGTACAAAAAGAAACTTGGGACAATGACTTCTTCAGACTCTGCTGCAGTTGTATTCCAGGGTAACAGCTGTAGAGAATCAGAAACCTGGCAGCTTTTGCAGTACATTGAGAAAGCTCTTCCTGTTCTTTAGGGCTCCCTGTTGGAAGGTTTTCTATTTCCTGGTCACTACACACAAGGCCAAAGGGCAGAGCCCCTTGGGGGAATCAGGAAAGTAGAGCTAATCATCAGTGTCTTGAAGTGAGATCCTGCTTTGTTGTAGTAAAGGGAATAATATAAACAGTTCCTTTAGGAGAATACTGCTGATTTGGGGGGATTTTGTTTTAGTTTTTTTTTTTTAAGATGTCAAAAAATTTTATTATTCTTTCACCTATTTGGAGCAGGAAAAATGGCTTGCAAATGTGAGAGAGTGGACCTTTGGCCTGTTCCTTCCTAGCACTGCTTCAACAGCAATCTGGAGAGTTTTCACTAGGGTCTATAAGCTCCTTGCTAGAGTTGCATGATGATTGTGCATCCTTTTTTACTGGGACAACCAAATATGGACTGAGAGAGAAACTCTAACATTAACACCTGCTGTGTTATCACTTCTGGAGAGAGCACAAAAAGACAAACATAAGCCAGGCAAAGAGTTCATTTAGTCATATTTATGTTTTTCTTATAACAAACCCTGAGGTATCTGAGGTGGGGGAGGCATTTTTAAAGCAGATCCTAGGCTTCGGAATCCAGTTTTCAGATAGAATAATGTAGAATTATAAAGTTTGACTTTTTTTGCTGGGCTTTTTTTGCAAGTCCTGACATAAAATCCTAATTTCATTTTTCTTATAGCACAACACTTGCTATAAATGAGAAAGGATAAAAATTTCCAGGTGGATGTTGTCGATAGTGAATGATTTTCCTGTCCATTATCTTGATCCACTGTGTGGTCTGTAGGCACCGAGATTTTTGTTTGAGTCCTCAGGAGGGACCCAAATGAATTTTCAGTTAGAGGTCCTCAAACAGAAGCATCTATTTAGACCTAAAGTATGTGGTCTGGCTTTGAGGTTCTTTTTGCCCATAAAGAATTCCATAACCTTCAATCTTCAACTTTGAGATTTATCCCATCCTTTTTTACCTTAAGTCCATTTAGATGAGATATAAAGCTTCGTGTGTTGTTTGTTCCAAAAGCCCTTGTTGATTCAGCCTTAAAATTAACATCACCACTTCCCTAAAATAGTTCCCTCTAAGCAAGATACCACGTTTTCTAGAACCCATTGCTACTTGTAATCATGACCTGTATCAGTCTTTGTTTAGAAGATTTTTCTAAGAGTTATTTTAAAGCTTATTTGTAGTATAACCTGTGAATAATAACACATACTGCTCCTTGTATCAGTATCTTTGACCCCTACTTTCTGAGATTTGAGAATTTATGTAGATTATCATGTTTTATGGCAAGTAAATTTCAAAAATTATGATCTGCAGAGTCCCCTTCAGAAATACTGAAGAAAACAGGAAAATCTGTGGGTGTATCTGCTGCAAAAAATTCTTCAGTAAAGTCTGGGTAAGAAATTACTACTATTTCTTATTTCAATATTATAATGTAAAAAGAACTTGCTTGCTTTTGTTATATAGAATATCCTGTTGCAGTGTTTGCAGTATAAGCTCCTTTGTATTAAATGAAGCAATAATTTTCACTGAAACCTGTTGCAGAGCTCCTCAGGGCCCCAGTATAGGCAGCCAAGAATACTAATTTTGGTGTTGAATGTTCTTTGATTTGGAACAGCCCGTCCCAAGTAGGCAGTGGCTGTGCTCTGCTGTAACAGACATCTCAAGAGGATTTGCTACTCGATAGTGCAAACCTCTCCAGCAGATCTTGTGCACCTACAATGCACTTCCATTGTGCAAGCGTGGAAGATGCCAGCATTCATTTCAGTAACAACTATGTCAGGATGACAGTGGGAAGGTTCTTCCTTCTCCTCAATGTTTCGTTTCCCAGACCCTGATGTTTGGTGCTCCTGCTCCTCAGACCATGTCAGTCATTGGGGTTCCCATCTCTGGACATGCCAAGCCATGTCAGAGCAGCAAGAAACCCTTCCACCCCCTGTTTAAGGTGGTTGTTTAAGGTGCTGTTGCTCAAGAGGATGGCTCAGATGGCCAGCATCTTGCACCCCTCTGAAATATATACAACTGCAGGACACAAGTTCTTAGCAGGAAATGTGGCCAAGAATGATTCCCCATAGCTGGCAAGGTTATTTTGAGCCTGGGAGAGAAGTTTGTGAGAGTGCTTGGAGCATGGGATGAAAACAAATGTGCACAAAACAGTCAGTTGCAGAGACTCGTAGTCAAGGTTGTTGCAGGGCTCTTCTGTGTGCAGTTTTACTGTCCTTGGCTGCTGGTGGTCAGTGGCTGGATCCTTCAGCTGTGGGGAAGACTGCAATGGGCATGGGAGTGTCCAATCCACAGTGCATTACCAGCTCTACCCACCTCCTTGACTTTGTCAGCTACAGGAAAACTGCTGTCAGAACCCGGTGGTGCCATCTCTCCTACTGGTTATGTTAACAGCATAGTAACTCCTGTGGTTATCACACAAGGTCTTGCAGACCACCAACAGGGATTTATTGATACCATCACTATTCTCAAGGTTTAGCCACTGAACTCTGAAACCTGGGGCTTGACAGGCTTGACACCTCCTTTCCCTAGGGATACTGGCAAGTCCAGGTATCACTGGGGTTGTAGTTGCGGGCAGCTTGCAGAGGCTTGGGACAGCCATTGCCCCCAGCAGGTCCCTGGGACAGACATCCACACTCGCATCTGAAATAAAGGACATGGAACTGTGAATAAGACTGGTCTAGGTGAGCTTACAGATTCCGGGTGTTGGCAACTGCTGCTGCATTTTCTGTAAAACTTGAACTTTGCCATATGCCTTACAGAGAACTTTGTGCAGGTGAGAAATCAGTTTCAGTGCTACCCAAGAGCACTTTTTAGCTGAGAAAGCAGATGTGAGACACTGCCTTTGAGTGGCGCAAATAAATGGTCTCATCCTTAATGTGCCTGGAAATGATTTCCAGGATGACCTGCTCCATCACCTTCCCACAAACACAGGTTTAATCTTCTTAGAGAAAATAGAGTAAAATATAAAAGCTCTTTCTATAATAAGAAATAGCAAGTACATGGCTTGTTGTTGCTTTTAGACCACAAACGGACAACAGAATAAAAGTGACTAGTCGGCAAGGATGTGTTAAGGCTTTCTTCTGACACTTTACGGAAGATCTTAAGCAACACAATTTTTCAGCATCAATTCCCCCTGAAATGATACAGCTATTCATTAAATAAGCAAACTGCAATTCATTGGCTCAGGTTTGGTTGGAGTTTTTTCTCTCTAGGCTACAAATCTTATTATGCTATCCTTTTTATAGCTGTGAGATTATTTGTATCCATTGCCAAGATTTAATTAAATGATTGCCTAGAGGGGTGGACATTACCAGTGGTTCATTAAATGGTTTTAACAAAATGTAGGAAGATCCAGTACCATGTGATTTTCTTTTTCTTTCCCCTAATGCTTTGATATATTGAACAAGACACGTGAACATTGTGGAACTTCATGTGAATATTTAATAGACTCTTCCAGTAAACAATAAATGATAGTGACTGATACATGATAAATGGTCATGTATGCTGTGCACCTCTTCAAAGCACTTTGAGTTCAGATTAAAACCAAATCTCATTCTTGTATTAAACACTTTAATTGCTTTTAAAAATTGATCAAAAAGATAGAAATGTTGTAGAGGTATATCCCTTCTTATTTTTTTGGTCACTTGATCCACTTGTCAGCCTTGGATCACCTTGCATAAACTTTCAGTGGTGAAACAAGCAGGAGCTTTTTAGCCCAATAATTTTCATTAAGGCTTTCAATTAAAATCCATAAGGAATTTTCTTACCTATTAAATGCTCATTCAGAAAATGAAGATGAAAAGTAGTTGGATACAGCAGTAATAAATACCATATTTTAAAGAGTTTAATTAAACTACTTAAACTCTAGCTAATAGTGATTAGATGGATACAGAAAGGATGACACTGAAGCAACTGTAACTCCTAGAGCTAGAAAAAGTGGGCATGGCAGTAGCCCAAATTTATTAAAGTAGTGCTGCTTAGCCTTTCTTTCAGTCCAGGAAGAAGAGGGAAAAAAACCCAAACCCATTCCAGACTATACTCTGCAATGCTACCAGAGTTGCTTTCTTTAACAGCCAAAAAAATGAATCCTCATTTTGGAGCAAGTTTTACTGTATTTGTTGCTGTTGTGTGTGTCCCCATTATCTTCTGTCTGTGTATAGAAGTGTAGGATTTCACAGCTTAGTTTCCAGTATCTTACAAAAAAGAAAAAAAAAAATATAAGGGCAGGCATGGTGTATTGAGGAAAAACATTTTAAACATCTCTGAAACTAACAGCAATCCACTGACTAAGAAAATGGAAAGTTCCAACAGGAAAGGTTGGTAAATAAAACTGAAGGGAAAAGAAATGAGCTTGGTTTCTGACAGAGGATGGGAACTCAGTAATAGATCTACTTGTGTTTACATAGAGGATGCAGTCTTGACATTATTTCAGCAGGTTCAGGTCTTTTTTCTTGTTTCATAAAAAGAATACTTTTTTTGATGAGACCAAATATTTACTATATTTAGTTCTTTTACACTATGATTTGATTATAGTCATTCTGATGTTTATTCACCACATAGTGCTCTACAGGTTTTCAAGCAGAGTTCAGATAAAAGAGTATTTTTAGCTCTATTTGAATGTGAGGTAAAATATCCTAAGATCTCTCAGATCCTTCTGTCCCATCTCTTAACTGCTGTGCCATGGCCTATCCTACCTTCTCCATGGTAATTCTCTGCCCTTACATCTACTTCTCACATTTTGAAATAACTTGGCTTTCTTTGTCATGGGACATCCTCAGCTTCTGCTACATTTATGATGTCAAGAATCTGGAAAAATAAAACTGGGCTGATGGGTTTAAGCAGCATGGCACATTTAAATTTTGCTTCTGTGCTTTACTTGCAGACACCATCACCGCGTGCTTTTAAAGTATTTTAAGATGCTTCAAAAGTGGGTATTTTCTTTTTATTTGAATGAGACAGTCTTTAACCTGTAGTCCCATATGTATTGGTGAGAAATGCTTATCATCTTTCCATATTTTGGAAGAGGCTGAGATCAGGCAGCAGCACCTCTCTTGGCAGCCCAGAACTCATGCACCCTGCTCCAGGGGCTGAAAGAGCAGCTGAAACGACGTGCTCAGTGTCTGCATCATGTTTGCTTCTTAACATCACATTTAAATTCAAGGACAAGTATTTCAGTAATTACTGACACCTCTTATAAAAGCACAAACCAAAATTAAAAAATGTGTATGATCAGGTAGTGCTACAAAATTTTTTGTAGAAAATAATTTTTTGTTGTAGTTTAGTTTTTTGGGTTTTTTTACAAGTACATAAGCTTGCTTGAAGCCAAGTGAATACAATTTGCACAAATATGGAAAAAAATACAGTTAAGTGAATACACACACACACCTTTCCAAGTCCAGATGAAAACACAAGCCTATCCCTAGAACATGCATATAACACTGTTTGCAACCTTTTCCCTATTATGGAATTCATAATTAAAATAACTACTCACTGGACATGACTGTGCAGTACCTGTTCTCCTCCTGCTGTTGTCATTACAGGAATGTCCTTAAAATTCCTTTTGGTTTGTCTTATGCCAAAAATTTTCGTAACAAAAAATACCCCTCAGCACTGTATCTGCAGAACACATTCTCTGTATTGCAGTTCTCACATGAACTGCAATAAGACAGTCCTTAGTCCAAGCACTGATCAACTTGTAAGAACATTCAATGGCATTGTACAGCTACAATGATCCAGAACTCAGTAACAGCAAAACAGCAATCATTTAAAAAATAATTTTTATTTGAAGCTCTCTGGAAATATTCCTGTGATTAATGAGGGAGAAGAGAATATGCTTGCTCCATTTTATATTAGTAATGAGCATTGGGTACTATGAACTCTCTTTGGATTTAACGGAAGAGTAGTTCTTGGGGTTTGAGAATTTACTCAGATTCAGAAATTCTGTGTCTGTTTTAGATGAAACAGAATCCATTAGTAACTGAGCCATCCACTAGAACCATTATTATTTTTTTGTAAATATGGGTTAGGCAACAACGTAAATTGTGAAGAGTTTGTTTCTTTGTTTAATAATGTCATCTACTGGAAAATGTGATTTTTACAATTTCTGCTTGTTCATGCATCAGGTGATAGGACTGTCACACCAACACACTGTCCACAGGAACTGCTCATGCACAATTTACCCCAGGAAACAAACAGAAGTCTCCATTGTTCTAGTCTCCAAGAAATAAAGGCTGGAGTCCAACTGCAGCAGTCCCAATGTTTCTGAGCAGAACTTCTGTGAGTAAAATAGCCTCAACCATTATCATACCAGCTAATTTCAGTTGACACTTGTAAGGCAGATTCAAAAACAGGTTTTGAACAGGGCCCAGTGCCCCTGGCTCCACGGGGTCTCCCCTGGGCCAGGGTTGGATTTCTGTGAAAGCCCACATTTTCAGATAGTTACAATTATTAATTATTTCCCAGACTAAACAACGGCCATTTTTATCAACAAAAGGTGAATAAAGGCCCCTTAGGTAGATGCATTATTTTTTATTAAGTGTTAAATTAATCAAGCTGTTGACCCAACGGGATACTGTAAGCTTAAATTTAAGGAAATGCTCAAGTGCTTTACGAGAGAGAGAGAGAGAGAGAAGTGTCTGCTGTCTTGACAGATCCAGCTCTAAACGAAAATTAATGTTTTGTTCTAACTTGAGACAATTCACTTCCCATTCTGAGAACTGCATGTATCCAAGACAGCAGTTCTTACACAGTCATTCAGAAGTGGTAGTTATTTCCAGCCCTAGGAAAAAGGCAGCAGAGGCACAGAGCTGAACTGCCCACCAGAAAACAAAATCTGGTTTAACATAATCACAATCATTGAAGAAACTGAAACAAGGACGTAAGATTTACTCCTGGAATGATTCTGATTTAAATTAAGGATTAATAAAGTTCATTAATGAAGTGCTTAACAAAAAATCTGATGTTGATAAATCGTTTGTTACATTTGCCATGTGTACAAATTTGCTGTGATTTATGGTTCATTAAATTGATTTCTTTGTGATTTCCTTCCTCTTCCCATTCACCCTAACCATATTTCTCCTATTGCAGCAGCCATAGTTTTATTGTGCCTGGCATGATACTTTGCTGTCATTGAAGATAGTTATTCAGTTGTTTGCATGAAAAGAAACAAACATATAGAGGGAGGTGAGGGAAATAATGTTAGTTCTACTGTTGTCATATGCTAAAAAACTAATAGTATGAAAAATAGAGCTTCTTGTTTTTTAACATCCTGAATTTAACTACCATGTTCATAATGTGCTTTGAAAACATCTGGGGCAGTTCTTCTTCAAAACAAAACAAAAACAAAACCACCCCAGTCCTAACAGATTTAAGTAAAGAGAAGCACAGTCCTTAAAAAAAAGGAAAAAAACCCACACAGGGTGATGGTTACTTGAAGGCATGGTGAAAGTGAGGCAATGTTACAGAATTTGTAGTGGATGGAAAGGAGCGAGGAAGATGATGCAGCTGGTTTATGGCCATCCCACCAGTTGCTAGCTGAAGGCCTTGCTGTTGGCTGAGGCCATTCAGCCTGTGTGATGGTTCCTCTGAGCCAAATGCCATTGTGATGTCCCCAATAGTGTTCTGATTGTCACCTGGTGGGAGCTGCCAGAAACCCATCACATGAGTGAGATCCATGAAAGGCAGGCTTGCAGTTTCAGCTGCTGCCTCTGTCTCTTTGTGCAATGGATACTTGTTAGTATCCCCTACAGGCCCTGAGGAAGCTTCCTCCATACTGATTTTGTGGAGAGACTGAGGTTCTGGTAATGGCAGGTCCTCAAGAAGATGCACATTGTAACCTTTAACATCCACTTTTATTGGTAGATTCTTGAGGGATCCTGCAGCAAATGAGGTAGAACTAAGGTCATATTTGTTAGGCTGATGTAGGTTCAGGTTGATAGGGACAGCTGCTGAACATGGTGTGGGAGGGACAGCTGGGATGCTGTCTGCACAGCCCATCCTTTGCAAGTGAGAAGAAGACTCAAGAGGAAGAGCAGTTTGTAAGTTTGGCTGGGAATGAAGATGGGAACAGCTGTATTCCTCTGCTTCTGAACTATTCACAATCCCATTTGGCACAGGGACACTTTCAGGAAGAGGGGACAGCATGCTGGCATCTTCCTTCAGTCTGTATGAAAAGAGCTGGTCAAGGAGACCCACTGAGTCACCATTCTGCAACCTGCTCTTCAGCAATTCTTGCGGATGAGTTTTCCTAGTATGGCGTGTCAAGTGGTCCTTCCGCCCAAACCTCTGGGCACAGAACTGGCACAGGAAGTCTTTGCAGCCTGTGTGAACCACCATGTGACGTCGCACATCTTTACGGGTATAGAAGTGACGCTCACAGTGGTCACACTTATGTTTCTTTTCCTTCATGTTGCCAGTCGGTTTCCCTGCGTGACTTTTGAGGTGCTCCAACAGAACCTCAGTACCACCAAACTCTTGGGCACATACCCTACAGGTGAGGTCCCCACTGGTGGCAGCATGAAGAGCCAAGTGTCTCTTATAGCCTAGCTTGGTGTTGTACTTCTTGCCACACTCTTCACACTTGAAGGCCATCTTGTTGGGGTCATGAGTCTGAAGGTGATTCTTTAGATGGTCTTTCCTGTGAAAGGTCTTTTCACAGTAGCCACACTGGTGAGATTTCTGTGGAGAATGAGTGGCCGAGTGCCTAAGACAAAAAAAAACAAAACACACACAAAAGAAGTTATCTATGTTCATATTTATTCTAATACATTTACTCTTGCAGCCTCAAAACTTAAGAACACTGATATTCTCAAGGGAAAGCTTTCTCAGGTTGTAACTTCTCAGGTTATAAGTAAAAGCCTAAATTTTGTGGGGGGGAGGAAGGTGTTAATCATAAAGCATAGAGTAGATTAAAACTGCTCAATATCATCCTTTTTGATGATCTCCTGCCACCATAATTAAGGGAGACTAGTTTTCTCCAATTCTATCAAAAACAGTAAGAATAAAAACTGGGCCTCCGGGTTTAACTGTCACTAGAATACCCCAAAGGAAAAAGATGTTTTCCTCCCCCCCCCCACATCCAGAAGAAAAGGAATGCCTTTGGAGCTGTACCTGAGCAGTTTATATTTGGAAATGAAGGCTTTTGTGCATCCGTGCTGTGAACACTTGTAGGGACGCTCCCCTTTGTGTGCGTAAGTGTGGACCGTGAGCTTGTCAATGGAATCAAATATCTTCCCACAGAGTCGGCAGGGATAACTATCTGGCTGCTTCACTTCTTTTCCCTTCAGCAGTGAAGACCGACCATTTCTCCATTTAGGTATAAACCTCACGAGAGCACCACAAGTGCTTCCTGAGCTGGCACAGCTGAACTTTGCAGCAGAGGAACAGGAAATGGTCCCAAAGCATTGAGTAATGCTTTTGCCTAATGATGCTCCTCTCAGTTTCCCTTTGAGTTTGCTTTTTGCTTTTACAGGTCCCAACTTATTTGGCGGTCTGAACCTTGTAGGAAGGATTCGGTCTTTATGGATGCATTGGTGAGATTCCAGCAGAGCAAAAGTTGAAAAAGTGCTTCCACAGCTGGAGCATATCCAAGGGTCTGTGGGCTCTTTCTGCAACGAGAACAGAGACAGGTCTTTCTTACTAAGGAAAGGTCATATTCTTCTCACTCATCTTCTCCTGTGCTTTTCTAAGACCCATCATTGTCTTTGGTGATATTTACTTCCATGTGCTACCACCTAGTTGTTCAACTGGCAATAGACTTCTCTCTAGGAGTAAAAACTCGAAGGAAAAATAAGGTTGGCTAAATACTGATTTACATGTTTTTGTTTAGCATTTACTGTAACAGTCCTGAGTCCTTCACCTTTGTTTAACTGTGCTTACTGAATTTTGAAGTCTCTACATTTGTTACATTTACAAAATTACTGACAAAAGCAGTTGTAAATTGTACTTTATCCTTGGACTGACATAGTTTATCTGCTATTCTAGCCATACAAAAATGGGATGGGTTTCCGTGCAAAAATGTAGTTTAGCTATACAGATTTCCTTGTGTCTTGGGCCAACTCCATGCTTTACCACATAGCAATGGTCAATGGCTCCAGGAGTGACTTCCTCACTTAGTCTGACATTTGGCATTAGACTTCCATTAACTGGATAAGAAACCTTAGGTTTAGGGATCTCAAGCCTATCCTGACTTAAAGCGTCATTTTTTTTTGCTAACAGTGTATTATTTGGAAGTATTACTTCCATGGAAATGAGCTCTACTGAATTCAGTTGAATTCACTTTAAATACTGATATTATAAAAAATCTGATAAAAGCAATTACAAAAAAACTCCAATCACGGATGAAATGTACTTCCAATTAGTGCATGACCATGTACATCTTCAACTTCATCTACCTTTTATGTAAGCTTCTCATAAACTGTCCTCCTTTTCTCTTGCTCTTGGGCTAGCTTACTCTAGAGAGTATGGTGATGCTGTATCCATTTCATCTTTATTTCCAGACCAAGCCCTCCTCTCTGCTAAGACTTGTGTCTGATGCTGTGGCTCTCCCACACCTTCCTTCTGGGGAATATTCTGAAGGCCTCACAAGCTGCCTTGGAACATGAATTCCTTGTTCATTTGTATTCCCTGTTTCACCTTATTTCTAGATTAAGTATTGATATTCATAGCCATGTTTCCATCATTTAACAAACTTTTCCTATCAGTTTAAGGATTTCTGCTATGATACAGAGGGGAAGGTATTTGAATTAGTAGAGAAGGGTTACTGAACAGGAAAGACTGAAATAATTAGTGGGTACTCTGGCCAATCAGCCAGAGCAAAAGAAGTGGAAATGGTGAAAAAAGTCTGAGACTGGACAGCTTGGTTATCCACAAATTAGTGCCCATCTTAAGTCTTTCCAAGACATCAAGTGGTGCCACTTACTTCTGACTATATCTGATGGCTCCATTGGATTACAAACACAGGACAGAAAGAACAACCTTTCTCTGACAGCTGCTTGGCTAAAATTGTTAAAGGTCCTGTATGGCCTACATTTGCATTACTAGAGTTATATAAACAGAGAAAACATGTAAATAAACCACAATTTACTATGTCTAGTGATGGCTTCACTGCCGAGTAAGGGTACTTACTGCTACTGAAGGCAAAGGAGACACATCTGATTCTTCTTTAATGAAGACTGCAGAAGCTTCCATAAATTTGGCATAATCGGCAGCATACCATACTTTCAATTCTGTGTGGGGTTCAATAGGCTGTGAGTGGAAAAAAACAGCATGTGCTTACTTGTGTCAATTTTCCTAAACCGAACAGTAAGAAAGATAGGAGGGGCAGGGCAAATGAAGTTTGGCTGCAGGGGCAGTCAAATTGCATTTTTGGCTCTGTTTAAATTATTGGTAACTTAGTTTCAAGGTCCAAGCACCTTTCGAGCATTACTGCCCACTAGGGCTTGACAATTTCTGTTTCTAGAAGTGGAATTGTATATGCAGAGATTTGGAGCTGGGGGAGTCTAGTAGCAGGAGGGACACCTCAATCCTCATAACCTTTGCTCAGTGAGATGTATTTGTCTGTGATGTTCAGACATCCAGCAGTCTTTCCAAGCAATATCCCATGCCCATTCCTTGATGTGTGGAAGCCCACTGGACAGAACACTTAACTATAGGGTAGAGGCAAAGGAAAAATGCACAATGAATGTCCAAGATCTTGGATGGCTCCTGGATATGTCACACTGAGCATGGCTGCAGACATATGGACTGCAAGGCAAATTGGTGCCTTTGCATGTGCTTGCTCTAATCAGGCTTGCTGTGAGCATGCTTTATTGTAACTGCCCTCCTTCCACCCAGAGGATTAAGGGAGCCCATAATCTGCAGTCTCCCATCCAGTCATGCTTGCCCAAATCTCTCCTTGGACTGGACTATGACCTCTTCTGACAAATACTTTCAGTCAATAATATAGCAAATAGAAAAAGAGAGGCGCGATTACACTCACTGGCTAAAGATCTATTAGTTCTTTAAATGCAAAGGAGAAAACTAAACTTTGGGGTCATGATTTATATGACTCCCTGACCCTGTACACAATTTTCTTCATCTATAATAAAAAACAACATTGCTGCAACAGGAGTAGAGCCAAACTGCACTGTACCTGTAGTTTTATTTTAACTAAGATAAACTCATGCCACCAAAAAGAAGAACAAAACAAACTAGCCTGGAAAGAGAGCAGCTGAGTCATATTCCAGAAAATGTGACATCATAAAATCCACTTATTTTGTAATATTGATGTGGGATAAGCATAGTAGGGAAAAGACAATGTAGATTGTGACTGCAGCAGGTGATGGGTTAATTGTGGGTTTAATGCTGAAAACTGAATTTGAAGTCCCAAGCACAAGCCTGCCTGCTAACTACAACCAGTATGAGTTGGGTGTATGTTTTGATAACACCTGGCCTAAACAGAAATGGTCTGTCCTGAATTCTCCAGTCAATTAAGAACAGGAGGCAAAGCCATTAACTCAGAGGCTCATCATGCATTGTGATGCAAATGTTTAAGGATGTCTTGGGACCTTGGCCTGTGACACCTGAGACTGGTACCCACAAAAAACTGCACAGCGTGACACTGTCATGACTTTCTGCCCAGCATTCCTAGACCAGCAGCCATCTCCTTCATGGGAAGCTGAGACCTGGTCAATGTGACTTTGGGGGAAGAGCAAGTGCATCAGTGTGTGAAACAGTCAAGTAATTCAAAAGCTCTAATCTCAGTAAAACTTAAATTAAATATCAGTATCCAAATCCACTACAAGTTGTCTTTTACTCTGTGCCACCAGTGACAATAAGAGAACTGCAGTGTACACATGAAACTCTCCTGGGATGAGACCAACAGCAACCATGTATGATTTTTATTTCCTCACAATTCTATACCTTTTAAAGCACTTATTTCTAAGGATTGCAGACATCAGGTCAGAAAGTAAGCTTAATGGCAGTGTCAGGATGCCACTTACACATCTGCTTTAGTAGCTGCAGTTTCATGTCACTGAAATCCCATTTCTCTGTAAAAACAGTGGAGAAAGGAGCCAATCCTACTCCCATCTTAATACAGTTTACTAAAAATGTCTTGAGAAAGTATCTTCAGAATCAGCCCTAAGCCATCCTCACAGAATGACCACCAGGGTGTGCCTAACTTTAGCACAAGGCCATTGCATTCACTGACCAGAACAAAACCTGCAGGATGCCACAGTACCCTGAATGATACTGGGATTTCGGAAAAATAAAACCCAAGTAACGCCCTATGACACACAGCACAGCAAATGTTCCAAGACTGGTCTTCATCCTCTTTGTGTCAGTGTATAGGATGGAACTCTTCATTAATGCCAATGTGCAGAGTTCTGCTGAAGTCAGCAGAGAGCTGGTTCAATAGAATTTAAATTATACTGGAAATTTTAAGTTACCAGTTTATAACAACTACTTCTTGGAAAAGTTCATGTTTCCCAAATATAGTATTAGTAATCCTGTCAATTTTATTAGCATATCATGCATTTCAAATCAAGTTGAAGTCTCAAATGATATGGACTGCATGAGCACCTCAAACACAGCCTAAATGTCTCTCAGAGTAGCGTATACTATTTCACATTTTTCTTTTTTTTCTTAATAATTACATTGATATTAATCCCAAAATCATAAACTATAAAAGACTTAGAGGATATGAAATGTTATTCTCTCATGACCACTATACAGTAAATATTTTTTTCACTGTGCTGGGGGAGAAACAAAAATGGAGGAAAAACTCTAACTACTACTATGCCACAGAAACATGTGCCAATCTTGGATATGAAACTGAAATGCTGGATTTTAATTCATGGTAACTATTTTTCACTGATTTTTTTTTTTTATTTTAATGTTGCTCAGAATGATACACAAGCATTATGATCAACAGAAATCTTTCTGTTTCCCAAGCGTGCAAAAGACTTATTTCTGATTAAAACCAACTCCGCCTAAGAAAATGGCCAAAACAATAAAAACCAATTTCTATGTATGTTCTAGTTTCATTTATAAACACAGAGTACCTTGTTCTCTCTCTTCAGACAAAGATGCAGTCCAGAATCTCTAACATAAACTGATCATTTCATGGCAACATTGCAGTATTCTAAGTTTTTCAGTTAAGTCTTCAGATTTAATGAGCATGGAAAATTGCACATGAAGACTCACTTAACACCCTGTTCCTAAGCACAGCACAATGTGATCAAAAGCAACATGTGTCCAGAAATGTAATAAAAGAAATGAATTTGTTTGTTATTTCCAGAATGAAATACTGTTGAATGCAATAATGTCAAATAATCTCACCATATACCTACCTGAGATTAAAGAGCATTCAGTTTAAACATTGTCATTGTGAATGATTTTTATGTTCCCTCGGCTCAGTTTCTTCACTACCCACAACAGCAAGTACACAACACCTTTTCCTGACAAACCCCATAACACTGTTTGCTTTATTATGCATTAAATGACATTAAAGGTGGTATGTATGTAATGATCCAGTTGGCAGAATATAATCAGTCTTTCATTGTAAAAGAGTTAGTCTTTCAGAACCTTTGTCTATAAATTTCCTTTTGGATGACAGGTGAAGCAATGTAGGTTTAACTACCTTAACTGTTGTGAAGTAGACTTCTCCACAGTGCTGATAAGCCACAAGGGTCTGTTCTTCTTGGTTCCGGGCTAGCCGGACAAACATCATCCAGTTTCCACAGTCCTCATTGGGAGTGTCCAGAAAGTACTTCCCTCCATCTTTCAATACCTGACACAAAGGGGGAGAACAGGAGGACGAATATGATAAAACCAAGCCCTGTATAGAGGCACATTAGTTTTCTTTAATTTGCAATCAACAGCTATCAGTTATCTACCTTGTCTTGGTCATATGTCCCTTGAAATCATGGCTGTCTTGAAATAGACTCTTAATGAACACTGAGTGCAAAAGAAAGGGAAGACCGAATACCTGCTGAACACCCTGCTACTAAAATAACTGTAGGCCTTTGTGCGTATTTCCCATTTATAGTTCATCATTTTTATGTTCTATAAAGATAATATTATAAGAACTAAGTGCAGGCAGGTAGAAAGATAAGCTTTGTGCCTTTATCTACTTCCTGAGCACTCGATAATCTCAAGCTTCAGTGCTACTACATTTTGCATGGAACAATTGTATAGCTTGTGTTAGTAAGTCCAGAGAGGTAGCATACAACATAATGGCATTTTAACAGTCTTCTCTTTTTCCCCTTAACAATGCAAAAGTAAATACAAATGAACAACTGTGCCCGAAAGATCTTTTTCTTTTCCCTTTCCTTCATTCTTCCCAGATTCTCCTCCAAGAGAACGCCCCATGAGGCAAAAACTACCAACCTCAAACAAGACAGTTGCTTTTCTGCAATAGTGTCTCGAATATGGACAAAGCTGCACACCTGATGTCAGCATAGCTTGTATTTGTTCTACTAACCATGTAACTGAGCAAGTAACTGCCAAAAAAAAGTTACATTTTCATTGCTTCTGGGAACTATTTTATCTAACTTCATCACGTTTCCGATGAAAGCACCTGCCTGTTGGACAAGTTTGGTCACATACTCATGCTATGGAGAAGTCAAGGCAGCTACTGCTGTCATGTAGGAAATCTGGGACTCTAATCTCCTCTTCTGAAGAAACAGTCCATTCATCAGCCAGAGCTGTGCTTATCACTGTATACTTTTAAGCAAATGGTGCTGACTGATAGAGGATAGGGTGTGGTTTACAATGGCTTGGTGAAGAGGAAGGAACTGGGTGCTTAGCTCATCCATCCATTGTTAGAGAAGCACATTTTCTGCATTTTTTAATAGTGTCTAATCAAAAGACTGAAGATACTGAGTTATAGAGAGGAACAAAGCTTTTCTGGTGTCCACATGCTATGAAAATCCCATAGATGGACACTGTTATTTTTCCTGGCAGATAACTCCCATGATTTCCATGTGCAAATCCAGTTCACAGCAACTACTGAAGCTATTACTACTTTGAAGCTTTCAAACTAAAGTTCAGAAGTATTTCCTCACAACACGGTGCTTTCCAGTCCCAGGCTTCTGGAGAAAGCTCAAATGAAGATACAGAGTGTGTCACAGGACAGCTGCTGCTGGTGTCTCTCTATTTGGGGGTGAGAGGACTTGATACAAAATGTAAACTCTGGAAGAACCATGACCTCTTGGGAAGTCCTCACAGAGGCTGTGGCTTGACCATGGACTCTCGTATGACACAGAGCTGTGCTCAGCCACGACCCTGACAGCAAAATGCAAAGACTAGGGCCCAGAGGATTGCGCTAGTCAACTAATCAACTCTCATTCCCAAGGAATTCCTGTGGGAAAGGATGTCCACGTAGATTTGTCTAAGCTGGGCTAGTCCTGAGAGGCCACAATTTTTGCTGGAAAAAGTACAAATAATAGTGCCATGGTCCAGGTGAAACAGTCAGTACCTAAGTGTGCAGCAACAGAACGTACCAGTCCTAAATAACAATCATTAAATAAACTGAGGTAGTGCACTGTGTGTCTAAGCATACATATAAATTAACAATTATTCTTTATTAATAACAATAACATTTAAAATTAATTAAGAAGTGTTTCCCTATCCCTCCACTGTTTCTCCCTACTAAGCTGGTGCCTTAGTGCATAATTCTGTCACTCTCACTAACTCAGTGCACAAACTCAAACCTCCCAGTGTAAAGCACAAATCCTTTTGTGTTATCTGGGAAGAAACTTCAGTAGCTATGCTCTCTGAAAAGCTTATCAAGAGCTATTAGACTGATAGGCCTAACACCCTAGAAATGGTAAAACTAAAAAGCAGGAAAGCAAACTTCTAGAAAACACCGTATACAGGAACATTTGGGTACTTCAGGTTATGCTGTACTGCCTAATAATTTGAGTGATTTACACTCATACTTACACATCAAAAGTACAATTAATGAACTAGATCAGATGGCAAATTGACTGATTAAAATACCTAAATAAGTACGAGCTGCTAAAGACACATATGCACTTCATAGAAAGAAAGTAGGTTTTTACCTGCAGGACTAGCCTGCTCTCATCATAGCAGGTCAGTTTTGTAGACAGTTGACCAACATAAGGGCCAAATTGTGTTCTCTTCTGTATTACTTTCTTTGCAAATACACCAAGGACTGTGAACAAAACAAAGAGCAGTCTAATATTAGTACAGACATCAAAACTATTTCTTGTATGCTTACAGTTGTGAAAATGGAGATAAACAAAATAGTGCAGAACACATGGATTCTTTTTCTAGACAAATAAACTCAGTAAATAATTCTAAGGTGAAGAAACTAAAAAGTATGTAAATAGGTACTGGTTTTTTTTAATGGGAACTACATCAAATAATAAATTACCAAAAATCCATGACAGGATATTAAACTGAGTATGCAATACAAACATGTTGATACTCCTCAATATACAAACTAATGTTATTATAGTCCTCTGCTTTTTGGCATAATTTGGGAGGTTGTTCTCTCCCAATAAGAGTGGAGAGAAGCTATAAAAACACAGCATTAGCCTTCTTAATAATTCCAATTATTCCACTGCCAGATCAATGGAGTGACAGTGTAGGCATCTTGTAATTCTCTTTTTGAAAAACAATCTAGGCAGGACTAATTTTACACAGGTAGTTGTGGAAAATTTGCACACTAAGAACATCATTCCTTTGTTCATGTTCAGGCATTCAAATTGTTTTACTTTTAGATGGAAGCAACAGTCTTCCTATAATATAAACCAAAAATGCTGCAAAAGGTAAATTACCCCACTGTGATCTCTTGAGTTTGCAGGGGGTGGATAAGGGATGTCATTTACCATTTTGTTTCTGACCTTTCATTGAATACTCTTTCCTGTTTCGCATGCTTGGGGGAAAAGAGAAAAAAAAGTAGTAGTGCATGGCTGTTATTATTAGATACAAATTCAACATTCATTAAACTTGGATTGACTGAACAGAGCTAACTGGTTGCTCACAGCTAAATGTCACACCAGGTCTGGCTAATGTCCTGCCATCACTTTATGCGTCCGTTACCAGAAATCAGTCATAAAAAACAGTAGCTGACTGTGAGCTTTAGCTGTGCTCAGCTGAAAACAGCCTTCATAATGCTAATGTCCAATGATTATGCCTTGAGTTACTCATGGAAAACAGGCCAGTGTTTTTGTCTCCTCTTTCTCAAATGTGGGAAAAAGCTAAAATACTTACTCTGCTGGTTTCCAGCTCTCAGCTCCAACACTCGCAAAGTGAGGTAGTGAGGCAGGGTGAGACGGGCTCGGCTGGGAATAACCCTATCTTTAGCCCTGATGAGTGGTCCGTGGAGTTTGCATTCTCCTATAAGGCTTTTACCGCAATCCTCACACCCTACAAATCCAGAAAAGGGAACCTGTTACTAAAAATGAAATCCTGCTTTCCAATTTAGTCTTTTCTAATTTTGTCATCTTGAGAACACATCTGGAATTACGCATACTTTTCTTCACATCAGTGTTCTACATTAGGTAGTGATAAGATTATCTGCAAGTCAAAACTAAACGAGGAAGGTCTGAAGTAACACCTCCAGTTTGTGCATTCTCTCCTGAGTAAAATGGTGGGTCTTGACCTCCAAAGATTTACATATATGCTCATTTGGAGGTGTCACAAACTGTGCCTTTAAAGACTAGGACGGGAGCAAAACTGGACTTCACTGCATGCCCAGCTATAAAGTAACATGCATATATTTATACATAAATATGGACAAAGTTGTTAGCAATAACCTAGGTAAGGTTGGTCCCTTCTAACCTTACCCATTCTGTGATTATTAAATTCAGAAATTTGCAGAGATCCAAGGAAGACTTTGTGCCTGCTGCACAGACCACTCTCAGGATACCATGAGAAATGAGTATGATGGGTCCTACAGCCACAGCTCAGTTGACTATCATGCAGGGGCAGCCTCCTCATAGGCCACTCTGCCTGTGGAAGTAAGAAAAAGGGGCAAACTGCATCTCCCAGCTGTTGGTTCCCAATAATGACATCTGCAGGCTGAACACACAAACCATCCAGAGAACTCATTAAAGAGAAATACATGTCTGCAAACTGACTTTCCCCCAGCACAGTGAGATATTTTTGGTTCAGTGCAGCTCAAACTGGTTGCCAGGGAAACTCATACAGAGCAGTGACAAAACTGAGCAATGAGACTTTCCAGCAGAAGGTCATCTCAGCACTGGTGTCACACAGGGCGATGGGAAAAAGGGGACTTCTTGCACAAAACCTTTTTATAGACAGTAGAAACCAAACCAGTGAGCCAACAATGCTTTACGACCGAGTTAAAAAGAAAAGCTGATATTGGTCATCCATGACTACTTTGTTTTGTTTTCCTTCTGAAAACTCTGCTGAGCAAGTCTATTCAGTAAGTGACAATACAGAGCAGAGGAGGGGAGCCAGAACAGCCAAGAGAGTCCAAGGGAGCACTGTAGCAGAGACTGGGGCAGGAGAAGTAAGGCTTCATCACAGACAGGGACTCATAACCAAGGGGCATAAAGGGCTCAGGAGATACTGCCTGGGGAGACATCAGAGACAGCCTTTGAAAAAGCACTACAGCACTATAAATGTCATATTCAAGGTACCCTTAAAAGGTTTCTGCTTGTAAAGACAAGCAGGCACTTGACTAAATCACGCACCTTGAGAGTCTAGTCCAAAATCTCCCCAGATAAGCCTAAAGTATTCCTACCAAGTTCTTTGGGCTCTCCATCAACTCCAACTGAGGAGGTAGACTTGTGTGTTGGTCAGGTTGCAGGCCCTACAATAGTCAGTATTTTTCAATAATTTGTGGACCATGGAAGTTTTCTTTTGCCATGGCTCCCGGGCTGTATATCTGCACTGCGAATAGCTGAAAAAGATAACTTATTTTTGCTAGTGCTACAGATAAAGAGCATGCCCCTCTACAGCCATTACTTAAAACATACAAAAACCCCAACAATATAGCTGCTAGGCAGATTTTTCTTGTTATACACTTGTTTATGTACCCAAAAGTCCTTTACGGCTAGGCTGCAAGAAAATAAGAAAATAAAAATATTTCACTTGGTGATTTAACTTAATTGGCTTTTAAATAAATTCACCCTTCTGAGGGCAACAAAATTATGAGGGCTTCCTGAACTTGCTTGGAATAATAGCAACTTTGTCTCAAGTCAAACAGCTCCTGCTTGGAGAGTCATTGTATGCAAACGGCTGAAACACATTACCAAAAGCAAAATGGAGACAAAGAACTGCTGTTAGAGGAAGGATGTGTCTAATCACAAAGTACACGACCTTATCAATCCATGCCATACCTCTGTGATTCATCACTAGCAAACTCCTGAGCAAACCTTCCAGCTGCCCCAGGGCAGTGCCCACCTCCAAGGCTCCAGGGTGGGCAGCTCACAGGAAGGTTGGAAAAGGAAAGCGGGGGGTATCCCTTGAATCAGCCTCCAAATTCTGCAGTAGTCCTCCATTAGCTAACCCTCCTTGGCCCTCTAGATCCAAGACACAGGTCTGAAATGACTCACACATGGGTAGTAGGGAGGCTCTCCTCTAAAATCAGGAACTGCTTTGCATCTAACCGGGTGTTGAGTAAGGGCCTCCAAGTGGAGCAGCCCCACAGACAACACCCTAGGCAGCACAGCTCAGCAGCAGCACAAAGACATCAGCTAGCCCTGAACAAAATTACCTGCAGAGCTGGAAGCGCCATTAAGCACCTTGCTAGCATGCCCTGGGATTCTGACCTGGCATAGCTGCCCAACACTTTGAAATATGGGATTAGCTCAGTTGGTTAGAGCATGGTGCTAACAACACCAAGGTTGTGGGTTCAGTCCCTGTACACTGAAGAGTTTGGCTTGATCACAACTTGTGGGTCCCTTCCAACTCAGAATATTCTGCAGTTCTGTGAAATATCTAGAGCTGCCCAACGTTTGTTCTAAGGTTTTCTATGTTTCATTATATGGGTCATGAAGATAACTAGAATGACCTAAGTTATTTAATAACGGGCATACTGGTATTATATTACTATACAGTATTTCTGACCCCACACCAACATGTTAGTAACCTGACTGAAAATTTATTGCATTCTAAAAATTGCCAGGTGTACCAGAAAAAATAGGATTGGAGCACTCCAAATAGAATAACTTTAGGGGCTACTGAAAGAAACTGAGATCTTTGTAATTTCTCTCCCCAAAACTAACAGTGCAAAACTGTCAAGTTCACATTCTTCTTCAGAGATAATTACAGGCCAAGTCATGATCCTCTGTGTTTCAATGCTAAATTACAGATGCCATTAGCAAAGGCATGTACATAGAGCCGCAGCACAGAGTTTATAAAGCTCACACAGATTTTATACCCCTTTTTAACTTGGCTAATTAAGTAAAATATATTTTTTCAACAACAGCTTCAGAACACACTCTATCCTGTTCTGAAATAGAGCGCATCCAGCTATGGAAACAACACACATTTTGTTGTATTAGTACTAGAAATCAAAAACACTTGGTCAGAAAAACCACTTTCTGCAAAGAAGATTTCTTCTGCTTTTTGATAGGCACATTAGTACCTCAACACTTTTTCAGTTTCCTTGCTCCCTTAAATGGTATTTACACAAACAAAATTAATGGATTTGAGGTCATGTACAAGCATGCAAGAAAAAGTAAAACTGCCACCATTCCTCTGCTTTGTTGCGATTTAGATGAGTAGGCAACAAAAAGAAATAAACAAGATTTACAGGAGTTACAAGCTGTTAAAAACCAGATTGTGTCATCCATTGTATCCTTAGAAAAACAATGCTATATTGTCCCCTAGGGGGTACTTCATTCTTCCTCTGTCCTCGCAATGATTCTGAAAAAATTCCAAATAATGCCTTTTTCTCCATCTAGAGATAAAACTGCACAAGCTAACAGATCTTGTAGCTGTTAAGATTTTTATTTTGCTGGACCTTCCTGCAGCAGTGGGGTGGCAGTTGTACAGATGAGCCCAGCCCTGGTGCAGGTGCAGGCTCTGACCAGGCTGTGGATGTGCAGCCACCACCTCAACTGCGAGGACGAGGCGCTCACCCCTGCCAACCACTGCTAAGAGAAGAGTGCATCTCCCCGACACCGCCAGCTGGTACCCCGGCACCTGAATGCCTCTGCTCCCACTTCTCCCACGTATTGGGAGCCATGGTTGGCAGCAGCCAACCCCTGGCTTTCCCCTGCTCTTTGGGTCATTATAAAATCGAGACCCGCTGCCCGCAGGATGCACTCCCACCACAGGAGCTGACCGGACACGGGTAGCTGTGTTCCCAGGGAGGAGAATGGGCTGTGAGTGTGGCTCACCTGTACTGTCCTCACCATGCTGGTGCTTCGCCCCAGTCCAGGTCTAGGTGACAGTTCTCCTTTGCTGCAGCCCATACAGCCTGGCAGCCTCAGCTGCCAGCCTGCCTCGTCCTCCAGACAGCTCTGGGGTGAGCCGCGCTGCACTGGGACGAGCTCCTGCAGCCAACGGTAGCCAAGCTGGCACGGCAGCTTGGGCAAGCTGGACTTGAGCACAGTCAACAAACTGGTTTCCAAAACAGCAGCACGGTTGGAGCACTGTGCCACCCCCCCAGGCACAAGCCCGGCCTCGGGGACAGCTCATTAGCGTGGGCAAGGAGCCACAGGCTGCGGTTACACAGAGCCCTGCTGCACAGATAACGGGAGCTATACATAGCCTTACTAGGAACTGCAATCACTGTCGTGATAGCTCACACATGCCACCAGATCCTTAACCAATCAGCAGCCGAACATCACTTTTTAAAACCAGTTTGCTAAAAACTAGATCCCTATCAGGACCTCCTCCCTGTGTTTTCTCCAACCCCTGCTTTCAAGCAAGACTTTACAGTACCTGAGCGTTTCAGTGGCCCACAAGATGCCTGCGGTGCAATTATGTCCCCTGTGAAGGCAGAGGTAAATCGTTCCTTTTCAATTGTCCAATTGGAGCAAATGCACCCTGTGAGAAATGATCAGAGGCTGAGCAGACCTTGGCATTTGCTCGGCTGTTTTGCAGCATTAGAATTAGCTCCCATGCACAGAGGGAACAAAGATCAGTGTACACAGCAGTCCAAATCCTAGCCTAATTACAATCATAAGATTTGCATAGCAAACAACAGTAATTTATTCTGGAGTAAAACTGTAGTGCTCCATTAGCCTTGTTCAGCTCTCACAGAGAGGAACACTGCAAAAATACCTTCTGGATATTTTCTGTCTGAGGTACATTGCACATGCCAGTCTTGCTCTCTTAGCCAAAGGTGCATGAGGGTTTCCAGCCTGAGGTTTGTTCTGCAGCACTCTGTGCTGGAAAAGCTGGAAATCCTTCTTCTACAATTTATTTGGCAAAAAATTCGAAGTAGTCAATTAGCAAACAGTTAATCACAAGTTATTTTCCCATTATTGCGGGCCACTGACATATTTTCTCAGTAAAAAACGTTTCTCAAAGAAGCTTTATATCCCAAGTTTGACATGAAAAGTTAAGCTTTTAACTGATTAATAACTGATTCTATTTATATCAAAGTAAAATAAAACTTGTTATAATTACCAGAATTCAGAATAATTGATTCATTATCCCATTAACTTCTGATATTTTGTTATGCTAAATTGTCTACAGATTGATCTTTTTTTGTTAACTGTAAAAACTGATCCCTAGTCCAGCATCAAAACAGGTGAATATTTCTTCAACGTCTCCTTTTCATGTCTTTTCTACACACCAAAACCTTGTATTAGCAGAGATGTACAACTGCTCAGCTCTGCATGGAAAAAAAGTAAAAAAAAAAACAAAAAAACAAGAAACTCCACTACAGGCTGACTTTGCACTCATAATCATTCACCTGGATAAAGACTGAAAACTTGCACTTCTGTGCATGACACTGTATTATTTGGGAAGCAGGTCAGGTGTTTTCCATAACCCTGTCCCCAAAATAACACCATCCTCACAAGGAAGGGGAAAAAGAAAAATAAAAAAAAAAGCAGATTTACTCCTGCGTGCTTTAGAGGGAAACTTGAGAGTTCAAGTAGAGAGTTCCCATGTCTTTGACACACAGAAACACCAAAGCCTTGCAGTCTCTACCTGGCGGCACCAGCACAGAAACTGTGGATGTACTGCTGGGGCAATATTGGCCCCTTACCAAGGCCTTGTGCTGCCATGCCCAGACTTTCTGGTGATAGGATGGGAGCCCCTGAGACACAGGTGAAGGGTGAGGAGGAGTCCTGGTCTTGCTCAGGCATTAGTGGCACCCTGCACATAAATGCCTACTGCTCTTGGGGCCCCCTTCCTGGGAAGGAGAACGGTAGGTGGTTTGCAAACATCCCAGAAATCATTCTCAACATTAGACATATTCATGGGAACATGACCTCACTCTACTAAAATGTAAAACTTTAAAAATTAGTTACTGTATTTGGAGACAGAAACAGAGAAAGAGAACAGCAAACATGCCTTAATACCAACCCACACATTCAGTCAGATCAGCAGGTCAAGCTGATTCCCTAAAACCCAGCACTGCAGGTGAACCTGTCCCTCAGGCACCCTGACCCAGCCACTGATTTGCTGTGACACCTTCTCTCATCTCACTTCCATCCTCTCTGTGCTCCTCTTTGCTCCTAAGAAGAATGAAGATTTGGAAGGAGAGTACACCCTTGGGTCTTCAGCAGTGGGAGATCATCTGCTCCTTTCTCACAGCAGTATGATCCTGACCAGCTGTTCCTATAGAAGAATGTGTCTAGAAGGGTGGCTCAACACTTATCTGGCTGTAAAGAAACCTAACACAAAGCATGTGCACATTTTTCCCGCAGACATAAGTTCCAATATGTAAATTCTTCCAAACTACAAAACTATTTGTTATACAAACACATACAAGATAACAAACATTATGATTCATTACTAGTTTCTAATAGGGAGTCATCATGATGATAATCAAGCTCATCTGGGAACACTAAGTCTTTCACCTGGTGGCTATTACGACAGGCATAGCCCAAAGGAATTTAAACAGCTTTCCAAAAGAAGTCAGTCTCACACCAAACCCAATGAGGCTTTCTACTGTGCTTGTTCTGTCTAGCAAATCTGAGGAGCAAAAAAGTTAAGAGAAACTCCAAGGAGCACAGTTGGGCTATGGAATTCAGCAGTTTCAGCATGTTCCCATGAAGGCTGTGCAGCAAAAGCATACCTGCGCTCTGCTGTATCTTACAAACTCCACAGAAAAAAAGTTACCATCTTCACTGTTTGAACACCTGAAAAGGCAGTAACATACACATCTTTCCTGCAGGAAAGGAGAAAAAAGCCCCAACAAACCAAACAGGAGGGAAAGTATGAAAGTATGTAGGTGCAAACTTCACTGCAGTCTGATCAACTAGTTTATCAAAGTTCTTGGTATGTTCATTCATCTAAAAATGACCTGAGGTCAAAAAATTCATTGATTGATTGAAACCTAGTTTAAAAAATAATCATTTTCTGGTTATTCTTGGGATAAAACTTATGTGTCACATTTCCAGTACACCCCATGGGGTTTGTTTGTTATCAGAACCCATATACATAAATGAGCACAGTTCAAGTGAAGTTGCCTCCCATAGTTTACATGTAATAGCTTCTAATCAACACAAACAAAGAGACTTCTCTTTCTGCTGAAAGCTGAGCACATTTCAAACAATCATATTGAAAAATGCAGTTGGATTTTCCAGGGTTTTTTTTTCCTTCTCTCCCTCTCCCTCCACTGTCTTGGCATAAAGTCATATAAAATTAGATCCAGAAACAGGGAAGGAGGTTAACAGCAAATTCACAGAAACAACTATTACTTTTTATGAAAAAGAACCTGAGTCAGCATAGCACGGTCCCACAAAAAGCCCAGCAAAAAGCTCTCTGAGAGGGAAGAGAGAGCTGTTGCATTGTGCTCATCTTCCCCAGCAGCCAGCAGCAATCCGACCTGGTGCAAGGCTGTGGCTCCTTGGCTGTGACACCTTCTGCTTGCTTTAGGTCTTCCTTAGCACTGTCCAAACTGTGCTGCTTCTACACTGCAGACGGCAAGACTAAAATCCCTCTGTCACAGAAACACAGCCACTAAGAGAGTCATATTCAAACTGCTCATAAGCACCCTGTGGCTCCTGGGCCACTTGTTGGACCCCCTAATCTGCATTTCCCAAACCACAGATTCTACCCACCACAGCAGAAGTATTTTATATATTTCAAGGACTTTTCTAGAGATTTTTGGCAGGACGGTTGATTTATTTTAGCGTCAGATGTTTTAGCGGAAAATGTGAATACTACTGTAGCAGTTCAACACAGACACCAGAATCTTCCATCTTTGTAATAGCAGGAAAAAACCCATATAATACATCTTCCTAAATGCACATATGTATAAATACACATGCACACAGCCACACACACACCACATTAACTGCATTAATACTGTCAGCAGTTTTATTGATGGTAGGTCAACACCAGGGTTTCAATTCTGATAAAGGAAGTGCAGCAATTACAATGACTACACCTTAGTATTGATTAGCTGAAATATTTCCAAGCCTTGCAACATTCCCTTAAAAGGGAACTTTAGATTGCGTCTCTTGCTCCTTCATTGAACTTGGTTGTTACTGGCCACCAAGTCCAGATGTTGTGTGGAGGAGACTGGTGGAAAACTTGGTGACAAAAGCTACCTCTCCTAAGGAAACCAGCCCAAATAAATCTTTCATTTTCCACTGATGACTTGCAACATGGACATTGTGGAAACTTTATCAGCAAAGACACTAGCAGCTGGGATATATTTCCAGCTCCTTACTGGAAGAAAGAACCAGGCAGGTAGACACACTTTGGAGAAGGTAATATGAGTTTACTGTAGAATGCAAAGAGGAAGCCTGGCATGCAGAGCGAAGAAATACTGTACTTATCCTGTGGCTGCAGAACCTGATGTCTTCAGAGGCACATGTAACAACATGAGGCAAGTACAGCTACTGGGAATCAAAGTGCAGTGTCTGCACCCCAGGACCCACTTCTGCAGGTATTAGTCTGTGCACATAATGAGCAAGTAGCCACATCATGAAAGAAAGAAGTCCATGTGGAGAAGTGAATACATGGACACTTAGAACTGGTCAGCGCTGAGACCTTGGAGTCCTGAAAGAGCACTCTAGTCCATATTACATTCAGTGGAAGCTATTAATAAAACTGGAAAACGAGTTAACTTCCTGAGTGAGCCATCCAAATTTCCTACTGATATTCCCACTCACTCAAGAGAAAAAAAAAAACTCGTTTTTTTTAATCAATGAACCCTAAAGTATAAACCTAAAATACTGAAATGAATGAGTTGTCTTTTAAAAGCATTAGCTTTTGTAAATGAAGGGTCATTAACAGCTTAGCAGAACAGCTTTAGTTCTTACTATGCATCCACTTTCTAACAGACATCTTCTGTTATTCCTTGCTTCATTTCCAACAGGAAAAGCATGCTTGATTCCCAGCCTCTCTGGGAACAAAATGGGTAGGAGACTCTCATCCTCAGCCTTTATGGCTCTATCAAATTACTCTCCTCTTTTAAGGCATGAAGTGATTTCTTAAAAAAAACCCTCATAGGTATTAGGAAGCTCTGCTGCTGACAAGACACAAAAATTTATTTATTTGAAAAAATACTCACATATGCAAGTATCATATCTATGTTATCTATTCATTTGTTTTCTTCTTCCTAAGATCCAACTTTTTTTCCTACAAAAAATATTTTTATGGGGAACCATATGATAATTAACTAATGTCTTGACTGATACTGTCATAAAGAAATTGTCTACCTGCACTTCTTCAACAGACCAGTTAAAAAAGGCTAATAAGATTGGCAGCAACAAATTAGACAGCAGTACAGTACATTTTTCCTCACAATAACTATTCTCCTGAGGCATAATGGCAGCCCTGTAAGACACAAAAATGCAAAGTACATGACTATAGATTATTATAAGAGAATTGCATGAGAGTTGCAAAAATTTGTGGGTTTAAAAAAATTACAGATTTTTTTTCTATAGATTGAGCTCTCAATTCAGATTATGAAGTATCTCCATACAGGTCTATTTATTCTGCTGACAGTCATCTCAGTTTGAGATCAAATAAAATTCAAACACTTTTTATAGATTCTGATTAATCTATAGTTTCTTTACACTATTTGCAAAAGTCATATACACATACATACACACAAGTAACAGTAGTCTATTACATGAATCTAAGAAGCAATCTTGCAATGCAAAGTGGCAAAGAATTTGTTCCCGTTTTCATACTTTTCTAGCTTGAAGAACAAGATCAACAGATGGTAAAGGCATCACCTTGGGGAAAATTCCTCAGATATGTACTTATATACCTCTGGTTATTTAACATACATATTTACTTAAAGCTGTGTATGATTACATATCTCACCTTGTATTTGGTGTATTTTACTCTGTTGGTTAGAAATCAAATATTTTATACTTCTTCCACTTTAACACTGCCAATAAGTCAAAACAATTTAATATTTTATAAAGATGTTAGAAGAGGCAAAGGGACAACTGTCCTGCCAGAACATCCCTACACACCTCCCCAATTACATCTGCCTAAGCACCTTCCAGTCCAGTAAGTTAAACATAACACACTCTGCCTTGTCTTATCGCCCAAGGAACAGGGAACAAGTGCCACCTTCCGTGTCACACATGAATCATCCACTTTCTTCCCCATTACACCAACTAAAAAAGCCCTGATCAACTGAGCTTTCTGTGACTGTGATTCTTTTCTATTTGCACCATTACAAATACCCAGGAACCCTCACTGGTCAACATTTTCATAACACATCTAGATTACAGCACTAAAAGGACCTACAAATATATCTCCTGTCCAACTTAAATGTTAACTTTACATCAGCTTTAGCTTTGCATTTTAATGGCTTCCAATGCCTATCATGCATAAATACACTTAAGTGAGGTCAAAAAACAGTCTTGACACATTTGGATAACAATAATGACAACAGAGCCCACAAACTTTGATATCTGCCTGCCTGAGTTCAGTGTTTTCACATCTTAGTCAAAATCATAAACACATTTGCTTTTTTTGCTTTTTGTCTGTGAAAATCTTGGAAACTTAACAGCACAAGCCACAAGCAAACATGTTGATGCTCTACAGTTAAGCAATGTATTTTTTTTTTAAGCATCACAAAGTAATCTAAAGAAAGCGTGTTTGAATATGGAGCCCAAATTCTTCCAAGAAAAACAGATAAGTTATCTGCTGGGAAAAGCACAAAAACAGACAAAACTAGTAAGATTACTAGCTCAAAATCACTCATAGAAAAAATGCCAGACTGAGGAACACAAACTATTCCAACAAAACATGAAACTTCCCAAGCACTTCTCTCAAAATGAGGGGACTACTTGAGAGTTTTCAAACTACTGCACCCATGCACAGACACTTAATCGGGTTTGCAACAAAAACACAGCAATTCCTACTGCCATGTGAGAACAAGGCTGCATGGCAGCAATTCCTCTGTTCTGAGCTTGCCCTTACACTTAAAATAACAAAGGAAGAAATGACTTTACTTAACATTTTTCCTGCTATCATAAGTGGGCCACACCTGGAAGTTGTAGCTGCATGAGCCCAAAAATCTTTTCCTTCAGTCACCACAGAAACTAATATAGAAACTCTGGCAATTTGTTCTCGTTTTCAGTAGAAAATTTACATATGAATTACACACCAAATCCCCTTGGTCTAATAAACTGTTCTGGACTTGCATGATGAAAATACTGCTTTTTCATTATCGCCCTTCTTTCACTATTCTTTTCTGTCTTTACAAAAAAAACATGTACACCTAAAGCCAGCAGCAAGCATAGTGGTGAGTCTACCTTTTGCCTTGAGTCCACGCATGGAAACAGAGGTTTGGAAATATATCCTCACATTTCAAAAGATTTTAAGATTCCCAGATTTTCTGCGGGACAGGCTCTCTTGCTAGTCACTGCCTTGTGTGTATGTATTGACACAGCAGTCTGTACTAGTTAAGAAATTGTCTGATGCAACTCAGCTGATTTTCAAAGGTATAAAAAATAGCATACCATAGCTTACATAAATAACTGATGTTCAGGACCCAACTGGAAGACCCAAATACTGATTTTCTATTACTTTTCATATTCATTAATCACCATCACATAAAGATCAAACTAACTCATACAGAGGGTAGAAAAAGCACAAGGGTTACTTAGGTGTTTCCCATGACAGAATACAACTCAAACATTGGTTTTGCACTCAAGAACAGAACTGCAAACATTTCATAATCGCACTACATATGGGAAATCAAAACAAACCTTACCTTATTTAAAATGGCAATTTTAGTATAAAGTCAGGCTATGCTAGAACAGGGTGTAAGGAACCATGCCATCCTCCTTCGGCAGACTTTTCCAAATGCCCCTGTATTCAACTAAGTCTAACTCTGCTCTGTTTTGTTTCCCCAGGAGGACCCATTCAGGACCATGTGCTCCTTTTCAGCTGTCAATAAACAGAAGCAGTGAATTCCCCAGTGCTTCACAAAGCTAGTTAGGCATAGCCATTCATTTCTTCAGGAAAACAGGGCATTGATTTCAGCAAATTCCCAGGGAGCAGCTACAACAAAGAGATCAAAGACCCACCTCCTTTCCTGCCTGGCTTTGGCCGGCTGGGCTGAGAGGAGCACCAACAGGTTTCCCGAAGAGCGGGGCTCTATCCCCAGTGACCACTGCACACTCCATTCACAACCATCGCCTTCCTACATTCCCGGGACAGCCCCCGGCGCTAACCGTGACAAACCCCTACATTCAGGCAGCATAATATACTGCACACTAGTTCATCCAAGGATAAAAAGAAAAACAAGCTCCAAGGGAAGTCTGCTGCTTCCCCGACCAGCCATGCCTCAGTAGCTGACAGACTTTTCATAAATGTCTTTTTTTATTTTTTTCTTAGCTTCTCCATCTAAATCAGAAAAACACTTGCTATCTCAAATTCATTGTGCTGAAACTTCTCTGGAATGTTAGCTTTTCTGATTTATTTCCACAAGCTTGAAGACTTAGCTGCTGGAGTTTGAGGTCTAGCTGCAGCAGCCCTTGTATTGTGCAACCACGATACTTTCTTTGTGCAATTTGCCCTACACTGCAGTAGGCCTTTCTGTAAGGAATTTAAGGGGGTTTGTTCCAGTTTGGTTAGAATTTTTACTTTTCAAAATTATACATCTTGTCTTCATTACTGTAACCTGAACAAGATTTTTAATGCTAAAATTTGACATTGAACCAAGCATTAGCAAAAGACAATGTCATGGTCAAGCTTAAGGACTGGTGGTTAGGCTACACATCTACTGCTAAATAGTAAGAGCCAGAGACCTGATGCTGAGACTACCTGGCACCAGCTCCATGTGTCTAAATGCTCATCATCTCCTTCTCTTTTTCCCCACAAACAATTTGGTTATATCCAAATTCCTTACCTAGCACACAGTATGGTAGGTATTATCCCTCACACACACCCTGGTGTTTGTTGCTTGTTAGTATACACTAGTACTGAGTTCACAGACTTGCCCTGAAATATTTATTTATATACATACAGACATAAAGATGTGAAGTCAATTCACACCTGTACAGATTTGCCATGTCATTCTTTAGCATTTTCCTGTGCACTGACATTTTACCAAGGCACTGCCCGGCTGTCACAAACACCCACCAGCTGGAACCTGGAAAGTTCCCTCAGCACTGGTACTGCCTCCAGGCCACTGACACATCTCCAAGCGAGAAGACAAATGCCTATCCCACTAACATGAGCAAGTATCACAGGACCTAGCACAGCACAAGCAGTACAATACTGAGAAGACCAGAGACAGATTGTAGGGATGACTACTTGCTGCACAGAAGACCGCTGAGAACACAAGGAAATACAGAACTGCAGAATTATTCAAGTTGCAGGAGACCTGTAATGATCAACTAGCCCAGACTCTTGCTGAATGCAGACCCTTTAATAGCATTACCCAGGGCCTTGGCAAGTTGTATCTCAAATACTTCCAGTGAGGGCAACTCCACCACTTCCCTGGGCAGCCTATTCCACTGTTTGTTTGATCCCTCATTAAAAATACCCCTTGCATCCACAACCATTTCCCCTGAAGCAACTTGTGGCCATTGTCTCTTGTCCTGTCACAGTGCATGCCTGGGGAAAGGCTGCTTCCAACTCCTTTTCCATAACCACCATATTTGTACTGAAAGACCATGACTAGATCCCCTTGAGCCTTCTCTGAGCAGAACACACCCAACTCCTTCAGCCTCTACTCAGATGACAGCTTCTCTAACACCCTAATAATTTGGGGGAACATGAGAAAGGCACTGTTGCTGAGCTGAATAAAAAGAAAAATTTAACTGCCGGGGCATAAAATTGCTAAAACAGACGAACATCTGAGTATAGTTGAGGAGTCTTGGCCATGACCCCCATGCAGCCACCCTGCCTTCTGCTTTCTTTAATATTTCACTCCTGATCCTGTTGTATACAATACAGTCAGGCACATTACATTCCTTATTTTAGAGTTCTCTCTGTATCTAAGTGGCATTTAAGCATGCCCTGAAATTGACATTTTACAGAAAAAAATTTTAAAAATGCATTTTAACAAATAACTTGATCTCTACATATAACTGCTATCTTCCATTAAGCCACTGATGGTTTTATATTTATTAACTGATTGCAGTTATCAATGAAAAACACCCCAATCCTGTTTTCCTTGTTCCTCTAGGGAAGTACTGAAGAATGATAAAATGTGTGTCTGAAATTTCCCTCTCTTATATTGCACAGTATGCAGCTGGACAGTCCTTGGAGGTAATGGTAAAAAAAAGGCAGCTGAGTCTGGAGGGACTCCAAAAGACAGCATGTAGATCAGATCAATAAGCAGAAAAAATGTGTTTAATGCTTCAGATAACTTAAGCTGGAGTGAGAGAGTGCAAGTATTGGAGAAACGTGAGCAGCAACCCTCTGTGGTAGTTACAACAGCAAAGTATAAGGATATACCACTCGTCTGTTAAGAAGGATAAATAATAGTGATAAGCAGGAGATTTGGATGTGACTGGGATAATGATGCCTTGGAAACACAGGAGTTAAATTCACAAAATGATTAAAAAATCCTGAGCACATCACTCTGTAGTAATCTGGGATGGTATTTGTGCCAAAGATAGATAAAACATTTTAGACAGAACTGTAATTTTAAATCTCAATGAACCAGTCTGTTCTTATACTTGGGCCAGATTTTTACAATTTTACTCACATTAAGTCATGCTTTACTCCAAGAATAATCCTGTTGATTATAATGGTAATATTGTTCCACAGATGCCTCGGAAGAAACGCAAATGTAAAAGCAGACTTTATACTTCAGATAAAAGACATCAATCATGAGTACATCTGGGAATCCGATAAAAACATATGGTACAAAAAATGACTGTGGTGATTTTCGTGATGATGGAAATGTACTTACAGAGCAGGTCTGTGGACATGTTTACAGATCAGGCAAAGGAAACCTACACAAAATAAATGGAAAAAGAATTATCAGTTTTCTGAACTAGGACTATTCATGTTTATATCTCATGCTAATAATCATATGCATAGTCTTTTAGTTCTTTAGGAAATGAAAAAATATCTACAGAAATCTAAAAAGGAAGAACTTCAGTTTGTAGAGGAAAAGAAAACTGATTCCACTGCATTTCAGAAACAATGTAAACTGACAATATTAATGTTGCACATTTTAATTAAGAGCAGTTTACTGTATTCCATATCTTCATTAACTTTTATTATTAAGTATTTTCCAGGCATCGATTACAACAGAATTTTCAAGCATTATGTATTTTACCCCATTGCATGCTATTCTGTTTTTAAGCCTGATATTTCTAACAGTCCTGACCCTTGCAGAGTCAAAAAGAGTACTAACCAAATATAGGGCAAGACATTTTATTTGCTCCCTTGAAGGACTTCTGGACACTTTTGGTTTTCTGCTGAACTCATTCATCTTGTTCCCTTCCCATTCATCTGCTGGTATTTGACTGAAATTTTACTATAGGCACATAGGAGTACAGTCCAAGTTTTCTGTAGCTGTCTTAGCAATCCCCAACACACGGGTATCCCAATGACTGAATAAGGCTACTTGGAGCTACAGAATAATAATGCATGTATTAGTAAGGGGACACACAAATAACAGCACGAATCACATCAGGGTATGCCACTTCATGCCCCGTATAAATCAGGCAGTATTTAAAGGAATATTTTGTGGATATTTTTAAACATGTAGATATGGTGCTTAGACATGGCAGTGCTGGGTTAATGGTTGGACCAATGATCTGAAGGGTCTTTTCCAACCTAAACTATTCTATAATTCTATGAAAACTTGACCCTGATGAAGACAACAGTATATTGCTGCTGACTGAAATGGGTCCAAAAAAACAAATCTTCATTTTTAAAAATACAGTGATAGTTAGTAAAATACTTCCAAATTAACTGGAGCTGGTTGCAAGAACTGAGTTGTGCAGTGAGAAAGCAGCAGTAAAGGGACCCACATGCTAGAGGGACATCAGTGAGTTCTCTTCCCAGATAAAAACAGGCATGCTGACAGCAGGCTTCCTAAGCAGCAAGTGTCCTAGTCTGATTTCCATCATCCAGAAAACACTTTATTCTGAAAAAAATCGACTCTGGAGTTTGACGCCATTCTGGCTGAGAGCAAGACTCTTGTCTATGGTGTTCATTTCTAAAAATACAGCCCTTGCAGAGGGAACAGTGGACTTTAATGGCATCCATATGTGACTGTACACGCACCAGCCTTTGTCATCCCCAGAAACAGCAGGCTGCATGTTATCACTGTCAAAGCAGTGCCATCAACTAACAGAGATTTCATTTCCCCCACTGAATAACTAGATTAATGATAAAATGATTTAATTATGCTGGCATTCAATCTGCAGGGCAATTACCTGGTAAACCACAACACAAGCTCTTCCCTCTCATATGGTTTGAGTCATTAGTATACCTTCATTGTCACACATCTGGTCTGCAGCACTGTCCTGTCATGAGAAAGTGCAGCCTCAGTCCATGCCCTCCCTGGCCCCCACACATCCTCCATCCAGCCTTGTTACAGTGACAGTGTGGTCCATGAACAACCCAGTTAAGGTTTGGTTGAATTGTTCTATGATGTCACTTTGGAGTTAAATCACCAAAGTGTTTTTCTCCCCAGCCTGAGAAATTTTTCCCCCTGTACAATTCTATGATGAAACAGTGTTAGCAACAGCAACCCCAAGCACTCAAGTCCAGCCCTTAGGAAGGGCACAGAAACTACAGACCAAGAGGGAGCACCTCAGTGAGGGCATCCCAGTCACTGCAACACAACCCACTCACACAACAGAAGAACAGCAGGCGCACCACCACAAGGAAATGCTCCTCTTCCAGTAGCTGGTTCAGACAGGGTGAGGATAAATACAACAAAGCGTATTTGCAGGAGCAGGAGAGTTTAAGTAGAACTACAAGCTCCTTCATAAGCTATGCCAGCTCTTACCTGCAGTTATCCTCAACATGGATCCAGAACTGCCTGTCATCCTAGCTGCACAAAATCATACCATAAATCCCTCTCCTTCTTCAAGGGTGCAAGGGCACCCCTTGTGCAGTGTATTTCCCCCTGACCAAGGGGGCTCCAACACATGCAGAGCTGTGGCAGCCACATATATTGTGCCAAACAGGCACAGTGCCTGGCAGTTTCTGGCCACATCAGTCACTCGTCCATCTAAACTGAGGTGGCTGGCCATGTACCACACTGACCTTTAGATGAAGTGCTGTAGGTATATTGGCCAAATTTGCTGTGCTGCCCACACAGTCAAAAGAAGTTGTTCGCAGTTGCTCTTAAGTATCTTCCTTTCTCATCAAAGAATGGACAGAAGAGGAGGAGAAGCTGAGCAGGGGATGTTTCCCATACATGAACATTGCAGCCTTGAAAACGTGAAGCAAAGCCTAATGAGGTTTTTACAGGCTTTCAGGTATCAGGAAAACAGCTTATTCATTTAGGTTGAGGAAGACTTGATGGGTTAAGTATAATAGATGGTTAACAGTCAAGAGATAGCAAAGCAGTGATTACAGGCACTCTGAATGATGAAAAGTTCAATGCTTTGTGGTGGTGGAAAGTGGTTTGCACCTGTTAGAGGAAGTGGGGAAGTTCTGCACTGCCTAGAAGGACATGTCATAGTGTATTTTGTGTAGGAGCCAGGATTTTAGGGTTTGGGTTATTTTCAGTTGCTTCACCATTGCCAAAAATTCACGGACTATGCATATTATGTTTTATAAGTGATTGTAGTGGGCACACTGTGAGTATGTATGACTCAAAATAGATACATATGATGGTGGTGGAACTGCCCTGAGATGTCCAGAGTCCACAATGGGAAAGGCAATGCCTGTTACCTCCTCTGTTCTGGTGCAGAAGACATGGAAGTAATGAAAACAGGCAGTAGTTTCCAGGTATGGTTGATGAGGAGGACCTACAACGAGGATCAAGGTCGCTGCCACACCAGAGGAAAGCTGACTTCCTCAAGGAAATGCACAGCAAGGAAAACCAGGCTGTGCAAGACCTATACGGCTGTTCATGATGCACGAGACATCCGTGAAGGCTGCCAGCAATGGCCTTGATAACTTCCTTGCTCACCAGTGGTTCACACTGGGAGGCAGCAAGAAGGGAAGCAAAGACTCCACCTTCTACAGCTGCTGCAGGTCACTGCAGAGCTCTAGGAGGATGACAAGGTTTTACCAAAAAGCACTTGTCTCCCCGGCCTTGAAGCTCATCTTTATGAGACACAACAACTCCATGGCAAGGGAAGCCAGGAAACTGCTCTGTGAGGGACCTTTGTAATATCTGCAACGCAAGACTACAACTTGTTGTTCAAGACAGCTGCCCTGCATTTAACATCCAGGATTCTCATGTGGGTTCATGTGACAGAGCTCTTCCACTGAGCTCTCTTTTCAGAAGATGTACATCTTCTTCCCTGGCATCATGCCAGAGAAAGCCAAAGGAAAAGCAGGCCCAGATGTGGGAAGAGACATAAGTGGCAGCAACAGGAAAAGCTTTCACACCATGGGTGACACCCTTGTGATCGCAACATGATGCCATCTGTAGATAACAAGAGAACACAATGCCTGCAAAAGAGATCTATGCCATACAGAGACAAAGACCTGGATCAGAGCTTCTGAATTACGAACCCACTGTGAGTTGAAACATGGCTGTTCTGAAGCAGTCAGCTTCTGCTACCCACCAAGTCCTCAGAGGTTATTACAGGATTCCTTACATTGCTTTCCACATAAAAACTATGTCCAAAAACAATGACAACTGTAAATGCAGGCATATTCTGTAGTGATGTGACGTTATACAGCCCCCAAAATGCACCTCAGTTTCGTGCTGCCCACCAAAGAGGCACATTAATTAACCAGTCATCAAAAGACTAATCTCACGATGTTAAGTCATCTGTCTACCTTACTCATGCAGCTGAAAAGGGACACTGCTATTCCTTGGATACTCAGAAGAATGCCCAGCACAACTCATTTATAGATTCACAACAGCCTCACGTAAGTGATATTGTTACCTACGTACCTTTTATAATATTTTAACTAAGTAAAGGTAAAACACAAGATAATGTATTTTTTCAAGACATCTATGGTAAGTAATAGAGTTGCAGATGTCTAAAATACACAAACAAAGATGTGACAGGAAAACCACACTTAACCTACTTACACTGAGATTAAATCAGGAAGGACTCTTTCCACCACCACAGAAATCAGTTGCTGGGGTTTAACTTTCAGCACACCTGATGACTCAAGTTGCAGTCCCTCAGAAGAAAACACCTTCATCTATCACACAGTGTTAGCATTCCACTACTGTCCCTACTTGTGTTCTTTTGGCTACTGCTAGTGCTTGTGCTGGGCTAACTGCTGACATAGTTTCTCTTCTCCCAAATTAATGAACAGGAAAGAAAATCATAATGATGTAGAAATTACTTAAGATTAACAGAGTACTAACAGGGAAAAATTAATATGCACAGACAAAATCTTCATCTAATGAAATCTACGCAGATTTTCTGAAGTTTGTGTTAATCCCATGTTAGCCCCACCTCCATATGAGGATTTAGTGCATGCTCAATACAACTCATTAAACATACGATTTGTTTGATGTCACTGATCAACAGTGATACTCTGCACATTTTTAATCTACCACATGTAGAGTCCCTTGCTGGCAAAATAGATTAAATTATAAATTACTTTATTTATAATATAAAATAATATTGTTTGTACTTTTACAATTACCTGGGGTTTTTTTTCAAGTCATGGTATTATAATTACAAAAGAGAAAAGCTGTTTTACCATCATTTCCTTCTTTATGTACAGGATTTTGCATCTTTCCCTTGATTAAGCAAAAAAGCTTGTGCAGTACAACACATGAAAGTTTGTGTCCACAATCCAGAAATTAGGATTAATATCACTAATATTGCAGAAGCTCTCTAAGTAAGTCTTATTTGTGAATGTAAAAAATAAGGAAAACCCAAAATTATAAATGTAATGTCTTTCTCTTTTACAAAGGACTATGCAGAGGCAAAAGAACTGTACAAAATAATAAGGCAGACAGTGAGTTGACAAAAGTAATGTTCTCAAGGATGTTTTCTCTAATGTATTTACTAAGGATATTTTGTATACTTTCATGATAATGTTTAAAATTGTGTTTAAAGACACACAGACACTATACAAATACATAAGCTGGTCCTGCTAGTGAAGGAAACTTTACATACACATCTCCACAGATTAAATATAGTAGTATGCAAGCAACCAAGAGCTCTGTCAGTTCCCAGTGACTTCAAGAGCCATCCTATTGGAAATTTTTTTATCTCTTGGCTAATATTTCAGCAAAGCTATACTGAGCATTAAATATGGATAAATTAAAAAGTCCTGCCTTACCATTCCCTCTACCAACCAACACTCCAACCTGGTTGTGATCACCTCAACATGTAGCATCAGCAAATATGGTCCACACACAGGCACCTAATCTATCCAAGTCTGTTTTCAGTTTAAAGCAAAAAAACCCCACATTTTCGTTAAAAGTAATTACATCTTATATCCTGTGCCCTGAGACCAGAAACACAAAGACCAACAAACCCCACTCCATGTTTCAAAGCAAATTCTTCCTGTTCTGAAATATGGCACTGTCTCTCACCATATTTTCCCAGCCTGCATCACTTGACACTGGCCTATTTCAGTCAGCAAAAGACCTGCGGCAGACAAGGCATCAAACACAAGTCTTTGCCCACCTCTAGAGCCCTGATAACAAGGAAAGCTATTATATAGAATTTTTTAAAAGAGAGTAACAAAAGGGAGACAAACTCCCAGGAGAAGATACCAAACGGCATCTCATGCCAGCCTGCCTTACTGAGGGCTGCTCTTGTTGTTTGGCTTTGCAAAGCACTCAGAATTTTGACTGTGATCCAGCAAAGTAATTCTGCGTTTCCCATGTTTTCCCACCACTGACTTGCAGGGAACTATTTGTACACATGAAGACAAACCTACACTTCATATTTTGCTGGGTCAGGATCAAGGCAGCAATCATCTTTCTGGATCCTTATTTTCTTATGAGAATTGGATAAAATGAGCTAAAAAAAAATCTTTTAAGTGTGAGCTTTAGAAAGCCTCAAGACCTAGGAACATTCCTAAAATAATTTGCATTCCACAGCAGCAGGGCAAAACCATTTCCATTTCAATGAGCCCTTTGGAGAGGACTCTGGTCTACTGGCTGAAACTCAGGACTGAATCCCAGCATAAAATAAACACCAAAGCCACTTGTACAAGGTCACATGAAAAAGCACTTTTTTCTATTCTCCCTCAATACCTTGGCTAAACTCTTTTTCATCACTTCAAGCCTGCATCCCAACATTTATTTCAAGAAGGGCACTGCCACTCCTCTGCTGGACAAACTGGTAAGCAGGGAGATTTCCTGCCCCTTTCCTGTAGCATTCTCAAGCAGCTGTCCCCAAAGAGTCAACAAGCCTGTGGCTTCAAAAAAGGATTGACGAAAACCTGGGTTTTAACACTCTCTTCTTTCATAAGTTTGATACAAATAACACGCACTAGCAGCTGAAAACTTTCCAAATGTGGTGAGCAAAACCCATAGCAGAGACAGACAAACAGACAAGTTCCCACACAGTGCAACAGACACTCACTCCTGTGACCAGAGAGGGGGATACACATTTAGCCAGTACTTTGGCAATGTCAGTAAATTTCAGGAAATCATGAAAACAGATTTGTCATCTAGAAGCCAACACCTTACCTCACACATCTTGCTTCGATTATGGTAATCTAAAACCTCCCACCCCCAAAATGCTCACAAACTTGCACAATATCTATGACATATGCAACCTAAGCACTATTGCAATAAGGTGATGCAGTGTGTAATGTTGCTGCTATATTATAAAAACACTTATATTCAAATTATTTGGTCAAATTCCACTTCTCAGTTTTGCTCACTCTCACACATTTTTAGCGGTTATAAATTTCAATGCTGTGAAATGACTACTTTATTCAGAAACTTGTAAAAGTGAGGAAGGTTTACCTGAAAAAAGATTTTGGGTCAAGAATATTGGTATTTTTCAGTTATTTTAGATGCAAAGTGCTCTTCACAGTGATTCCAAGGGGGTTAGCATCTCAGCCTCTTTAGTTGCTTCATAAAAGCTGGATGTCTCTATACATAAATTATGTAGCAACGCATAATTAATGCTCTTCCACAACATGCCTTGCTGTTTGTTAACAGCTTCTTGGCTACTAGAAATATTTTCTTTTTCCCCTCCACTCCCAAAGGTCTCATACTTCAGAGATTTGCTTGAGCTGCTGGAAGTAGGCAATGATAACATGAATACATCCTTATAACTCTGAAGCATAAGCAAAGTTTTCACTAAGAACTTAATAGTCGAGGCATAGAGACAGCAGGAGCTGATTTGTTTTAATCAATGCTACAAGACTTATACTGGGTAACAGCTGCCTGTCATATTGCTCCATTTGTTTGCTTCAACCTGCAAGCTCAGATTTCCTTTGGACAGCAGCTGGACCTGTCAATGGCAAACTCAGCAGCAATACCACCCACATCCTTTCCCTCTGTTCACATATGTGGACTGGCTGGAGCAAGATACTGCATGGCAAATGCAAGCTACCACTTCATACGGCACAGAGGCAAGGGATAATTATTAGAACTAATTCACTAAAATTAGCCATCACATTAATTCTGAGGGGCTGATTCTATTGGAACTAAACTGTAACTTGAGGAGTGATCTCTCATTGCCTTTTCTTAAAAGGTATGTTTGTTTTAGAGGTTACATTTTCATAATAGTGCCTAGAATGGCTATGGTGCACGACTCTAACAATATCTAAATCCTCCAAATGGCCCATATATGCTTTAATAATGAAAGTTACACATGTTCCTAAATATTACTTGGCTGTTTCCTTCATCTTTCCTTTGGTTATCAAGCCATTTAATGACTCCAAAAATCTGCAAATTGTGGGTCACGGATTACTGTTGAATAAAAGCAGATATAGATGCAGACTATTCATATTCAGCCCAGTAACTTGTTTCTCAGATAAAAGAGAGATAAAATGTTGCTCCCCACTGTCAACTAAAGATTAATTGAACCTCTTGTTCTCTCATACTGACAACCGGTAACACAGACTTATAACTGGACTCCTGCTTTTCCGAGGTCTGGACTGGAACAGCATGGCATACAAACCTGTTTGGGGTTCTGTGCCACTTCTTGCACATTACTCAAAACAAGAAGCCAAAAAAATGTGGCATTACATGCACAGTGTTCACGCCTGTTTAAAGTTTCATCCTGCAGGGCAATGTTGTTCTACTGTTTTGTCCAGCAAAACTGAAACTTGAATAAATTAAAGGAGACTGTCTCTTCTCTACACAAGGTTCTTTTTTTTTCAGTGAAAGAGAACACGAAAGGAATTACAAAAACAGGGTAACAAGGTCAATGATGTAGAGACTAGTCAAGGAGGAGCCACTACCTCCACAGAATGACAAAAACAACTTAAAATCAAGTCACCATTAATTCCCCTGTCAATACTAAATAAAGAGCTTGGGATACGGAGCACCATAGATTAATGAATGCCAAGTGCAGGCTGATACAAAATACACCTTGTAATTCAGCCACTTGTCTGTATGCCAATTTTTCAGACAGCCTTGGAACCTGATTAACTTCTCCATGTGCTCTAGCAGCAGAGTCAAAGAACACCATCTCTTCATTTGAAAGTGATCCTGACATAAAAAAGTTACAATAATGTAGAAAAAAACAAGCTAAGTGATCTCTAACCTTCTATTAAAATTCACCGAGAAGTCACTTCTCTTCATTTCTTCACCCAGTTGCATGACCTCTTCAACTCCAACTCTGACTTTTGAAACACCCATTCAGTACGGTTCTGTGAGTTAATGAAAAATAACCTGAAATAACTCACATGTTTGGCATTTGCACCCCAAATTACCACAAGGCTGGTTTAGTAATTTATAAAAACCTACATGAACATATTCTGTCGGATGTTTATACAGCATGTCAGGTCTGCAAGCGAAAGAACTCAGGGTTATCTACAAGTGCCCACTATGAAAAACTTGGATGTTTTCTGTCAACAGCTACCAAAGTGTATCTTACTTGTTGCACCATGACATTCTAATCTCCAACATTTACTACAATCTTAATAAGAAACTAACAGATTTCTAATAAATGGTTGCTAATGACTTGCTGACCATATTCACACTGGGACAATCCATATGTTTCAAGAGTCACTGTTCTGCTGGGACAAACTGACGGCACAGGTCACACTCTGTACAATTATGCTGTCTTAAGTGGCTCGGTAAACTTTGTGGATTCAACATTGGAAGAATATTCTTGTCAAAACACATGATATTAAAATTAAAATTTACTGCAATTTCAGATTCTGAGACCCAAATATAATACTAAAATTATGATAGCAACCATAACACCTAAGTAGATGTGCAACAATTTTTGCTAGAAGGCTGGAATTTAATATTAAAAATTATAACCTAAGGGTCTTTCTAAATTAGATGACTACTTAATAAATTTATAAAGTTATCAGTGTAAATCACTGACCACAAAGATAATTCACACTTCTACAGTCTAAAAAATTAGTGAATTTGACAAGTAAAAATTTTCAAAGTAATATGTCCTGCTTATATTTTTACAGATCAGAAAAAGACATTCATTCTACATTGTCTTCAACTATTTCATGAACTGCTTTTTTGACTTGGGTAAAAAAATATTTAAAACAATCTTATTTATATTCTCTGTTTTCTCCTAGTTTAGGAAGTCCATATTCATTTTAGTAATGTCTAATTTTAAAATTATTTTATATTTCTGAGATTTTTGTTGTTGGTAAAAGTGGTATGAAAAATTTAGCAAAAATCTGTTAATTTTATTTTTGAAAGGACTGAGACCACAACCCATTCTCAATCAGGTCACTTTGATGACTTCTAACATCGTAATATACACTCTGCAACTCACCATTTCATCTTTGTTAGAGGTTCTAAAAATATATAAATATTTGGCTGTATAGGTCTTGAAGCCTGGAAAGAAGTGTTTATAAACAAGTGTTTACTTGTTTATGCCTGAGATTCAGGCATAAACACTGACAAATAGCTGAAACAATAAGAACAACTTCAAGGAAAAACAAAATCATTTCAAGCCTTATCTTTTCTATTAGAGTAAGACAAAGGGTGAAAAGCAATTTAATCTCCCATTTATCCTTGTTTTGTTTTCTATCTCGTCAGTCCCTCAATTTTGGCCAGGGCAGCCTTTCTTCTTTTCATTCAATAAATGCCTAAAAATTAGGCATTTTTACAAGCCAAAACCCTCCACAGACTCAATAAAAAATTTGTATAGCAAATTCAATGATTAAAAAGGGAGACAATTCCTTCTATCACTTACACTAAGAGTATTTTAGAGAGAACAGCATGTAAATGTTCACAAGTCAAGTAAAGATGATTTTCAAGTGTGAAAATTATTCTTGTCCCTGGCAGCTGCTATGTGAGAAGTAATAAGGTCCAGAAGCCTTTCTGGGCACATCCAGTGATAAGAATATCATTACGATCCATCTGCAACCCCCAAAGAGACACAAAATGCCTTGCCAATCTTTTGTTCTAAGCAAAACTAGAAATCCAAAGTAACATGTTTCCAAGCCAGGACATAGTGAGTGTCACCACAAGAACACCTCCCTGACCCCCTCAAATGGTTTTGAATAAGGGCAAGCTGAGAATACCTTTCAGAACTGCAGAATTTTGATATCACAGATTTTATAGTAAATGTGTTTGCTTTGCCTGCATATTTACTCGCTTTGTGAGGAAAAGAGTGTTAGGTTTGTAAAAAAAAGTGAGTCATGAACAAGTCAAAATATTTCCAGTAAACTTATTTTTGCCTGAATGCCCTGAGTTAACTGAAACCAAAACATTTTGCAGACTTGTATCAGTTTCACTGGCTTGTGATGAATCGGTGCTCCAGGCTGTGCTACATTTTGCTGAAATTGTTAGTAACAGAATCACAGAATCAACTAGGTGAGAAAAGACCTCTGATCACTGAATGCAACATGACCAATCACCACCATGTCCACTAGACCATGGCACTAAGTGCCACATCCAGCCTTTCATTAAATACTTCCAGGCACAGTGACTCCACCACCTCCCTTGGCAGTCCATGCCAATGTCTAATCACCTTTTCTGGGAAGAATTTCTTCCAAATGTCTAACCTAAAACTCCTGTGAGCCATCTCGAGACAATGTCCTCTTGTCCTGTCTCTGGTTGCCTGGCAGAAGAGACCAACCCCATCATGCTCCAGCCTCCTTTCAGGCAGCTATAGAGATTCAGGTCTCCCTTGAGCCTCTTTTTCTCCAGGCTAAACACCCCCAGCTCCTTCAGCTGCTCCTCATAAGACCTGTGTTCCAGACCTTCACCAGCTCTGCTGCCCTTCCCTGGGCAAGAGAAGTTTCATTCACCTTCATTTGGGGTCTAACAGCCTAACTGTGGAAATCCTCACCTGACATATTTTTTCTTACTTTTATTGGCATCCACCACTCAGGACCAACACTGAGTGATCTCTTTCCAGTGCCTGGCACCACTGGGATGAAGAAGGGCTATCTGGCTGCCAGGTTTACAGGAAGCAAATGATGCATCTATTCAGGATACCTCATGTGCTAGTTTTCAAATTCCTCTTCCACTGAAAGGAGAAGTGGTTTTGTCATAGTGCATTTGGACTCATTCTGGCCAGCAGCTCTGGTCTTTTCTTGGATGAGCCCTGAGAATACAAAAACAGTGTTTCAGCAGGCAAATCATCTGCTGCTCTTCCTCACTGTGAGAGATAGTAAGTCACTTGCTTAATTAATACAGGTGATTGCTGAGATACCTAATGCAGTTGAAGCAGAAAAATATTATGCTACATCTTCTTGGTTTGTCTTTATCACTTTAAAGGGGTTTAATGTCTCTTCCTTACCCAATGATGCAGGTGACTCTCAGCATATAAAAAAGAAAAAAACAGAAGCCAGAAAGCATCCTAGAATATATATCGAACATTTCTGGAGCATTACAAAGGTTGCTAAGACTAAATGAAAATTGAATTAAAATAGAACTTATGATTACAAAACAAATCTCAGGGGGTTTTGCACTCCCATCTACGAGCTCCTCTTTTGTTATGCCAATCAAACATCAGCTATGCTTTTAGTAACTTCTTTCTCCTAGCTAATACTTTCAAGCATTTCACTACCTTCCCTCTCCCTTTTGCTTTACTCCCACTTTCCAGATCTTTGTTCAGCATCTCTACTTCCCTTCCTCTTAAACTCCTTTTGGTTCTCTGCATGCTATGTCTATTACCATGACTCTAGAGATAATTTCACCCAGAAAAAAAGTAATATCATATCTGCCTGTCTGGGGACAAAATAAGTATTGAATTACTTTAGTTAGGTCTTTAATATGTGCTTCACAGGCCCTTTTGCTACTTATTATTGCAGGACAATATAATGATTAGACACCTGGTGTCTTCTTTGGGCATCAACTTGTCAAGGCACTGGCAAAACAGAATTCTAATGCTATATAAATAACTTGTTTGTTGCTCAGTTTTACAGTGCTTCAATCGCAACCTTTAAAAGAGCCATACTGAATCTAAAGTTACTTATTTCTGCAGAACAGGACAAACGAAAATTGTCCATCACATTTTACAGCTGCAGTGATTGAAATAACATTCTAGTTAAAGTATACTACCAAAATTGCAGTGACAGTTTATGACCAAAAGAATCACATGAGACTCTCGCTGTTGCAGTTCTCTCTGAAAGACACGTGTCACTCTTGCAGAAGACATCCTTGCTTCTCCTCAAGAGACCCTCAACACCATTAATAGCAATAGGAACCTGGAAACAAGAGAGTGAGTAGAAGAGCAAAGTTTAATATTGCTCAATGCGCTACATTTGCTTGGTGTTACGCATGTTAACACAGGTTAGATACTGCTACACTAATATTTTCCTAAGTGCTTTCCTAAGCTTATATTTTTCTATCCCAAGTTGTTTGTGAAACAGCTTCTACTAAAACAGTGCTCTAGGTGCAAAACACAGAGAGACAAAAGCAGATCTACTCCTGATCTACTCCAAGACAGAACTAGTTTACAGAGGCATCCTCGATCCTTATTTAGCACTGCAAATCATGCCATTTTACAAAAGATCAATCAGTACAAGAAGAAAAAGCAAGAAGAAAGAGGAAATATGAGAAACATAGAGACAATAAAGTCCATTAGAAATAACTCTCGCTTCTGAATTGTCATCCAGAGACATCTGGAACCCAAAATACTCTTTCACAGAAAAATTGCAAATAGTCCATATACAGAAGGATACACTGGAACATAGAGACAAGCCAGCAAAAAAAAAGCAAAATTGGAAGCAAAATATTTATTTTATTATCCCCAGGATATGTGCGCAATTAAATTTTATGATCAACTTTCAAGATTTTCCCATTCAGAATTCAAGTCAACTGACCTTCTTTCTGTCCTAACTCTTGTTATTTCCTGCTAGTTATCACAAAATAGCAGTATCCTTGGCATCATTCAAAGAGATTTCCTACTTCTTTCCACACACGCAAGAAAAGAACAAACAGATTCTTATGGGTTTAGTGACAATCAAATGATGCAGCCGCCTGCACGGTGGCACAGGCTAAAGTAGAAGCGTGTGACTACTGTTCCCTTGGTGTTTGGAGCAGTCTTGTTTGCTTCATGCTTATCTTTGAAAGCAGGAACATCTTAAAATAAAAGGGGCCAGTAGGGAACTAGCTGGCAATACTCTTGTTTTGAAGACATCTTGTGAGCCAGGTTGCTCTTACTGAAGGGGACGATTTAGATTTGTAAAGTTAGGTGTAAGGTCAAGTGCTCAAGCACATCAGCCAGCACTAACTGCCTTAAGTATAGCATGTGTATTCACTTATGGGAGGGGTAGGGGTCAATGTTTTTTGGGGTTTAATCATCAGTCAAGAAATTAGGAATTTGAGGGAGGGACAGCAGATCAGATGCCTGGAAATATGCTGTAGATTAAATGTGTCTCAATAATAAAGGGGAGGAGAATTATCTTATGATGCTTCCTTTCCACCGCGTTCTGGCAGAAGGGCAGGCACTGAGAGAAGACATGCAAGTGCTCACAGAACTTCTCAACAAGGAGGTTCTTGATGCAGAGAAAATTACAGAAATTAGAGGAAATAGAAGCTATTGCCTTTAATTAGAGAGCATGAATTTGTGACCTGTCCTGGTTAAACTTAATGGTCTCCTTTAGAAAATAATTATTTATTTTGTTGTATTTATGTGATTTTTTGTACCAAACTCTCCAAACCTCCCACTACTGTTCTCACGCCGATACACAGGTCCAGAGGAACTTCTAATCTTATTTCTCTCTTTCATTCCCGCTCGTCCCATCTTCTGCTTCTTACACTAATAATCCTATTATCAATTTTCAGCATCTGCATGATCAGAATGACCAGGTCCTATTTACATGTCAGAGCACTGAACAATTAAAAAAGCAATGGCAGTCAGTCCATTACACAGTTATAGTACTCCAGGATCTATACCAGCTCCCATTAGGTTTGCAAATGAGATTCTGACTGCTTTGACTTAAAATTTAGACCGAGTAACACACTAATAGTGGAAAGTATACTGCACATACAGTGGCACTAGGGCAGCAAATACACACAATATCGAGGAATAAAAACACAGTTTGTCACCGATCCTATGACTGTACCTGTACTTCTGTTTAGCACAACTCCCTGTGTTCCAACCAGAGCCACCTGCCCTGCACAGCCCCATTTTGCGTTGTGCAGTGTGACCACTCCCCACGCACAGAGGCGGAGCGGTGCTCCTTGCACTGCTTCTCCAAACCAACAGGGACGGGAAGGACAAGTGAAGGGAAATTCCCAATGCCAGCATCTTTATTTCTCCCCAGTGAAGGGTCAGAGCACAGCAGAGATGTTGCAGGGTCACTGGCATACCGAAGACCTCACAAGAAAAAAGGGACACTCTTGCAAGGTGCCAAGAAGGGACAGGACTGCTTGACACCTTGTGCTGCTGCATGTAATTAGGTATCTCAGACTCAAACAGCCAGATTTTCTGCTAAGCTTTGGGACAACCAAATGCTGCTGATGTTAATTTTACAACTGCAATGCAATCCAATCTGAGTGTTCAGATTGGGAACCTCTTCCCCATTCTGTAAAAGCTGGATTTGCTAATCTCCTGGTAATAATGCCAGGCACATCCTCTCCTACTGGTTCCTGGAAAGAGAGCGTATGTGTCATTTATATTTATTCATGAAGATCCTCATCATGTTAGACAAAGTGGCCACAGACAAACATGCATGTAGATATATCATATACCCAAAAACATGGCTTGGATTCTGTCCTATATAGTCCTTTATAAATTAAAAATACCAGCTGAGATTGGAAGATTGTGTTTAAACTCACATTTTAAAGGCAGCTAGTACTTTTGCTCTTCATCAGCTACTTCAAATATCTTCTACAAAAGCAGTTTGCCTTACTGGCCATGCATTGCAAGGTGGAACATACTTGTTGTGTTAAAGTCAGACAGGGGAAGCAACAGCCCTCAGAGAGAAGTTTGGCTGTCCAATATCCACCTTTCCAAAAAAATGAACTGTCATTTGACTAAGGGACAGAAACTTCTAACAGAGAAATATAAAAACAACTGAAAGTTAAATTTTAACCAAGTTAAGAAAAAAACAAATCCTATAATGTAGTAAATCCCTCTTCCTCACAGGAAAAAAAAAACAACCAACAACAAAAAGTCGTGTGTCCCGTAGAAGTCAACGACAGCTCAAGGCTTGACCTCGGCAAGCTGTCAGCCTCCTGAAGAGAGATGGATAACTGCAAACCGTGCTGCGGCGGCTTCTGTCGGCGGGGGTTTTGATGCAGGCGTCGAGACCCGTGTGCGAGCGACGGGCGCACCTCTGGAGCCGCAGAAGTTTTTCCACACGGGAACAAACCTCCCGGACCACGACCCGTGTCTCTCGTCACGGGGGTGCCACCGCCAGCCGCGGATCACCGCACCACCCGCTGCCCCACGCTCTGCCCTGAAAGCCCTGTGAGGACCGTGGGGCTGGAGAGAGGCAGAGGAGAGATGAGGAGATGTCCCCTCCTCCCCCAAATTCGCGGTCCTGCGGCCTTTCTGTGCCCAGAGGCAAGAGGGGCCGGGGCGGGCGCCCATCCCGGGGCTCTGGTGCGCGGCGCTGCCGGAGGACAAGCGGGAGAGCCTGCACAGCGGCCGGGGCGTGGGGAAGGTCGAGCGGGAGAAGC
>VWZS01003477.1:1050963-1266154 GCA_013397075.1 Rhabdornis inornatus
AGGGCCAGGACGAGGGGCGGCCGCGCAACGTCCCCTCCCCGCTCCGCCCCTGAGGAGCGCCGAGCAGCGCCGGGCCCGTCGGGACAGCTCCGCCGCCGCCGCCGCCGCCGNCCCCCAGCGCCCCGCCCGCAGCGGGTCCCCCGCTCCCCCGCTCCCCCCGGCACCGCTGCGGGACGGCGGAGCGCCCCCGGCCCGGCCCCGCACGCCAGCCCCGCTCACCTCANGGCGCTCGCTCTGTGGCGGCGCTCCTGGGACGCTTGTTCTCAGGGCAGTGCGGGTGCCGCGGCTCTCCGGCCGCCGATACTGCCTCTGCGGTGGCCACGGACTTGTCCGTGCTTGTGAGGATCCACACAACGTCCTGACCTGCACTGCTGGTGGTTAACAGCTTCCCAGGAAGACACCTCACAGGATTTAGAATGTCCTGCACGTGTCCCGTTTTGCTTCCTTTACTTGGGGTTCAGTTGCAGACTCGCACCCCAGCAGGCTGAAGGGGAAGGCAGTGTGTGCACATCCCCTGACGCGACCAGTGGCTGTTTCTTCTACTGTCACGGGTCAACCCAGAGGACATGATTCCACCTTCTCCGTTACCACCAAGCTGTATGGGACTTTGAGCAACCTGATCTAGTGAAAGATGCTCATGGCAGGCGTGGGATTGGACTAGATGATCTATAAAGCCCCTTCCAACTCAAACTACTCTGTCATTCCATGAGCCAGCGTGGACTGCACTGGATGATTCAAATGTTGTCTTCTCATGCTATAAATGAGTAAATTTTGCAAAAGTTTGACACCATTGGGATTCAGCAGAGGAGGGAAGTTCAGACGGGCGTCGCTAGTGCAGGGTGTGCAATGTGCAGTAGGTGACACTAGCAGTGTCCTTCCCCGCGTTTCCAGCCGGACTGCCGTGGGCTGTCCTGCCCTCTAGCGCCTGCAGCGCCCGTTCCCTCTGGCCTCTCTCTGCTCCCCCCCGCTGCACGCACACACCCAGGAGCTGCAGACTCCCGTGCACCCCCCGTGCCCCCGTGGGTGCAGAGCTATCCATCCTGCGGCCCTACCTGCCTGCCGGGGACAGCTGCTGCTGGGAACACTGACCCAGCAACGACACGGTGTTGATGCATGTAGCACAGATGTATTTGTGTGAGGGGGACTGCCCCACCTGGGGAACTGGCCTGCGAATGGACAATTAACTACGCATGGCAGTGAAGGCACATTTTGTCAGTCATGTCTGGTACTGTTTCCAGTGAACCCGCAGGAAAGGACCAGGAAAGGACGATTATGGCAAGAACCGAGACTGGACTTAGCGTGTAGCTCCAGCCCCTCACTTCCAGGAGGGGCTCCAAGCGAGGATGCTGAGGAGGATTTTGCACAGGCAGAAGTTCCCTGATGCAGGTAACTCTCTGAACCTGACAAGACTGAGGAACAGCTGCTTTGGTTCTATTACCTGCTGAGATGTCCGTTCAAGTTTGTGAGGAAAGGAAAGACTAACATGAGTCAAAAGCAATTTATTTAATTGCTGTAGTAACTACCTTTCTAAACAAGGAAAGTAAGGAAATATTGTTCTAAGAACATTATCAAAACACTTGTAAAGATTATTATGATGCTCTCAACATCCTTCTCATGACCTTCTAGCACAGGATGTTGGACAGCATTACTCTTAAACTGTAAACCTCCCAGGTTTTGATGGATTGGATTGTGTAAAAGAGGACAGAATTTCCATGCCATTCATTGCACTAGTAACTTCTCTCTTGATTCTAGCAGCCTGAAATCAGCAATTCCAGCATATGAAAACATGTTTTAATGCTCTACTGTTGCTTAGGTTCATCTTTCAGCATGTCTAGGGCACAATACCTGTAAATAGATAGGAATTAATTCCTTATTTCTAAGCCACTGGTCTCCATTTACTTGATGACTTGCCTGTTTGTTACTCAGTTTCCAAATCTGCTGTTCCTTCTTGACCTTATTCTTCTAACTGAGAAGAGGTGGAAACTGAAGGCTATTCCTCATCAACAAGTTGGTCAGTCTCTTCTTTCTCTTCAATTGGTTGGTCAGCAACATCTGCCTCACCAGACACCTGAGGAGCTGCATCTGTTTCCCTGGGCTCTTCAGCAGGTGCCTCTGTCTGATCAGATGGAGGTAGACGGCTAAATTCATCTAAGCGTTTTTCAACCACCATACGAATCAAGGCTGAAACAGAGATAGGCACTACTTAAAACCACAAAGGAAAAACCCTATAATTTGAGATCTTTTGTATATATTACTGACCTATAAGTCCTTAAATAGGAAAAGAACTCTGAGATAACTCTAAAAATGAAGAAATACCTAAGGACTGGAGTAAGACAATGGTATCTGGTTAAAAACTTAAGCAGATTTAACAAAAATACAATATATATTCTCATCAATACTGTATCCTGCAGCACCATTCTCCTTGGGATGTTTATTCAGTAGTCACATACAATATATTTTTCTTAAAAGAAGAGAAATTTTCCTTCCTTCTGAAGAGCTACATGAAGAAGTGATCCTTGAGTGTACATACTGGCACATGTATCAGCATAAAATACCTAACACACCAGCTGTAATTGTCCAAATCATATTATACCTTAATAAATAAATTTCAGGGTCCTGATTAAACTAAAAATAAACCAAAGGAAGCAAACACAATTGTTATACAAACCCAAAATCCCAGCAAGAGGAAAACTATAGGAATGAAGATGTAATGCAAGTGTAAAAAGTGGTTTGATCTAGGAGCACACTGCTGAGCACACATACACCATACTTTTGTGTTTCTATGCAAGACAGAATCCAGGTTTTTCAAGTGTTTCAACTACAGCCTCTGAACTAATAAAAGAGCCCAAATATTTAGCTTGAACTAGCCCAAAGTAGACTGATATTTCAATCTATTTCAAAAGCAAGGACATGATTATTGACTGATAAGGAGGTAAGCCCTTGTTTTGATGAAAAATATTGGTCACCTTACTTCTCAGTCAACCATGGCCTGCCATCATCCTCCTTTCATGCAGGAGAATAATCCATAGCTCTGGGAGCTTACACAAGCAAATTAAGACACTTTCATGGTATACATGTGGCAGTAAAAAAGATTGGGTTTTCTGTTCCCACTGGCACAATCAGGTGCACTACAGAGAACACTAGAGCAGTGGTGGCTGTGTAATACAGAGGAAGTAGAAAGCTTTATAGCAGAAAAAATTTGTGTTCTTTAACCATTCTGTCCCTGATATATGTGTTGTATCTCCCAGCATTAACAAACCTCAAACAGTATAAAGTCAGAAGAGAGTCGATAGTGCAGCATGAATGACACTTCCATTGTTTCAGACTGAAAATCAGTTACCTAGTTGTATGTAGTAGTAGTTTTCCAACATTAAAACATGTTAATAAAGTAGAAAAAACAAAACTGAACCAACAAACAAACACAAACAAACAAAATCCCCAACACAAAAAACCTGTGGGTACTTGGAGTTTTTCCTAAAATGACACTTCCTACCTTAAGCCACAGTGACCATATAAACGTGACATTTGTACTGACCAACGAAAAAACAATCAAGAACATCAGGTAGCCCAGATTACATTCCAGGATTTGGTAACTTACAGTCAAGCATCATCCTTCCTAGAACCTTCTTCTGTAGTGTCTCTTCCACTTCTGACATCAACCATGGAAGGAATTCTGTCTCAATATCTGTAAGAATTTAGCAGGAAGAAACAAAGGGAAAACATAACTTTAAAAAGTATGACCAACAGGACTTGCTGGCTGGTTTTTTTGCTACAACAATTAAGGGATGAACCCCCCCTGCCAAAAGGCACTTGCTCTGTAAGAGTCAGATGAAATCTCTCAGATGCTGTTTGGTTTGTTATCTCCAACCTGTCTTATTGAGGTTCATGATCATTATAGGTTCAGAGCAGAGTCCTCTCAACTGCAGTTATTTTCAAAGAGGTCTGGCACCTTTGGAGGGCTCAGCACAGATGAGATGCACAGTCATGCTCTAGCGAGATCCAAATAACTATCCTGAACAAGTCAGGAGAATAACATTTCCTGCCTTGCTTTCCAAAGTCATTTGGGTCCTGGTCTGCTGAAAGCATTTGCTCTGTCTGACTGAGGAGCTCTGGCTTACTGATGTATTTCTCAAATTATACTTTTTGTACACCATGATCCCAAAGCCTGCCCTGGCTGCAAAACACACTCAGTTTCTGCACTGACCCCATGATTTACCCTGGAGAGAGTGTAATCATTTGCAAGCTGTGGTCTGTGCCCACGTGGACTGGTGAAGTAGGGTGCAGCAAGACAGCTCATAAGAAATGCTGCTGATTCTAAGGGCTTGGAAGTCACTGATATACAATTCCAAAATTATTTTCAGGGCCTAATTCTAATTTACTAATTTGTCCCTTGCTCTGATAATAATTAAAAAATATTCAGAATGACGTACTGATTTCTTTGTCTCTTCTATAAAAATACAAGTATTTTGATCTGGATCTCTGTCTCTCCCAAGTCTAACCACCCATTTATTTCTCTCCTGTTCCAAAGTAGCTCTTCTCATTGTCACACTGTCAGCTCTTGCTTATTCTTCACTATTTGTACAGATGACCAATAACTTTTTTGTGTTCAACCACAAATGTAAATAAAAAAAGTCTTATTACATTATTCTAAATAATAGGATAATATGCTATGGTTGTTTTGACCTTTATATTACTTTGCTCACATATTTAAAAAGAAAAAACAACACAAACCTCTTTCTATAGGGTCATAAAAAAATCCACTCTCATGAAGATTGTTGAAGACTGAGGGAATGAGATCAGCCAGGTAACGCTGAGCAAATGCCCGAGCTGCAATTTTCTCTGCGGTCTCTTTCTGTTTCCGCAACTTTTCCAGGTGCTCGAGTCTGCGACGTTCCTGTCAAGGCAATTATGCATGTAAAACTTAGAGGCTTTAAGCTGTGACTTCCTTTGATCTAGACTTTGAAGAATTATCACAGTGTGTGTCCCATAAATAGCAAAGATAGTAAAAAGTACAGATAATTATGATCTTTACCTGGTATTTGTAGCCTCTAACTTCCACTGAAATCCCTCACATGAAAGAGTGTTTGAAAGCAAGTTTGTACTTATTCTATGGAGTATTAAAATACCCCAAATTACAGGGAAACACATTTCTGTAGTATTCCTTTTCTAATTTTGGCAAGTCTATAAAATAAGGGCATTGCAGCTGGCCAAATGAAACCCTTCTCTGATGCTTTAGTATACATTAATCTCATGACTTTTTGTTTTATTATTGCAGATCAAGCTGGTTATTTGCCTTGGAATGCAATGAAGTTGGATAAGTATTTCCCAAACTTTTTATCTTCCAATATTATATCCTATTGCATGCACAAAAATATTGAAACTCAAATTGGTACAGGAAAACATTAGAAAACGCAATTATATAAGATTGATGAATAGTAATTAACTAAGACTTGCCTCTTCTGTTCATTCCTATTTACTAAATATTACTAATATAGCATAATACTTTGCAATCTTGAGATGTACGTGTGCACACAGAGTACAGCATGCATTGTGTGTTCAAAACAAGGAGGTGTCTCTCTTACTTCCAAGCTTTCTGACTATTTGTTTAGCACTTATTATAATGAAAAGGCTTAAGAAACAGCTGCACCAGGTATAGAAGAAAATGCTGTTGGTTTTGGCCTTTTGACCAGGTGTCCAACTATACCAAATCAGTCAAGTATGACTGCTCCAAATAAACACAACAGTGTGGTGCTGTTGTATGACAATAAGTGGCAGAGTGCAGCTGTATGTCATCAAAATGCTTTTAGGTATATCAAAGCTGACAGTACCCTTTTGGGCATAGCCAGCTTATAGCATAGCCTGTCATTCAGTACTGGAAATGTTTTTCTCCTTTCTGACGGGCTTTGCCCTTTGGAAGTCATACCTTCTCCTCCCTGATTCGCCTGTCCTGCTCTTCCAAGCGCTGCAATTCAGCAAACTCTGCATTACGCAGCTCTGCAAAGGCACGCTGATGTGACCACAGCTGGGCCAGCTCTTCTTCCTCCATGACTTCCAGCAAAGCCTGCTCAACTGTTTTCCCAACCAACACTTCCAGAATTGGCTTAACTTCAATGTCGAAGTCAAACAACTGAGGATGGGAGTCAGAGAAACAGAGATAAATGTCCCTTGATCACAATTACTCTTAACAAGGATTGGCAAGGAGAAAAGGAGGATGAACAAAGCCCTTGTGCTGAAGTCAGGCTGGAGAAGTGCAGGTGGAGAACCAGCGTCAGCTAAGGCAGAGAGAATCATGAGTGCTGCTGGGGGCTAAGTGGTGAGTGGGCTGGACTGAGACACCACACTCGCTCCTACAGCCCCTGTGGGGACTGCCAGGGAGAAGCTGAGCACTTGCCTGGACCCTGGTTCTGTGTTCCCAGTCCTTTCTTGGGCTGGACATGTTTTACATGAGAACATTTCTCAACACTGTACCGCTTAGCTGAAAACAGCAGAACCTGTGCACATGGAGACACATCTTCCTTAGTTTTGCACTTAATCTCAAAGCAGACATTGGTGAGTTGGGTTTGGGGGTTTTTTTGCATGTTCTGTGAGGTTTAGTTACTCTCTATTTCTACTTCAGTTTTGCATCAGAAATGTGTTTTGTATGGGAGACATATTTTGACAGCGCTTGGACCTGACTTCATACCTCTCCTTCTTCTATTTGTGTGGCCACATCTTTTCCTGTTTTGGCTGGTATGAAGAGTGGAGTGGGTGGTCTGTCCAAAAATTCATCTGTTTGACACTCTCCATCAACCTCTATTACACGATCACTAATCTCTTCCAAGTACAGTTCTAGAAACAAAAGCACAACGAATACTCAAAGTGGGATTCCTTTCATTTTAGTTTTCAACTGTTTTTGATAACTCTACATTCTGAATTACCTCCAAAGAATGCAATTAAATGTTTTCTATAAATTTAGAAAAAAAGGCCTCTCAAAACATAGGTCAGTTTGCTGTAAAGGCCACCTGATGCTGTGTTCTCTGTAATGTCAGGTGCACTTCATGGAAGTGATTCCCAAAACAGTAGTTCACCTTAAGCAAAAGTTTTTAAACCTTCAATTTTAAGGGTATATGAAATTTCTCTGATTATACTGAAAATGGAAAGAATAAATGAAGCAGTCTTGACTAGTGTTCAAGAATGTACACTGAAAAATAGACCTTCTGAGAAAATGTCACTACTTATTTACAACCTCTGATTCCAGCATTCTATGATTTTAAATTGTGTGATTCTACCAACTTCATCACCAATTTAGCAAGTGAATATAGATCAGCAAGCTTTTGTTTTCAGACAGATACAAAAAAAATGCAGCCTTTTACCTGTCTGCACATGAACATGTTCTCTGCCCTCCACAGGCTCCGGTGTTCCTGTTCGAATTTGCTCTCGTGTAAGCTTTCTGGCCAGTCCTTGTTTCTGTGCTCTCCTCTGCCTTTTAGCCTCAAGGGTACTGGGCTCAGTACTCTGAGCAGGGTTGAAGACCAAAAAAACCCACAAAACAGAATACACTTTGTACTTGAAAATTATACTCAATTGCCTCTGCAGAAAAATGAAGGTTGCTCTTTGATTTTAATGCTTCCTATCTAGTATTTTGGATTTACTTTCCTGGGTCCCGGCCCTAAATTTTCAGTTGACTTAAAGACTGTATGGCATGAAATTAATGTTATGCTAGCTGTCTACAGGCACATAATAATGGCATCTCATACTAAGAGTAATAATTAATTAATTTCTTATATGAAAGTGAATATTGTATACAGACTTTTGTTAGATAAAGTATATTAAAATGGTATGTTCTCAAATTTTGAGAGGCTCAATGGACTTAAGTCCAGTTATCATATTATGAACAGAATTGTTTGCTAGATAAAAATTATAGGACCACTTATTGCTGATGAAACAAAAGAAACTCATAACACTTCAGTTCCGTATTCTACTTACAGATTAAGATAAGCATCAGCTTTGAACTTCTTAAACAAAACTTACATAAAAGTCACTCTAAGAAATGGCTACTGAACAACACAAAGCTATTTTCAACCAGTAGCTTTTAAAAATACAGACTGCTTTAAATTCATATATGATCAAATTATCTATGTAGAAATATTCTCTGAAAACAAAGTATCACATTTGGGTGGGACTCCGAGCAACCTGGACCAGTGAAAGATGTCCTTGCCCATGGCAAGGGGTTGATACTAGATGATCTTTAGGGTCTCTTTCAACCCAAACCATTCTAAGATTCTATGATTTACTATTATATCAGGTTATAGCACTAATACAAACAAAATACTTTGGCATTCTCACAAGCAGCTTTTGCATACAGCTGGACCATTTAGCTCTGCTTCTGTGGTAAGATAAACCAAAGCCTACCCCACGACTCAATTTCCCAAGAGCTGCAATTCTCCCTGATGACATCTTGCATATGATAACAGATTATCAAGTAATGACTTGTGCTCAGGGCCATTATACTAAAGAAATGAAGAAGGAAAATAGAGGCATCAGGTACTTAATGGGGGGTAAAAAATCAGAACTGCAGAAGTTCATATGAAACCAAGTGCTTTAAAGAAGAGCTGGAAACAGTCACAGGGTGTTTAACATAGTTTTTTAACTGAAGAGCCTGTGACTACGAAAAACGTTGAAACTAAAATTACAGCTCCGGTAGTTAAAATTATAGATGAGGAACAGCTTTGCTGCCCTATTAAAGACCCCCCATACCTGCGGCGGGTGGCGGACGGACAGGACGTTTCCGCGCACCACTCTCGGGTCGATCATGATGTTGCAGTGGTGCACCGGGCCCTTCTCCCTGCGGCACAGCACAGACAGCGCCGGCTGCGGCTTTCCCCCGACCAGCGGGAGAAAGGCAGGGCGGCCGGGGCTGCGCTCCTCGGGGAGGGAGCTGGGCCGAGGGGGAAGGCGGAGGGCAGAGGGGCAGCGGCCCGGGGCGGGCAGCGCGGCCCGCCGGACACCGGCACTCACTTCTCGGCGGCATTGGACTGCTCTCGGTACTTGGGGCGGGAGCCCAGGGAGCGGGGCTGGCTGTAGAAGGTGTAAGGCAGGTCGGCGGGCGCGGTCAGCTCGGGCGCTCGGGTGGGCACCATGGCGGGCTCCGTGCGGGGGCCCCGGCTCCGTGCGGGCCGGGCGCGCCTGAGGGAGCGCTAACGGCGTCCGTCTCCCGGGCAACGCGCCGCGCATGCGCGGGCCGGCAGCCGCGGGCGGCGCGGGGAGCGCGGCATGGCTCGGGCTGGGAGGCTCCTTAAGGATCATCCATGGTAGGGACACCTCCCGCTAGACCAGGGTGCTCAAAGCTCCATCCAGCCCGACCTCGAACACTTTCAGGGTGGGGAATTCACAGCCTCTCTGGGCAACCTGCTACGGTGCCTCACCACCTCCCCAGCAAACAGTGTCTTCCTAATAACTAATCTAAGTCTACCCTCCTCCAGATTGAATGCATTCCCCCTCGTCCTGTCACTACATGCCATTGTAATAAGCCCCTCTCCAGCTCTCTTGTCGGCTCTCCGGTACTGGAATGCTGCGGTCAGGTCGCCTCGGAGCCTTCCCTTTGCTATGCGCGACCTTCCTCCTCACGGAGCTGCTGGCCAGAATGAGTCCAAATGCACTATGACAAAACCACTCCTCCCTCTTGAGTGGAAGAGTAATTTGAAAACTAGCACATGAGGTATCCTGAATAGATGCGTCCTGTAAACCTGGCAGCCAGATAGCCCTTCTTCATCCCAGTGGTGCCAGGCACTGGAAAGAATCACTCAGCGTTGGTCCTCAGTGGGGGATGCCAATGAAAGTTAGAAAAAACGTGGCAATGCGGGCGTGGGACCGCGAGGGGTCACCGTCCTCCCGCCGCCGCCGGAATAGCTCCCCAGGCACGAGCAGCTTTCCAGGGAAACGCCAGGCGGCTCAGCTCCATCTGCGCTGGCACTGGGTGCGAAGGCCGGCCGGAGGGTCGCGAAACCTTGTTGGATGGCGTGCAGGTGGCTTAAGAGCCGGTGTCCTGGAAGTACCGGCTCGAACAGCTGCACCCCAAATTTGTGTTTTCCACACAAGCTGGAGATTTGGATAGTGTAAAGGTGTCCTATGATGACAGAGAGAAGATGAGGTGAGTCCTCAGTATGCTGTCCCTCCCGTGGTGAGCTGCCCTTCCTGCCAGGGCAAATCGTGAGCACGTGTTTTCAGCTTCTGTGAAAAATTTCCGTTAAGAGAAACATTAAAGCATTGAAGGGTTACCGATTCAGTGATAGCCTTTTTTTTAACCTATGTGGGTAGGGATATGCCTTGATTCTTTTAGCAAGACTTAGCATATAAAATAGCCCATGCCCTTTGTTCATGAAATCTTTGGTTTAAATGTAATTCTTGTGTTAAATTCTATCTATTTCAGCTCAGTTATGCCACTGCTGCAGACATGTGTACTCCACTGCAGCCCCGAGTACTTCACAGGAGGCCTCAAAGGCATGGGGAAAGCTGTGGAGCAGGAGAAACTACTTGAAAAACAAGTTTAAAAAACCCACTCTGAACTAAAAACAAAACAAAACAAGAAACAAACAAACAAAAGAAAATAAACAAACAAACAAAAAAAACAAGACCAAAACTACCAAAAAGCCAAGCGTGGGAGGCAAGGGGGAAAAAAATAATATTTTTGTAATTCACTATTGTACAGCTTTCAAAGTCAATAGAGGAATGGAAATTGTGTTGACTACACTTGTTAGCTGGGTGGTGGGACAAGTGGACATGGGCCTGCAGAAGTACAGTGCAAGTGTTACCAGGGTAGGAGGGGAGAGCAGTGCTTCAATATTTGCTTGTGTTTGAGCAAGCAAAGTTAATGAATGGGTTCTTGGTCCAGCCAAGCCAAAGCACTATGGTCCTTAAATTTGACCAGAACCAATACAATCCTTTGATTTTGGACACCTGACTCATATTTTCTGAAAATTTAAGTTTGGCTATATAGTTGGCTATACTGCTTTTAGACTGGGGACTTGAAATCTGGGTAGACCTTTCCAGATTGTTACAGATCTGATGTTTCTCTTCATGTGAAAAGCAGCTGCAGCATAGCCTTAAAAATGTCAGTCTAAAGCTGTCCAGAGCGTGCTTGCTGAATAACACTAGAAATTTGGCTGGAATATACTGGATAGGAAGACAAAAAGAAGACAGCCTGTAACCACTGGAGCAAGGATTCCTGAGGAGCTGCCTGTTCCCTATTGACCACAAATCTTGTGAAGATGAAGGTGTTGATTCAAAAGTTCATTTTGTTAAGCTGGCCCCAGCGGGTATCCCACTTTTTGGGAGAATTTCTCATTCACCTAAAATGTTCACTAGTTGAATGGCAGTGATTCTCCTCTTTATCCGTGGAGCAATGCTACCTCCTGAGTTACCAGTTCAGTGCAAAGGTCTCTGCAAGTTTGTAAGAGACAAAGCCATGCCCAGAAAAAAAAAGGCAGCTTTTCTCCCTTGCCCCCTTTTATGCTGGTGTTTTTAAAGGTTTGGTTTGGTTGGGTTTTTTTTTGTTTGTTTGTTTGTTTGTTTGTGGGGGTTGGGTTTTTGGGGTGTTTTTTTTGTGTTTTGCTGTTTTGGGGTTTTTGTCCTAAAAATACCTGGTGAGTTCTGGAACACTTTGTGTCATCACAAGACTGAGTGGAGCAGGATGCAAAACCACATCGATTGCAATCAGGTTCTTACCTTTAGTTGCTTTCTGGATCTTAGAGTAGCAATGGCTTTTTCACATGTTCTTTGGAGGATTTTCTTGGACCTGCATAATCACAGTGCCAGAAGCACTGCCTGAGAAATGGGCCTAAATAGCAAGGAATGAATCAGCCCATCTCCCATATGGTAGCTAAGGAAGACCTCTGAAGTGCCTTCAGCTGATTTGAAAGCAGCAGAACAAGGGCTTTATCTCCTTCCAGGTTTGGTGTGGGTCTGTTAAAAGGCTTTGAACATTTGAAAAGGCTTTTTTGGTTTTTTGTTTGTTTTCATGAGAATTTCCTGGCATTGTACCATGCCTTATGGAATGCCCTTGGCTTTCTTTTTTTGGATGCGAAACAAGTTTATTCACAGCAAAGCAAATGTGAAGGTGTCAGTGTGTAGTAACAGAAGATGCACACCCACTATTTCCTGCAGCACTTGGGATGCATCTGTAACTAGTGAATGATACCTTGAAATACAATATGAGGGATCTACAGTGCTGAGAGCCTGGGTCTTCCTGGGGCCCCACCTTGGATGTTGCTAGACTGGGAGACCTTGTGCCACAGTGCATTACACAATATAATGTTGAGCAGACTAGCTGAGTCCAGCTTCCATCACCTTAGCTTTCTGCAGCATTTCATAATTAAGAAAGGAAGGAGGTTTAAGGATCTAGGCAACGCTTAATTGTCAGAAAGGACAGGGAGGGGCATAGCGCCTTGCTAGAGCATTGTCTTCTGTCTGGAGGAGGACCATGGCTGCTTATAAAATCACAGGAATGCTTCCCTGGTGTAAAACTGTGTAATTACATGAAATTTGGGTTAGATGTGGTTCTCCATGGTCCTAAGATGGAATTTTAATGTGTGATTCTTACACCCTTGAGCCTGCAGTTAAAGGTGTGGATCTCCCAGTCTTGAAAGTAACTCTATTTGAGGCCAAAATGCCATTGCTTTCAAGGAGGAATCAAAGAATCACAGAGCAATCTAGACTGAAAAGGAGTCTGGAGGTCTCTAGTGTAACCCTCTTACCTAAGCCAGGACAAATTCAAAGATAGATCTTCTCCTGCCAGCTTTTGAAAATCTCCAGGGATGGAGATGCTTGAAATAGCCTTGAAAATCCCAGAAATCATCATGCCGTTGCTAATCAATGCCCTGAGATGTCTGATGGAAATACAAAAAAACCACAGACACGGAGAGCTGTCAGTGTGACTGCAAAGATGAAAAAATCACAGAGCCCGAGTGAGGTGCATGTGTACTATTTGTCCTGATGCTGTGAGACAACAATTAATAGAAGTGCCCTCTAACCTGTTTCAACTTGCTGCAGTGATGTGATCAGAGAGAATTAGCAAATACCTTGTCAATACTGTATCAGTGGTATCCCTCAGCTGCAGATGGTGTCTTTGCTGCTGTTCATGGGTGCTGGGCTCAGTGCATCAGAGATAAACAGGCCTGGTCCTAACAGGGAGATACACAGTTTTAAAAAATTATGATGTGCCAACCTGGGAGTTTTGAGCGATGAGAGACATAGAAGGAAAAATAAATACTGGAGCTAAACTTGAGTTATGCTGGTGACATCAATATTTTTTTTAATAAGGGTTGTTAATAATGGTATATAAACATTAATAGAAAAAGAAAAAAAAAAGAGATCCTATCACTCATATCTTCAACCCAAATTATTAAGCTTCCTTTTCTATGTAGCAGCACAGCTTCCTCTTGACTCCAGTTTTGAGTTTGTGGGGTTGGGCAGGACTGGAAACTTTCAGTTCTCAAGACCTTAATTTCTCCAACACCAGTAAAAAAAACAGAATTTATTAATCATGGTTTCCAGCCTAAATTTACAATGCTGTTTCCTGCTACTACTTCACCTCTGACTCTGAGTGCCATTTTCCCTAGGTTGTCTTTCCTCCATGTTTCCCACAAGCTTTGTTTTTCAGTGACACAAGCCTGCTCTTGAGGCTGCATTCTTGCCTTTTGCGATCATGTACTTTCAGAGAGAGTGACTAGAAAAAATTTATGAAGGTGTAATAAAGCACCTTAAAAAGTGGAGCACATTGAATTTTGAACTGTCATTCATTACACTGCCATATGGAAAACCAATTGCTGGAAACCTTCTTCTTTAAGCTCAAATAGACTATGTGCTGCTCTCCTGCTCCAGCCCCTTCTTACCTCTCCCTGCCTTGAACAGGGCTCTTCCACTCCGTTTTTCTGCCCCAGGAAGCTCTGCCCTATTTTGCATCTCCCTGTATTGAGGGCAGTTGTTCAACTGCACTAAACTTGCAGAGTAAGAAACAAGACAGATCAGCTTCTATTGCTCCCTCACAGTAGTCTTGGTGTTTGTCCATCTTGATATAAATTTCCCTTTATCACATTTCTGGGAGGCAAATCAGTATCACCCATGCTTAATTTGAAATAAACTGCACAATCCAAAAACTGCACTGGGTAGGAGGCCTTCTGGAAAAAGTAGACCCGGATGTTGAACACCCGAACTACAAGTCTCTGGTCTTTATCTGAAGATCATCCTCCCTGATAACCTATGGAGAACTAGTGGCTGCTCTGCTCTTTCTCACACCCAAGGACTTCTCAAATACCATATCTTCTGGTGTCTGTAGCTCACAAGATGGGTGTGCATCTCTGTATTGTGTCACATAACATTGTGTACTCCCCAGAGTACAGCCCTGCAAAGTTGTTGAATGATACCGTGGTTGGTCTCTCACCTGGTCACCAGTTGTGCTGAAGAAATCTGGTAGGTGAATCACAGGCACAGCTGTACAGCTGTGCTTGCTAAATCTTTATGATGGAGGGAGAATTGCATGGCTCAAGACTGTGCAGCAAGCATAAGTAAGAACAGAAAAATCCCTAATCTGTGTTGTAAGAGCATCTTCTCTGATCACCTGACTTGGAAACTGTTTGGATTTGGCTTTAATTTTTTTTTTAATAAAGTTTTATAATTTTCAGCATAACCTGAGGGATACTTAAGGTGCAGGGTTTGAATATGAGCTGTTGGCATTTGTCGAGGAAGTTGGTGGGAGGTTTGTGGGTTGTAGGAAGGAAGAGTTTTGAGCAGCCGTTGGATCAGTTCTGTAAATAGACTTGTTGGCTGAGGAGCACGTTTTGTTTAGAAAGTGTGAAACCCTTCATAAAAGCCTTTTCATATTATTACCTTGCAGAGGAAGCAGAGCTCAAGGAAGTAAACCGTGTTTAGAATTTGTGAACCGTTTGTTTGGACCTCAGGTTAGAAACAGAAAATAATCTGTATTTTCCTCTCTCTTTGTAAAAGAACAGGTAGAACTTGGAATGAGTTTCACCCAGAAGTGAGATTTAAATTGATGTATTTATCACAGTGAATGGTGAAGACTGATTAAAACAATAAAAGCAATGTATTTATAGGAAAAATATTATTAGATAATTAGCATTTCTGAATAACAGAGAGGCAGGAAAAACAATTTTTTACCTAGCATCCATAGAGATTTGCAGATGGCTACATATATGATATGTCCATATGAGGATCATATCACTTCTCCAACAGTGGTTGCCCTTTTCCTGCGGATCTTTCTCTCTATCATTGTCAGAATTTTTGTTTAAAAATTTCTCCCTCTTCTGAATTTTTAGCTTTCAGAAGATCCTCTGAAGTTTTCACTCTGTTCTGATGGCACATGTGATAAGGACTGACTGCTAACAAAATTCGGAGAAAAATGTAACCAGAACGCCTACGCAAGGTGGGTTTCCTTTTCCTGTAGTCAGAAATTGTCCTCCTGGAAGCGCACAATAGCCACACTAACTGTGGTCTTACGCAGGCTACCAGAGTAGCATAATGTTCTTATTTGTTCAGAGTTTACCCCTGTGATAGCCAAGTGGCCTCACTATAGTAAAAAGTAATATTCTCTTATCAGGTTGAGATCTGCCTGGGTACAATGGGAAGTTGAAATTGCCACTTGCAGTTTATGAACAAGGAATGAGTCAGCCTGGGAATAACCTGGTGTGGTGCTGCAGCAAACCACCTGGTCTCCTGTGATGTATCAGCGCCAAAATCAGAACAGTCAGTACAGAAAAAAGAACTCCTATTCCCAGATAAAAAACAACACAGATGGCATTTTTATCATCTGTGGATACTTCCTCATGCTCTAATTGGAGACATTTGATAGCGATATTACAAGAGGAACCATTATGTAAAAACTGTGTGGAACTTCCTACAATATGGAACTGAGCTATGAAGCAGTCATTTTATTATTAGCTTTTAACATCAGTATTAGCTTTTTTACATTGAAGTATACATAACCCAAGCAGAATCCCCAAACTATCCATTTTGGCTTTTGTGTTACAAGAAATTAGACATCTAGTTCTGAGCAAAAGACCAAAGAAATACAATCCCATTTAAAAATAAACAAACAAACAAAAACCAAAAAACAAACAACCCACTTTAAAGTTCTTGGCTTTATTATAGGTGCCAGAATTGTGGACCACAGTCACATCCTACAGAGTGGTTCAGTCTCAAAACCAACAGAGTTCTGAGTAACCAACAGAGTTCTGAGTGACCAACAGGATGTTCTACCTTCCCTAATACTACCTGTCAATGCAGGGTATGCAGTCTTGTCCACTAGTTACACGATGTCCGAAGAAGATTTCAAATCCTATTTCTTCAAACTGGGTACAATATAAGGCACTCTGAAGAGCCAAATGCACACACACAAAAGGAAAAGCCAGCTGTCCATATTGTAAAGAGGTAAATATGAAATGCAAGGTGTGGGCAACAAGGTTGGTGTAATTCCGTCCACTAATATTTTTACCATGGGTTTGTACCAGCAAACATTACATCAGTGTTGCATCTTGTGCCTGGGGTACACAGGTAGCAGGCATGAGAGGAAGATACAGAAGAAAGATCTTACATAGAATAGTGGTTCTGTTCTGTGACTGTGTCCACTGAAGGGTTTTCTTGGGTTATGTTGAAGCAGCTATCCCAGAAAGCGACCATGGCAGTAACAATTCTCTTGTGCATCATTGCTAAGTGGCTAAAAGTTGTTCTTCCTCAGGTGTGAATTCATGATCTCTTTAGTTTTCACAGTTCCCAGAAATAAATGCTCTTCAGATAGTAGCTTTGAGAAGAGGTCAGGCGAGTGAGAAGGCTTCTCCCTCAACACCTTGCTTGCAGAGGCAGAAAAAAATTTATTGACAATGCCTGTTCTCAGAGAGCATGAGCAAATTACTGAAAATATCCCTTGCATCATAGTGGGTGCATTGCTTTCATGAGGCACAGCGGCAGTGGCTTATTTTGACTTATTATTTCAACTTAACCTAGCTCCAAAATGTCCTTCCATCATAGCTGACAGCCTGTATTTCCACACAACAAGAGATGTGCAGACCGCTTGTTGAAATCCCAAAAATTCAAGGACCTCTGTCCATGGAAGGCTCATCCTGAGGCTTTTCATGGTTACAGCTGTGCATTGAGGTAATCATTGGATTTTATGGATTCTGTATTTTTTTTGTAGCTTGCTGGGGGTTTCCTTCTCTTATTCTGATTCTCTGTATTTAGAGAGACTAAAACAAGGTGGGGGCATGTGGGTGGGACTGAGACTAGATGAATTTTGATGGGACTTATTGCAATAACAACCAGTGCAGATAGGACAGGAAAATGTGGAAGAATTGGAAGGGGAAAACTGAAACTGAGAGAAGTGGGTCTAGGGATGGAGAGGAAATTAAATTGGGACTTTTGACACCAAGTTGAAGGTTGGGACTTGTTCAATTAGAAGAGAAATAGGAGGATGAGGTCAGGAATGGAGAGGGAACGAAAATGAGGCAGAGATAAGGGGTCAGGGATGGAGAAGATAAAGGTTTGAGACAGAATTTTCGGTGGTGGGATGGAGCAGAAAGCACCAAACTCTGGAGGGGGGCAAGCATGAGAGTCTATACCTGCCCAAGAAGATTTATTTTCAAGGCTTAGATGGTGCCTAAAAGAAGGCTTAGATGGTGCCTGAAATACCAAGTGTTATTGTTTCTCTGGTGGCAGTAAAAATGTCAGCCCTCGATTATAGAGACCTACTTTCGAGGTATCTAAATGTATCATGTATGTGTGAGGTGGGAGTCTAAGCTCACATCACAGTCAGAGAAGACTTTGAGAAAGGATTTCACAACCTAAATACCTGGACTTGTATCCCTTTTGATGCCTTAGGGAATTCCTATGGTCCTAAGATATCCAATGAAGAGACACCTTCTTTCAGACAACTGTGTTGTACACCTGCACTCAATTCAGTGCCAGGAATCCAGAGAAATGAGACACAGAGAGCCTATGCCTCATTTTCTGCAGACTGTGCAGAAGATGAGGCAGAGGCTTACATGAATATAAGCCTTGCATACAGATAAATAAATGTATGTGTCTACATCTGCAGTCTCCACCTGAGTGTTTGAATGCCTGCAGTCTGAATGTTTGTGAAACCTGCAGGCATGTTTCTCTCAATCTTCACTGATGTTTGGACATAGAGTTGATACCATCACCCCTTTTCCGTAAGTTTCCATCGTAATTCAAGCGGCAGGGAACAAGTTTGCAACTTCCTGGTGCACAACATGGCTAAGGAAGGAGGTACTCCATGAGGAACTCCTTTGTTCTTCTGTTTGTTCTTTCAAATCCTAGCAAATGATACATAGTTATATGTCCAAAATCTGTATGCCTGCTAGGCAAACTGTACTGGGGAATGCCAGAATTAAAATTTTCTCCTTTGCTGCATAACCTTTTTTCCTTACTAGGGCAGGTGCATCCGGTAGGGAAGACCAGAGTGCACAATGTGTTTGAAGACAATAGTAGGATGTGAGCATAAGGAACTGAATTCAAGCTGCATCACCAGCCTTAGTTCCAGCGTTGCTTTACAAGGCAATGGCTTGGATTTTCTGCTTTAATATTGCTTTTATTCCCTTCTTCCAGTCCTACCTCCAAACTCATATTTGGAGTGTCTTCATGAAATTTAATTAGAAAATTCTGTGTGTGAAGCAAGTGGTGTCATACTGATGATGGAGAAACTTGCGGAGAGTGAGTGGCTGACTGTCATTATTCAACTCTCCTACCAAAATCCATCTCCAGTTGACCCAATTGTAAATGAGTATTTGATCTTTCTGGCTGAGGAGTCAAAGGCAACTTTGGCACGGCACTTGTAAAACAGATAATCCACTTGTTAGATATAGGAGTGAAAGGGTCTTACTCTTGGAGTCCAGGATAGTTGATCTTGATCCTAGAATGCTGTAGGGTGGACTGGTAGCATGATGAAATGGTTTTCTGAGCCAAAGGCAGATAAGTAAGTGCTAAAGCAAATTTATCTACTTCCTGTGTCATTCTAGTCTTCTGAGGTCGCTTATCTGCCTGTATAGAAGAAAAATCACTTCTGTGGAGAGAGATGACATGAAAATAATGCTGACTAAACAGTCAAGTCTGAAGGGATGAAGGAAGTCAAAAGTTGTCTGCTAACAAGGAGGTAAACATCTCTTGGGGTCTGTTTGTATTCAGATTTTCTTAAATTATGGTGTTCCCATTGAAGAAATGCAAGAGCAGGATGAGGGGGACTAGGCCAACAACAACTAATCCTATATATTCAACTCCTATACAACTTCTATACAAGTCCTTCACCTTAGCCCTTTTTTGTTAACAATTTGTAGGGCTTCTCTCTCTTCCTTTTCCTCCACCAATTGAAAGTGATATTTTCCAAATGATCTTTCTTATCCAGGAGCTGGAAGATTTAGACTCATCTATACTGACTATTTAAGCCCAGGTAAGCTTTCTGAGTGGGATTGTCATATATACCTTAGGACACCTTAGATCTAAAGAGAGAATTTCCTCATGTCTGGTTAAGTGACAGTGCTTATTCACCCTGGGTTTTCTGGCATGATTACAGAGCAGGAATCTTCTTGGGAGACTTAGTCTTCTCACAGTCAAAATAGAATGAGTCACTTAACAAAGAAGGAGCTGTATTGGGTTTTGATAACATTTCAAGATTTGTGTTTTCTGTTTTGTGGCTTCTGAGCCTTTTCACTGCACATGGACTATCTCTTCATACTTGTTGTGTCACATGGGTAAGATACCTGTGGTTTTTTACACAAGAAAAATATAATTCCACTTAGCACAGAACAAGAGGCAATAGGCACAAATTAAAATACAATCAAATTCCATCTGAATGCAAGGAGACACTTTTTCCATGTGAGGCTGGTCAAACATAGGAATAGATTGCCCAGAGATGTTGCAGAGCCTCCATCTGTGGAAATATTCAAAAACTGGATACTATCCTGGGCAACCTGTTTTGTCTTACCCTGCTTGGGCAGTGGGGTTGGACAGGAGGATCTCAAGCCTCACTGGTTCTGTGATCCAGGAGATGCAGATTCTAGAAAAAGGTAAACACCTCTTGCATCAGAGCCCTCTCATTCAGCTTGCTTGGAAGCAGAGTGCCACTGCTCAGGTGGCTGAGAGAAGTGATGCTTTCTCTAGTTGCAGCCTACCAATATGGTCCTGCTTATCATTTCTTGTGCCAGGTCAGGCACCTACCTTCCCTTTTCTCTGTGTTCTAGGAACACCTACACCTGGAAAACAATTCCTGAGAAGTTGGTGTGCCATTTCTAATGTGTTTCACTTTTGGAGCAGCATCACGTCTTTGCAGCTTACCTACTGTTACATGGTAGTATAAGTTGTTTTCCTGACAGAGAGGGATTTGTAGCCTGCAGCCTCTCACAACAGTAGCAGTGATACTGCTGGTCTGCTTCCTGCTACTCAGCTATGCTACGTCATTCAAGCAGACCTGCAGTACCTGTAGAATAGTATAAAACTAGGTACAGTACCTGTAGGGCCTGGATATTTTAAAATCAGACAATGGACACTTCAGCATTCATGCAGAAAAACGTTTTATTGTAGTGAAGTTACACAGGAGAAAAACATCTCCCTGCTCCTGGTTTAAGGCTATGCTGAGCCATAAAAGCACATTGCACTTCCAGTCATTTTTACAAGTTTATAAGGATACAACCTAGTATTTTATTTTTTGTCTTTTTTTTCTTTTTCTTCAATGAGCTTTAACTATTTAAGGCTGGAATCCAGGATATTTCCTTGTAGGAGTTTTTGGGGTTTTTTTGCTTGCTTTCTTGCTTGCTTTCTTGCTTTTCTTCTCTTGCTTTTCCTTTCTTCTCCTGTCCAGTTTATTTCGTCTAAAAGCACCTCAGGACACATTAAGGTTACTTCATACACTCCCATAATGACCTCCTAGGGCTCTAACCCCAGGCTCAGTGTACAACACTAATGCTGCTAAGTGGTCAGATCGTTCTTATCACCAGCAAGCAGGAAGATGGAATGGCAGCAGGTACAGGGGGTTTATGGAAGAGTTCTGAATTGGCCTAGATGATGGAATAGCTCTTCCCTCATTGGGATACCTGCCAGTCCTCATTTAATGCAGAAAATTAGCAGAGCACTGCATCAGCCTGGCACACATACACCCATGAAAAACGGTACAAGGTCTGTGACCATACAGAAAACAAAAAGGTGAGACAGGTTTCGGACCTGCCAACCTTTTAATTGTCATTTCAGGAAAACAAATACAACATTGTTTATCATCTACTAACTACTCTTCCCACACAACAGGTTATGTACAGCATACTAACTTTTATTTTTACATAATGTTACACAGGTCTTAACCAGCAACAACTCTTGTGGTGAAAGGATATGACATGTCAAGCTGACTGACACTTCAGAAAAAAACGTTCATGCAGAGCTAGCTTATTCTTTGTCTCTTGAAAGTAAAATCCTACCAATGATTAGCAAGATGTCTATTTTTACAATATTTATACAGTGCAAAGTGGAAGGACAGGCTTTTTAAACGTAGGACTCCTTAGCATACTGGATCTGCTCCACCTCAAAAACTGGCTGGCTGCACCTCCGAGCCACATACTCGAGTTTGTTCTTTTGACAGGACTCAGACATGGCTCTCATCCGGTAGACTCCTGGGGTCACAGGTAAATTCACACGGGAGTTTACTCCTACAGTGATGCTGAAGGTTTCAGTTTCCAAGTCAGAATCTTTTGTTGCAGAAACTCTGGCACTGCGTAGATCCCTCAGACCCATATTTGCTGTGTCCTGTGCACTGTGGCTGCATGGATGAGGCAGCAAAACATCCTGGTTTGACACCGCTAATCTCAGAGTTTGAACTGTGAGATTTTGGGAGGGAACTTTAGTGGCCAGGCAGTTTTTAACAGCCTCTTCATAAGAGGGTGGTCTTCCAGGGTTTTTCTGGTCTACCTCTCTGAACACTTCATCAACTGACCTGAGACGGAGCCTTTGCTGATACTCCACAGGCAATAGTTTGTCATCATTACGGCTGTTCTCCTGGACAATTCTGCAGGAGAACTGATCCTCTTTCTTTGTGAAACTGTCCCTCTGAAAAAACGTGTTTTTTCCAAGCTCCCAACTCTGTGTTTTGATTAGTGCTTTCCTGCGGTTTGCGAAAGAGAATGACATGGAATGTTTTTTGATCTCTCTGCTAGATGTACTGCAGTCTTCAGTGGCCTTGGTAGAAAAGGACTGAGGCCTATTTAAAAAGGTTTTCTTGGGGCTAGAGGGCGAAACTACTGGGGAGCTGGTGAAAACTGAGCCATCAGAGCTCTCCAGGGAGCAACTGGAAGATGTTTTGGGTAGAGAGTCAGTTGATAATTGTGAAGGTAAGCCTGCAAGACGTTCCTCCAGTGCCTTCATCCATAGCTGTTTCTGCTGAACTGGAAAATTGTCCTCACTTTTGTTTAGCCTTTGTTTCCTTATTGTGTCATCAAGGCAGTTCTGGAAGGACAGGTCTGACTCTGAGTACCTCCTGTCCATTGTGCTGATGTCATTTCTGAAATTAGTCAGTGAAGGGGCAGAGATATTTGTTGGAAATTTTCTGCTCATAGTAGCACTCCTCCCTTTGGCCTGCTCCATCTCAGAGTTACAGGGGCTGCCTTCTGCTTCAGGATCTGGGCTGTCATAGGCAGAGTCATTCTGATGAGCTGCAGAGAGTTGTTCTGTGGGGAGAAAGAAGACATTATTTTTCACTGGCCAGCCAGGGATGAAAGAGAAGTACATAGAGAGAGTTCAGAAGAGGGCTTCAACAATCTTGAACCCTCTGTGTTTCCACTGATATATTAACATATCAAATTCAATAATTTGGCCCAGCAGCCCCAGTTGGTGATCTCTCCAGTCCTTTCTCATACCTGTGGAGCTGTCTGTGTGCTCTAGCGACTCCTGAGCCAAGGCACAGGCAGGGAAGGCAATGTCCTCCTCAAATATTTCCAAGCAGTTGTTTATGAGGAACTCCACTAACACTGTCACCTGCACACAGAAAACAGTCAATTTCAGTCAAGACATATTGAAGATTCTTTCCTGATCCTGCCTGCCATCTTTTTAAGGAAGGACAGCACAGAGCAGGGTGTCTTCTGCCAAAGTCCTGGCTTAAAAGTCCAAGGGTGAGTCCACCTTGGGGCACAAGGCTGATGCTGCAGACAAATGGATCTGCCCCAATACAGACAAAACACCATCAGCCACAGCTTTGGCCTTGCTGCCCNGGAGCAGAGAGAGTAAGAGCTTGAGCAAGACGAGGTTTGGTCTCGGCAGCTTGTCAGCCACCCTGCATGAAGACAAACAAAACGTGACATTAATTGATGGTGCAGTGGCCTCTGCTTCTTGATTTGAGCAAGTCTCAATTAAACTTGGAGTGACACCACACCACTTCCTCCAGAAAGGGGCATGTGTGTGCTCTCTGTATCTTTCTGAAATCCCCACCTGCAGCTGAGTGTGTGGTTAATTACGAGACCTTGAATTACAGGGTCTTGACTGAAAGGCAGCATTGCAGAAGCTCATGTCCTGCAATAGATGGGATGACATCAGGAGATGTCACTGGAGGCTTCCCAGTGCCTGTGGCTGTGCTGTGGGGCTTTCAAAGCGCTCCCAGTCAGCCCCCACATCTCCTGTTCCTAAAGAGCAAAACACAGTGGTGGTCTCCATGTGCCCGACTTCACCCCCAGCAGATGTGAAGGCTTTGTGTCCGTGCCTGTCCCACAGCACCGTGACCATGTTAGCTGAGGCACTGCAGCCTCTGCCCTCTTCCTGCATTGGTGGTTTCATAAAGCAATCTCAAGTAATTTCAGGAAGTGCTGCTGCTGGAGCCCCTAAACCAAACCCCATGGAGCAATAGCAAACTGATATAAATGACAGGCTTTTAAATTAGACTTTTGATTTCGAAAGACATTGCTGGCCTCTACATGGCCACCATTCCATTACATTCACACTGGTTGCAAAATTTCCTGTTTGAATAACTTACTCTTTCAATTCTTCAATTTTTTCTTGCTTGCTTGGCTTCTCTAGAGCTTGCATCCATTTCTCATAGAGGTCAGCTGATAGGAGCTTGGAGGGAATATTTCGGAGAAAGTCCTGCAAGGCCAAGAGATTTAGCTTTGACACTACCCCTGAGCACAGAGAGAGTGTTACTGTCACCTGGGCTCTCTAGGAGGCAGGTTGACTTGAGCTACCTGACCATCAGCACTGACAGAGCAGTGCAATGCACAGGTGCACTTGCACTTGTGTAGTAACAGGATCCAGCTTTTAGTTGCTTTTCCTTCACCCATAAACCTCACTATTGCTCCCTGGGAGGATGCTGAGCAAGAGGACAAAGTGAGTTTCCTCAAGAAATCAGCAGCCCAACAAATAGGACTGACAATCAGGTGGAAAAGGCCAAACTTTCCTAAGTTTGAAGAATTCAGTCTGGCTTTGTTGTGGCTTTAGCCAAGAGCCCCACCTAGGTCAGCTTGGAGCACTGGATTGTGCCTGTGCATATTAGCAATATCCTCCCACCAGTGTAGCTCAGAATTACCTTCAAAACCACTGCCAGCAGGTGCGCAGATTTGCTTTTCAGATCAACATTCCTGCCTTTGTTTAGTTCCTCCTTCAACTCCTTCCGTGCTTTCTCATTGGCAGCTTTTCTGAATATCCCTTCAGTAGAAGGTCCTTTCATATACAATATGGCTAGGAGATCCTGCAGGGAAAAAAAATCAGACAGAAATGGAACAACGGTTACTTGGATGAAGGAAGTTAGCAAGTGAGCATTTCTTTAGAAACATAAGAAAACTTGTCTGGAAGTACACTGTACTCTGATTAGTTCAGTATCTAGTTCTTGCTCCAAGTACATTACATGGGAACTAGTCTTGATTTTTCCCTAATCCACCTTCTTTTTGAACTGATGAATCCCACTAAGTTCAGTGGAGTCATCCTTGCTTACTTCCAGAAGGAAGCAAAGGATGGCTTAAATCTTCACATCCTCTCTCTCACAAGCCAGGCAAATACTACTTAGTAGAGACAAATGAATGACTATTGGGAAAGCCAATTCAGTGGAAGAACTGTTACAAGACCATTTTAATCCAGAAGATATTGTTTAGGTATTTTTTTTGTGGCAGTCCATAGCTGAACACTTGTTTTTGTGGAAATACAGAAATCCTTGGAAGTTTATGCTGCTGAAAGATTTATTTAAATTACTTTAAAATCACAGATTCTATTAAGAAGCAGATCTTCCATTCCTGGTCCTGGGTTCTCTACACTCCAAGCTACTTCCAGTTAAAGTTGGGTGAGCTGGACAAAACCCTCAGACCTGACTCTTTCTACATCCGGGATGAGCCCTGAGTTTATCAGGGATGTGTGTGTAGGGGAAACACCAAAATCATCTCCTGGGTGATGCAGCAGAAGTACTGGGTATCCTGTCTCTCACTGAAGAAGAATCACAGGATCATAGAACAGTTCAGGCTGAAAGAGACCTTAAAGATCACCTCATTCCACCCCCCTGCCATAGGCAGGGACACCTTTCACTAGACCCAAGTTCCATCCAACCTGGCCTGGAACACTTCCAGGGAAAAGGCAGCCACAGCTTCTCTGGGTGACCTCATTACCCTCACAGCCAAGAATTTCTTCCCAATGTCCAATCTAACCCTGGTCTCTGTTAGTTTGAAGCCATCTCCCCCTTGTCCTGACACTCCAGGCCTTTGTAAATTGTTCCACTACAACGGTACCTCCTTACCTGAATTGGCTGGGGCAGTGTGTCATCTTCCCCACAGATAAATGCCAGAGGATGGCCAAACAGAGTGATTTTGGCATCCAAGTCTAGCTGTCCTGAGGAATTTCTTTTGGTAAGGCTCCGTCTCAGAGTAAATGACTGAGATATCACCTTCTTTCTTTTCTTTGTTCCATCTGCTGCAAGTAAAAGGCAAACAAAAGATCAATCTAAAAAAAAAACAACAAACAACAGACCACTATGTGGTGCAGAGTAGAGATGTATGTTGAAACAACTCAAACCAAACCGGGAGAAACTGAGAGACAACTAAGTGGTTACCAGGGAAACAACTGCCTAAACTGTAAAACTGTGGCCATACCCCTAAGGCCACCACCTTTCCTGTTTTGGCATGGCCGTTTTTTACATTCTAGTCACGTTTCTTCTTAGAGAGTGGGAACATGCAAAGTACAGAAATAACAACATTTATAGAGATTTTTTGATATTGCAGTAGTTTCTCTGATAACTCTGAGGCAGATATACCACTTGGGCAGCTGGCAATGACAACAATTTTCACTTCATGGTCTGATTGTGCCTCAGCCTTAGGGCAAGAGTAGAAGTAGGAGCTCCTACTTTTTGACCTCTTCCACAGCCTGAAATGAAAACATATGGCTTCAGCTCTGCCAGCTCTGGAGCCAGCTCTAATGACAATGCTTCTAGAGCTAGTGCTTGTCCCCAGCCAGTGGAATGTGATACTTGCTCCAGAGGATGGGAGCATCACAGGAGGCACTCACTGGCTTCAGGGTTAGAAATCTCTTAGCATGGGTTTTGCATCTGCTTCATGAAGAGGAGGGCCAGGAATTTGAAGATGATAGTTGTATTGGAGTGGGGTGTGCCTTTTTTCCGCTTTCACAAACAGTGAGAGAAGGAGCCTTTTTCTAGAAAGCTTTCTAAAGGATTTGCCTTCTGCAAATTTGCAATAAATGTCATGCCTTCTACTATATAATGAAGTTGTCTTGCCCAGATGAGAAATTCTCAGGACCTCTCTTTATGATTTAGCATAAACTCTTGCTAGGTAGGGGTTAAAAAATTTGAGAAGGTCATCTAACATTATAGTGTAATATAAAATGTTAGCTTCTGATACTCCTGAAAACTGGTCTGATATGATGGTTTGCTCCAAATCTGACCCTGCCCTGTTAATGGTCTGCTCTGGGTTGTTTACAGGTGCTGAGGTTTTGCATGGTTAGAAAAAACAAGTGCTGGTGCTGCTGCCAAGAGAGTTTATTTGCTCTGGTGTGCAACAGCTGGTACAGTACTCAGTACTCACTTGCAGTGCCACACCTCAAATGCAATGCTTGAGTGAGAAGGAAACACATTTACTTCCCACTGCTACCAGGGAACAAAATGAAACCTGGTTCTGAGGACCAGGGAATGGGAATACAAGATCTCCGGCACCCAGCACTGTCACCTCTGCCATTGAGCATATAGGAAAGAAGTAATTTGCAAACAAGTGGCACTCCAGGGCTTAAGCCCTCTCCTGGATGGGGACTGTGGTTTGGTCTCCGGGAGGGGGAGCAGGCAGTTTTGGGTGGTTTAGCACAAGTGCCAGCTTGCAAGCATTATATAAGAAGGTAGTTCCTCAGTTTGTTTTTGAAGCTCACCATTTGAGAGGCAAAGTCCGTCTTCAGTATCTGCTGGGACTGATAGGGGACATTTCTTGGCATCAGCCTGCAAAAAGCATCTTAGGGTTACAGAGGTGCCACGGTAGTAAGAGTCACCAGCAAGTTGCTGCAGCTCCTCAGAAATTTGGGGAGGTTCTGGGGAATAACCAGACAAGCCCAACACCTGCTAAAGAGTTGCCTTGGCCCAGCACTGACACTGCCTTGCTGCCCAGTACAGGGGCCTGTGGTAAACTCTGCAGCCAGACACCGCAGTCATGCCCAGCAGGTCACAACTCTGTGCTCTTTCAAGCTGTGCTTTTGATCCAGAGAAGCCATAGCCAGACACAGCCTCCTTTTTTGTGTCCTCCCCTGGCACTGGAAATTTCCTCCCAAACTCCTCTGGGGAGTCTTGATGGCTTTGAAGCCTGGAAGATCCCTGAGCAAAGCTCCTTGTGAGCCAGGGGAATACACGGACTGCCCACAGCAATGCCCTGCTCCCTCCGCTCATTGCGGCACAGAGCTGCCTTTGAAGGGCTCTGCCCTCTCCTGGGTGAGGGCAGGCAGCCAGCAACTACTGCAGGAGCCACCCCTGCTTTGCTAAGGTCATTCAGTACCCAAGAATGATCCAGGAAAATATAAGGGCTGCTTACCTCTGTCTGGCACTCAATCAGACTCTCCATGTTCCCAGCATTTACTGTCTTTGACTAGGAAAGAAAACAAAGACACTGTGTGAGTAACTGGATACTATGATCGAGAAATTAGAGCTTTTCAAAGTCTTGATGTTGACAGAGCTGAAATAATTATGATACTCACAGTATTACAGCTGCTTAACACTTTCATTAGGAGTTTGATCCGAGGAGCTCTGGACACTCTGGTTTCCTTTAGTCCTTTTGTTTGCCTGTTTGTTGAACATGGAATAGACAAAGAGTCTTGTAAAACTGCACCCTTCTTGGCTTTCTCCTCTGCAAACTAATCTAGTGTGTATGATCCTGAACCAGTAAGATCTCCCACACAAGTAAGCCATAAAGCCCTTCTCCAGAAGGGCATTCAGCCCTGCCGCCCTATCTGCGTCCTGATTAAAACAAAATAAAAACAGTTTTCCATTTTTAATCCATGCAGAAAGTGAGCAAGTGGTGACAGCTACATATGGTCATTAATCTGCACACCCGAGGCTGAGCAACTCGGTCAGCTCTACCCATGAGCTATGCTTATCAGTGAGTGCACCTCTCCCCTATGTATATTTTTGTACATCTCTGTGCAGCTGCATCTGAACCTCTCTACTGATTTCAACCACTATGCTGCAGATTTTTCAAAGGTGATACTTACCCAAGAAGTGAGTCCAGCCAGAGCTCCTTCACCTCCCGTGAGCTGCAGAGGAAAGGAGAAACAGCATCACTCCCACTGCTACTAATCCTTTGGACAGAGGCAGGCGACTAAACAGTGTATATCACGTGTGCTGCTTTATATATGCAGAAGGGGCAGGTGGAAATTCACAGGCAGGAAGAAGCATCATGGGGCAGGACCAAGACACTACCAAATTTCTGGCTTCCTCTTTCCTTTTAGAGGAGCTACTTTTTTGGGTTTTCCCCAGTTCAAGAAAAAAAAAGAAGCTCGGGTAGCTGTTATGGATGGAAAAGATGAGACACTTGCCAGGTAAAGGTTCCAGCTATCATCACCAGCATGAGGTGAGATGTGCAGAGGGGGCTGCAGTGTAGGCAGCTTTTCTTTACCATTAAAGGGCAGTGGGTACAGTCTGTTCTTTGACTGCTCAGAGACACTAGATTTGGCAGTTTTAAGACGCACTGCCAGATCAAGTTACACGAAGAACAATGAAAACAACGGGGAGGTGGAATAGACAAGATTCAGAGAAATGTTTCTTTATAGTTTTTAAAAAGCTAATTGCAACAGTTTACTGTCTACAAGCAGACACATTTTGTCAGTACTATGTAGATCTTGTTAATCTAGGTATTGGACATCGGAGGTGGTGTTATGTAGTAATTTAGTAATGTATAACAACATGTAATTAAAAACTCTTGCTTAAAATAAATTTTAATAAAATATATTTGTGTGTACATATTAAAATTTGATTCAACTGAAGAGATAAAAAAATCTAGGAAAAATCTGCCTCTGCTTGACCTGTATCATTCTGTTGCTGACTGCCCCCTAATTTGGGCATATCAGGAATACACCATTTATTCTACCAGGCATTATGAAAATTCATTAAGGTTTGATGTTAAATACATTCAATTATTTCTACTGACTTATTGACTGAGGCAAATTGCAGCCCTGTTCTGGGTGCCAGTCTGCTGATCTTGTGAAAAGGAGGAGTTAAGGCTGAGAGTCAGGGTTGGGAATCCTTCAGTAGTGGACATAGGTGGAAAGAGCACTTGTGAAACTGTGGCCTTTCTGCTGCTTCCCTCGTGGATGCTCCGTTTCACATGTCCAGAGGATGAGGCTGTCTTAGCACAGTGCCTTGCAGATGCACGTAATGGCTGCATCTGCTGCTGAATTAACCCTCAAAACTGTTCTTTGTGGAACTACATCAGACCCGGCCAGTGTAGTACTGACCCTGTTTTATGCAGAACAGAAAGGTGATCTCTGTTTGACTCTGGCAGAAATCCAAAGCACAAAATTCACTTTTGGTTCAATAGAGATGTGTCCAGAAGAGCAAATGGAGACTTGCTCTGCTTTTGTGGGAGGAGTTGCTGTAGGTCACCTTTTAAGTCCTCCGGAGGCCCATCATTTCCAAGCTCCTGTAGCGGCACTACTCTGGTGACTTGTTTAGGGCTGAAACTTGCAGCAATCTCCATCAATTAGTCTGCAGCCCTGCACATTTACTGCTGATCTTTTACTCACTGCTCTGATTTTTTGCTAATTATCAGTCCCATTACATTTGTAATTTCCCAACTGAATTCCATGGGCTGCTGCACATGCTTGCAAAAATATTGTCATCACTTTCTCCTGAGAATTGCTTTTGAGGCTCCTTGGCAGCTGCAGCACCACTGCTGATAGTTTCAGTGGGATTCCTCAATAAGAAGCATCTATTTTTCATTACATCTGTTAAATGTATATCCAAACACACCTGTCTGTTAAGTATCTCCCAGGGGACCTATGGAGTTCAATTCTGCCTTGCCCTCACTTCCAGCACTCTGCACAGATGTATCTCTGAGCTCAGTCTACTTCATGATTGACACAGGGCTTGATCTGGAAAATGTGCGACTTGTGAAGAAAATGTGGGTTTAATGGGTGGTGATTAGCCAGGCCAGAAGCTTAGATTACAGTTCTGGCACCTGTGTACACCGGGCACTGTGCTTTGTGTTTCCCAGGAGAAGATACAGTAATGCACAGTGTATTGATAGCACATCACCAGACTGCCCACTGGCATTCACTGCTGTATCTCTATCCAATTGGTTTTCATCCATTAACAGTTGTGGGGATATAATGGCTGTTGTATGTGGAGGGTGTGTGTATAGGCCTGCCTGCCCATATGAAAAACAATTTGATTTTTTACCCTCCTGATACCATTCTTTATTTAATAGCTCTTTTATGGTCAAATCATGTCAACATCACTTTAAAGCAGCCTGTTTTATTACAAATAAGCAGGCATCTCAAAATGCTGTGGTTTGGCAGAGTAGTTGTATGGCAACACAGAGGGAATCTTGGCTGTTTTTGTCAAACGCAGTAAGCAAGCACGTGCTGATTCCTGCCAAACACTGCAGAGCTGTGTGCAGGCTGCCAGGGTCAGAGGAGCTGCTCTCACGCCTACCAGCCAGAGCAGCTTCACAGCTTCCCCATCAGCATGGAACCGGTAACACAGATGTAGGGCCCAAAGCCAGTCTCCACCCTGAATATTAACAGAAAAGGCCTGTCATATGAGATATTTACAAGTTAAGTTCCCTTATACGAACAACTTCTCTCCCTGAAGAGGCTGATTCCATCTCTACCTCGCAGTTCTGCTTTGCAGACTTGAAACCTTTGCTTTGGTCCATTCCTCCCCCAGTTTGGTACAGATCTTACGCCATGATGAATCAGAGCAATGTGTTTGTTGTACCACAGCCACTGCCCTCAGGCAAGAAGAACAGATGGCAGGTGGCTTGGGTACACCTGGAGCTGTTTGCAGTCGATGTGTTTCTCCCAGTCCATCCCTAAGTGAATGCACTGCCCTTCAAAGACACTGGATGTTTACACAAAGATCAGTGTATGGGAGATGGGGTGGATTTGCAAGGGTTTTGATGGACTAGTTGTGTAGGAGCTCTTCCCCACCTGTAGACCAGGCTGCTTCCCTCAGTTCTGCTGAGGTGTTTTACATTCACTGGAACAAAAGCAGGAGCAGGGACGTCCTGCAGAGCAGCCAAGTCTGGGTGGATCCAGCCCTCTTAAGGACTGGGTTTGCCCCTTGAGATGTGAAGCATATTCCTTATAGAAGCTAGGACATCAGTTTGATGCCTCTGCTTCCCCCGGTCCCAGACAGCCCCTTTCCTCTCCCGGACTTGCTTTTGTGGTTCACTCCCAAGCGCTCTGCCCAACCAGTGTTTGGAGACAGGATTTATACAGCACTTGCTGCAAAAATGGACCAAATGGTGATTTTCCTTTTGTTTGAGCTCCAGTCAAGCTAGGCAATTTCTCCTCTTCTCTTCTCTTACACTTACACTGTGGCTCTGTGGAGGACTCCAGATCATAGCAATGAAAGAACAACATCAATTGGCATGAGAAAGAAGTCAGGAGTTGACAGTGAAAAAAGAACAAAAGAATGAATCAGCTGTGACTGCAGAGTGTCTGTTTCCTTCTCTCCTTATCAAACCACAAATGGGAAAACCCCAGCCACAGCGCACTTTTGTTTATTTCTATTACTTTTGCAAATGTTTGACACCATGGCTTTTAGGAAGGAGGGAGTGTATGTATGAATCCTGAAACTAGACTTGCCTTCACCCTGTTATCATGCCAGCAAGGAGGCAGCAGGAGCATAGCTGTGAGGAGGGTACGGCAGAATGCGCCTGGAGCAGGAATTTTTTCAAGCCCATATAGAGCAGAAAGAGCCTTCATCAGTGCCTCTCCATGTGGAAAAGGGATTCTATTCCAGTTTTGTCTTCACTGCCGCAGCTGCAGTCTCCCCAGGGAACAATAGGAACATTTACTAAAATAAGGAAAGCAGTTGTGCCAAACTCAGAAAGCTGTTGGGTTGTTTTTTTTTTTGGAAGGGAAAACTCTGTACAATCTGTCCATGAATTCAAAGAACAAGGTGGCAAGTGCGTTCCTGGAAACAGGCCATTTATAGATGCCTTCTGAAGGCAGCTCTGATTTCTTACCACTCTCCAGAATGTGTTGTGGGATGATAGGCATGGTTCAGGGTCTGATCACAGAAAAGAAGTCAGACAGACCTTTGATCAGACCAGTCTCTTCTTCCTACCTGTAACAATTCAGAGCAAGAACCATCAATCCAGCCAGTGCTGAATTCCTACAGGTTTAGTCAGGTAGAATCTGGGCTCATGCTAAACCTGCCTTTGGAAAGTGAAACACACTGTCAGTTTTTCCCAGCTCTGTTCAACTGATTTCTATCCTCAATTAGATATCAAGATTAGATTGCAGTGTGGGTTAAATTGCACCACCCTTCTACACACTGTACTACTATTGCACGGGGAAAAGTTACAAATCAAAAGTAACACTATAAACACAGCACAAGGTGTATTCTATGCCCTTCCTGTGACACCATCTTGGTTGCAGTTGCTTTGCAGTATGGTTTGTTTATTCTTTCATGGGTGTGTCCCCCAAGACTACGTTGGCAGCTCTAAAGATTTTTACTCATCCTCAGGTGATTGCGTTCAGTGGATGCTTTTTTAGTTGTGGAGGGCAGGTGCATATGGGCCATTTTTCCTAAGGGTCTGTGCTGTCTGGCTGTGCCTGCATTTAGCTTGCTATTTTATCTCTGTGGCACTTGGGAATTACTCATTCCTTGGTGTGAATCCTGAGGTGACCAGCACAAAGTAATCAGGGAATTGTCATTTCTGACTGAGCAGGTGCAGATCTAAACTTGCTTATTACACAAAAATAGTAGAGAACATGTGTAATACAATCTGAAATCTGTTCTTTTCAAGATTCCTGCTTGAAGGTACTATAGCAATATTGAATAGGGATATGCTTACTCTTTTTGTTACTCCATCAGGTTTTTCACTTGATTTGCTTCTTTATGTTCTTCATTTGCAAATCAGAAACTGATATGGGACTTTTTGCCAAGCTCATTTGCCGTCAGGGACAGATTATGCTTCTTACTTAATACAGATAGGTGTGAACCTTGTTTTTGCTTTTCAGGATTGACATGAACGTTTTCTTTTAGATTTTTTTTTTTCATGTAGGCTTGTATTTCTCTTGTTTCTGCACCCTCTGTTTTGCTTTGAATTTCAGCATCAAGGTTATCTCAGATCGCAAAGTGTGAATCAGGATAAACAAAAAAGAACCTGGATTTGACACTGAATTCTAACTTGCATGTGATTTTCAGACATAAGTCATCTCACTTTCACATAAAATATGATCTCTAGACTGGTACTAGCCTAGGAACCAGTCTGGAATAAGACCAAGAAAACCTGGCCCAAGTGTAATTTGGGGTTTCTTCATATGTGTGTCCCATTGATACAAAAACTAGAAAAGAAAGGCAGGCTTCAGAATGCAAGACCTTACCACCACCCTGGTAGTGTGGGAGCTGCTCCAGGCATTGCAAGTGCCATGAACGCAGCTGTTACCATAGGTGTCCAGGAGAAACAACCAGAAGTAGTTGGATTTTGCCCATCATTTCTCTCCAGCTACCTTCCTCTGAGTCCCAGGGATCTGATGGGAACATACCCAAACTCATCATGATTGTTTTGCACTTGTGAGTTCATAATTCCTATGTTGCACCTGCTTCCTAAGTAATAAGTACAACTGCCAGTAACCAGGTCCTCAACACCACTAAATTCACCAAGAATAGGAACTTTTTTGACTGCACATCTAGATTCCATTCTCCAGGCAAAAGCAGTGTCAGGCAAAGCAAGTCTTTCCAGGGACAACTCTGCTAACTACAGCTGAACTCCCCTGAGCACATTTGACCCCAAGCTTCGAGAGGATTATTTGTTGTCATGTGCTGTTCTTGTGCATGCACATCCACACACTGCAAAATAAAATGTTCTGTGAAGTTTTGGCCACCCATCAAAATCAAGATGATAAATTCAAAACAAACATCTCCATATTAGCTGGTGATTGCCTTATTGTTGCTACTAGCAACAGCTGCCCTGTTAGTGTTTGAAATAAACACTCTGCTTCTGTACTGCTCTCCCGTTTTAAAGCATGACTACCTTATGAGGATTTCTGAAAGCAAATGCTTCCCATGGCACAGACTCTGCCTCCTGCTGCAGGGCATCAAGAAGTCTCTGGGAGAAAAGGGTGTGCAGGGAGTGGAGGTGCCCACAAGGCCTCGGGCACCAGCTCCGACCAACACAACTGGAGGGCACTGAGGGCTGCCACACCCAGAGCCAGGGCAGTCAGGTACTCACCTTCACACCTGCAAAAGCACAGTGACACTTCCAGGCCAGGAAAAAGGGAGAATTTCCCACTCTGCAGAGCAAGCAGGAGCTGGGATCTCCCTCTTGTGAGAGTGGGGTTAGAGGAAGAAAAAGAGCTTTTGAGTTCAGTTATTTGACTCATTGCTGGAGAGGGCTCAGCTTGAAGGTCAGGCTGTTCCCTTCAGGCCTGCGTTCCTACAAAATTGGCCATTAATTTAGTTGCTGACATGCAAACCATGTGCTGTTACGGTGCCTTTACTTATTCTGCCTGTGTGTGCCTGCTCTGGACTCTGTATTTGCTTTCAGTCCTGCAGTCACAGAACAGAGATGACACTGAGGAGTATGTAGACAAGGTACCCTGCATGCAACAGTGTCCATTTCCCTGTTTAGTGATGGTGGAGGTTTGAAAGGAAGAATTTGTTCTCCATTTCCACTTCCTTTTAACGGACGTTTGTTTGTGCTTTGTTTGAGCTTTACCTTTTCTCCCACTTATCAGAGTATGTTTCTTCGGTATATTTTTTCTCTGAAAACAGAAACTGTGTGCATTCTTAGAGTCTCAAACTGCCTTATTCAGAAATAACATGAAACTTTGTGAGGGGAGGATATATCTTTAACCAGGCCAGTGGATACAGGTACAAAACCCTTTCTCAAGCCTGAAAAGAAATCTCTGTCTTCACTCTTAGTTGAGAAGAAATGCTCCAAATTTTACTGGATCCATTTATCAGTTATACAGTTACTTGTTAAGATAAGATTAGATATCCCAGAAATACCTCAAGAGAAGAGTCTTTTCAAAGAGAGATGGAATCTTCTTTCCTTTAGACACTATAAGATCTAAAAAACTAAGTCAAAAGATGTACAGTTCAGCAACTGCTGTAAGATTTGTGTAAACCAAAGTCCATGTTTGCTACAGAGTCTTAGTTCTGCTTGTGCAACGCTGTGAACCAATCTTTTCCTTATGTAACTCAATGGAACTTAGTATTCAAAGAATAAACATGACCTGTCATTATCCTGTGAGTAATGCCAAACTGAAGATGATGGTATATATATCAGGGGGTCCTTCTCCCATTTAGTATGTAACAGAGCAAAGTGGCTGTTATTGCATTATACAAAAATCTCCAGAGTTTATCTTTCAAATGTAGCCTCCTGGAATCAGTATAGCTCTAAATTAATCACCTTAGATGCTATGCTCAGCAAAACAACGTTTAAAGATACAACATATCGTAGTAATTGACACCTGTCTGGGCTGTTTTAGGAGAGCTGGATTGCTGGAAGAAGAGTTTGAGAGGCCTTTCTTATGTCCCAGTCATTGTTCCTCCTCCCTGCAACATTTCTATTTGCTTCCAGAACCAAATATTCCCACAGTTTTCTTTGGATGACAGTGTGCTGCAATGTAAACCTGTCATAACTGTGATACTGACATGAATAAACAATGCAGATAATATTTTCACTCTGGCCTTAAAGGAGCAGTCCTAATGAACATCACAAGCATGGAAAAAGTCATTAACAACTGAACACACTTACTCAGCACTCAGTAATCAGCCCGTAAATGTAAACAAGATACAACACAGTAATCCCCCTATTAGGGAATTTTCAGACTAACTGAAGACTTTAATTGCATCTTTGTGTTGGGATTTTGTGGGTGAGCTCTGGAAGATGCTTCAGTTCGTCCTTTGATTTTCCATGCAACATCTGAAAGGTAGCCTGCCTTTTTTCTGCTTCAGTTTCTTATTAATAATGTGCTGAAAATAAAAGGTCACTGCTCTACATAAGGTGCTTTGATATCTTTTGGTGAAAACTGGTACATACAGGAGAACTCTGTAAACAGTTCAGCAGCTATTGCCTCTCCTGCCTCCTGTGTGCTACATAACAAAGAGAAGATATTAATTGTAGCACTCCTGGCAAACCTTTGACAAATGAAACCATGTTTTGAAGTGCATCACCCATGAGAAAAATACATTCTTTTTCTGGGCATTATTTGTGTCCCTCCACAGTCTTTGCATTTGTGCTTGGCATATCAGAATGCGGCAGTCACCTTCTGGCCATGTCACATACACATTTATTTTAAGCATGCAGCTTATCGTCAGGATAATATATAAAAATGTGACAATATGTGATCATGTGACAATGAAATAAACATTCAATTTAATGACTGAACCAGCCATTTTATCTAGACTGTGTAATTAGAAACATTCCTGAGCATGAGCTCCCCTCCCTTTGCCTGGCCTCTGGCAAGGGATTTGACACATGGACTCCAGCATGGTGACAGCAGAGGCTATGCTTTAATCAGCAGGCTGATAGTGGGAAATGTTGTCACCTGATGTCTATGTGGTCTATGAGGAGCTGCTTCCTTCAATGTGAGCTTGGGAAGAGCTCCATGGCACTGAAGTAATTGCAACTACTCTGTATCTTCAAGCTCCTAAGAAGGTCCTTGCCTTGTATATTCAGCATAGAAGTGCTGAAGATAAGAGGTAGCTGCCAATTTCATAAACTTCATATTTAATACTCAAAAATCACTGGAATGGTGACTGGAGGGATATATGTATGGAGGTTGACTACTTGCTCTATATCCCAATGACAAGCCAGTGAACACTCCTTTCCACCACTGTGACACCATCTCTGTGTGAATGCTGAGATGTTCAGTAAGCCAAAGTATTTGATTCAGTTCATCACTTTGCTGAAAGCACACAGACAAGTGCTTAACTGAATATGCTGGGGTGGAGGATGAACTAAATACTTTTGGTACCAAAGCAGAAATCACTGCTTTATCCGTGTAATTAGTAGGTTTGTCCCTTTCCTCTACTCTCATCATCAGCCAATGAAAATCATTGCATTTGGGCTTATGTATCACTTCAGAGCTTAAAATTCTACTCTTTTATTTTCAATACACTTGAGTACCTGGTCAAGAAACAAAGGGCCATTTTATGCCCCACAGATTACTTACTTTTAAGAGTAGGGGAAGAATCCAATAACAAATGGGAACAATATCCTCTCTTTTGTCAACCAATTTTTTTCCTTAGCTTACGTTAGAGAATTTTGGCTGTGGTTTGGCCAGTGTTCTGTGAAGATAAAGTGATTTTAATGAAAATAAGAAAAAAAAAATGCTTGTATTTTCCAGTTTAGTTTCTAGATATTGTAGTTACTGAAAAAAAACCAAAAAGTTTCATCAGCTTGAACGTAGTTGCTTAATTTCTTACACAGAGGCAATTCATTAAAAGGAAATTATTGTCAGACACTGGTTGTTCTCCTCTCTTCCTTCTCTTTTTTATTCTTTACAATTGCTTAGCAGATCCGAGTTTTAGTTCCTCAAAATTCAGTTTTTGTTCGTTCTCTTTTTCTCAATGTGCAAGATACCACCAGTCTTGCAGAATGAATTTTCCCGGCAAAATGGCCTTGTCTCACAGTGGTTTGTGTGGCTGTTTCTGTAGCCATGTAGGTATAACCAAATAGGACCCCATTCCTACAGCCTGGCTCTCCAGGCATCCCAGGTATAAAATACCACCATTCTGTTTAGGTGGTGTTCAAAATTAAACAGGGATAAGTTTCCACAGAAAATGGGAAAAAATCCCAGGCCTCTGTTTTTGGACCGTGGCTTTATGAGAGGGCACTTATAGAAGCCTGCTGTCATGAAATAGTGCATCATTTTTAGTAAAAAATTCTGTCCTCAAAATGGGGAATTTCCATTAGGAACCACAGAATGGGGGTTTCACAATGGTACACATGTATGAGGGCTCTGCTTTTATGGTATGGGTATCATCCTAGTCCCTATTCCTTGGAAAAGAAGATAGTATGGAAACAGCACATGCTGACTGGTGAGATTTTATCTCCTTTGCCACAACTTCTGCACCATCTCAGTGGGAGCAGGCTGGAGCTGGCCTTGGCAGCTGTGGGCATCCTTGTGCTGGGGAGTTACCATTGAGGGGTCTGGTAAGGAAGTGGAGCCAAGGACCAGATCCTCAAAGACACTTAGGGACCTATTGTCCTTTCAATCACCCACTCACTCTGAATTAAAATAGGAGCTGAGAATCTAACTGCCTTGGCAAATTGTGAATGAGGTCAGTGTCAAGGAGAGGTTAGGCAAGCTTCAGCAGCGTGAGGTATAACTCCTTTCAGTTTGCTCTTCATGATACTATGCACTAAGCATGGCTGAGACAAACCTAACTTGCACTTAGGCAGTGCTTTCCATTTGATCCCTTTTATTTTCAGTACCAGTGAAAGGACATACAGGGAGTCTAGCTGATGCAGCCCCCAAATCACATCTATAGAACATAGATGGTAAAAACATAAAACTAGACTGCACCAGATAATACGGAGGATGGATTTAATATCACGGTGCTTGCCTGGAATTCTAGGTCTGGAGACACAGAGAGAAAGGGGATGTGGCTCAGCATCTAGGTTTTGATTTGAGTTGTCACAGAAATATGGCACAAAAACTTTGCAAAGCTGGGATTCAGAGATGAATTGCTCTAAATAGTGCTTGAATCAAGTTTCAATCAATGACTGTCTCTAAAAAAATGAGTATGATTCAAAGATCTAGTTCCAGCCAAAATCTTATGAATGAAGAGATTTCATTGTGTCCCTAGAGGAACTCTGTTCTGAATGAACTCTGCCTTGCACTAATTTATGGGGCCACAGTAAGATGTTCCTTTAGAGGAATATCCCTTACTGTAAGTGGGCACTGGGTCACTGATGTCTTTTGGCACATCCTCACCATGGTACCGTGTGTATAAGCCTTTTACAGGACTTTGGCATGCTAATAATCTTGTGCATAGGCAGGAACCATTCCTTCTCCACAAACCTGCTGCATTAAAAAAGGATACACATGACGACAGGAAAATGAGGAAGGTATCATTTTCTTTCATGAACAATGTTAAAATGCAAAGTGTAAAATACAAATTCCATTAAGGTCTTGCAGGAATTCAGGAGGTGTTGGGATCTTCCCACATAACATGCAACAATAACAAAAGTGTAGAGAAAACCAAGAAGCCATCCTACTGTATCGTCTGATGATGGATAGGGGCACTTGCACATGTCGTGGCTGATTTATACTACAGACTCCCCAGCTGTCACTGGGCTCACCCCATTAATGCTGCCTAATCTGACTCCTACTTGCCAGCTATCCTATGGGAGTGTGCATACATGCTCACACTTCTCTCCACACCTCCAGGAATGGTTACACTTCAGTTGAAGAGCAGCTAGTAACAAACCTTTGATGTACCTGCTGACTGTAGCTCTCTGCAGAAGGGGCGTAAAGACAGACTGATACAAATACCCTTGCATTATTTTCTTCAAGCCCACTAAGCTTTTGGGGAGGCAGAAAGTATCAAACATTGTCAAAGACAATTAGGAACCAATGCCACCATTTTCCTTTCACCCATACTGCTCTGATCTTAAACTGTTCTTCGCAGCAGAAGTTCTCACTCTGCTCTTTTGTGCCCTGAAGTGCTTCTCATTGACCTGCCTAGGTTCCCTTCAGCAGCATGAGAGCTACCACTCTCATGCCTCCCTCATGACAAAAGAAGCCTGGGATTCCCATGTCTCATTTCTCCAGATGGTTTTGCAATAGCTGCTTTAGCCTGCCATGCCACTGGAGATGCCCTAAGCTGGGTCATCCACAGCTTTGCCCAGGGCACATGGTGCCAAACATTCCCAGGACAGCAGTTGGGTTTATGCCTCCAGACCAAGCAAGAAAGGAATGAGAGCAGAGGCAGATCAGCCGATGGGACTGCACGTGTCAGCAAGGGCCTCCTGTGAAGGCTACGTAATAGCAGGTGCCAGTGAGAGGATGTTCCAGCCCACTGTGCACTCAGGAAGTAATCACTGGCGACATTTCTTCACACCATCCTCCTCTTCAGAGAGGAACTGGCAGGTTCTGAGGGGTTTGTGTGTGGGAGGCTGACAAAAGTAGAAGTGGGGTCTGCTTCCATGCAATGAGCTAACAAGGAAGTAGAGAAAGAACAGTCCCTTTAATCTGACCGTTATAATAACTTTTAGACTAGCAGCAATTTACAAGAGAGTACAGAAAGGTAAGAGTTTGCTCAGGTTCACCTTGCTGAGACTGGGGGCTTTTGCCCATTTCTCTCATTAAGCCTGCTAGGGACTACTGAGAGCAAAGGTTTAAGCATACAGAATGATACTAATTGGGGGGCATAGAAAGCCTTCTACCAGGGCCATGGCACCTTATCTGCTGAGTAACTGTCTAAAAGGCACTTGAGAGAGATTTTCTCTGCAAACCTGGTTCACATGACTGACAGCATCATAAGATCCATGGCAGCTGGTTGGTCTCTTGCCTCAACGCCTAGTGGTTTGTTGTGCAAGCATGAAAGTTTTCTATAACTCAGATACACTTCTTTTAAATGAGCTCTTGACTCTGTTGCCAGTCAAGTGACATAGCTTAACTTGTGTTTTTCTTGTGAAGGCAACTGTGTGCATTTTGTTGTCTGAGAAATTTGCTGAATTGATCATTCCCATGACCAGAATCCTCTGTTTTCTGTGATATGCTGGTCATTATCACCCCACTGGGTCTTCCCCAAGTGCTGAGATGACCATAACTTCTATCATCCTCTCTGCAGCTGAGTGACTTAGTGATTACAAACCACAGTATACTTGAAGAAGTCAGAGAAAGGTTTCAGATTATTTGGTAACACAGAGAAGAGTGGTTGTCACATTCATGCCTCACTAACTAGCATTCAATCAGACCAAAACAAGGTGAAAATTCTCTTGGACCCGTGGGAAACAGTTATTTGTCAATACCACCTGTGGGTGACTTCAAGCTATTTTTTTACATTTTTGTCTTGGGGGGTTTTAACCTTTCACAGATGACTTCAATCCTTTGGAGACCTTCAGAAACAAGAAAAAACACACACACTAACACCTGTATCCATCAGCCCAAATACAAATAACTCTTCTGTGACATAACACTAGGTTTTTGAAAATATTTTCTAACCTGGAAGATGTTGAAGCCAGACCCCCAACCCCTAGGGCAAGGAGGAAGGTCAGGGAGTTCTAACGGGTTCTCAAGACACCAGCTGCTATCAGGCTGTGTACTCTGTGCTGGGAAGGGCAGACAGTGCTCCCAGCCTTAGGAAGGTCTTCCATGGCTCACAGACAACACTGGATGCACAGCCACTGTAACAGACAACCTCCTGGCCACTGCTCTGAGCTGATGATATTCTATATATTTATCCCAAATTGAACAAGAAAACCTGCATTTTGAAAAGACTGCCAGAGTCTCCCTGAGTATTATTACCTTTGTTTCCTGATAAAAGTGCACTGTGTAAGGAGAAAACTAACAGGACCAATCCCAATAAATGCAGACATCCATATACACAGGTAGTCAGCATTTGTGTGCTTACACAATTCTGTCATTTTTACTTGGGGAAAAAAAATAGGGACATCCTGGGCAGATTTGCAGACTACATTTATAATTCACACCAATAATAGTTCTGTTACAGCCATACAGTGTCCGTTTAAGGGGACTACCCTGCCCTTTCTCCTTGCTGACTGTGTTGAGGTGTCTATAGAACAAATCCCCAGGCAGCGCCTAATCTGAAGGCTTCTTCATTGCAGTCTGATCCTCAGGGGCTGTGGTTTTCTGAACAGACAAACACAGTATCCTTGCATTGTCTTTAAAATATACTCAGGGATGGGGAAACCCAAGAAATCTGAGTTACAGAAGCATTCAGTAAGAATGGCATATGCTGTGAATGAGACTAGCGTTTGTATTAGCTCTGGAGGCTTTAGTAGCATCCTTCTACTTCCTGATTTTAAAATCAGCTTGGGGAATTTCCTTTCTTGGGCTATTTTGGAACTTCTTCTTGTAGTCGTGATTGAAACCAAGATCTGTGAAGATGTGTGGTGGTGGTAAGCCCCTACTGATGACCACAACAAACCTCCATGCCCAAATACTCAACGGCTCATAGAAGCCTTGAACACCGCTGAGTTTTCAGCTTGGGCCATTTTGTTGGAGAAAACTAGTGTACATAAAACATAGGAATGTAAGAAATCAGCATGCTGGATCATTCTGCTGAACCACCTAATCCAGGTTTCTATCTTTAATGGCAAATGATGCTACTTGTTTCAGAAATAGTTGCAGATCTCATGCCTTTATAAGGTTTTTCTTCCAAGCCTCTAGTTTATTAATTTTGTTTTCTCTCAAGAAGAGCATATAAGAGTAGGCTGATTTTGTTTCTTTTTTAATTAAAGACTGTTTTCCTAGAAAAAGTTGGAATAATAGTACACTGGTAACAATTCCAGTTTTACCAGTACATCGGTTTCTGTCCCTATGAGCAGAAGAGCAGAGAGTTCAAAAGAAAGATTGTTGGTAGGGAGTCAGAGCATTTTTCTGGGTACCTTCTACCCTCCAAAGTAGAATCACTTAACAAACTTTTGTCTAATCCATGCAAGCTGTCACACATATGCTGCCCTTTTGCATTAGGCCTTAGCAGTGGGACTGTGAGCTTGCTGCCCTTGAAGGAAGAAAAGCCTTTTTGTGCCAGAGCCTCTGCTTTTCACACCACTCTGTTCTCTCAGCCATATACAGAAAGATCCTTACCTTAGCTGTTCTCTGTAAAGCAGCATACAGTCATGTTAAAGAATGGGGACATTCACTAAGTGTTCTTTAATTGCATTAGTCTTTTCATGCAACATAAGCAAGATGAAAAATGCTTGAATGAGCTTTTGCTCAAAATTCTGTGTTTAATTACTCTATTTCTCCCTCTAAGGCACCTTTAAAAGATACTTTTTCGTGCTGTCTGCTAAAAAAGGTAGATGAAAACATTTCCATTAAAGACACAGCCTTTCTTCTTTGAGTGTCACCTGGGTTGCCATTCACTTACATCTGCCACCCAAGAAGCAGCCAAGAAAAATAAAGACAAGATTTCCAATTTCCAGTAGCCCTGTCAGGAAAAATATAAATGGGAAAAAAACTCTACCACCAAACAAACTCCAAAGACCTAGGAAAGACTGCTATTCTTTCCTGGTCTTCTCAGCAGAAAAGAAACCTAAACCAAAACACAGACCTATACCATGATATCACAAAAGTGGCATTGCAAATTGATTTTAGGATTTCTGCATTTGGGTGCCTTCTAGGGAAATTTCTCATGGGAAGTGCATTTAATACAGTAAATAGCAAAAAATATCTGAGCAATAGCTGAAACTTTTTAAATTACTCTAAACAATGGAAACGAAAACCTACAACTGAACTGGCTTTAAGAAGAAATTAATAAGAATACATTTATGTCTTTCTGTTCTTTTTCAGTCATTTCTCTCTGATCAGTCATTTCTGAGCAGACATGAATAGCAATTGATGGGAAGCAGAAGATGCTCTTTGTCCATTAGTAAGACAAATACCGCGATTGGGGCTGAATCACTAGGTGCAGCCTTTGCTATTTCTCACCCCTTCAGACCCATAGATTGATTCCTCCCCTGACTAATTTAAGAAGCGTGGGCTTTACGAAGAAGTACCAACTTGTTTGAATGTAGGATGAAAGCAAGAAGTCAGTGAAGTGCAATGGCCTGACTGACCTGTGTACGGGCTGGATGTTTTGCCTGTGAGAAGAGAAAGGATGTTCAGGGATCTTTGCAGTCTAAGACTGTAGCAGAAAGTCTTTCAGAAAAATTGGTATATTTTCTTCCCCAAAAATTTAGAGCTTAGGCTGATAATTTTAGCCAAGGAAAGGGTCTTTCTAAGAACAAAACCAAATTCTTTGGGCCCTGGAGAATGATCCAAGTCCCTTTCTCCAATGCTAACAGGAAAAGGAAAATGAGTCTGATTTGTAGTGTGCTTTTCTAAATATGCAGCACAATTACCTGGGCAGGACACAGGAAGATACCATCATATTTACTACATGCATGAGCTACACAGAGTTTAGATGCATGCATGCAGAACAGTTAGAAGAAAAAACAAAAAAACCCCTCAAAACCCGACTGAAAAACAAACAGAAGGTGCCAGGAATATCATACTTCATAACCCATCCTGTGCCTGCTAGGGCACAGAAAACCTTTCCTTCTATTGCTACAAAGGAGCTGTCCTGGTCTGCTGGGCAAAAGCTTTGCTAAGGGTCACTAGTCAGATTGATTTACACACTAGATTGTGACACATCCAGCTGGCACCTGTTTACAGTGGCAGCATTTTCTGAATAATATCCTACAGTGTCCTAGATTCCTGATGCTTTTTTATTTTTGTGAGGATAAAGAGCTTTAAAACCATCGTTCCCCTCAGGATGCCTGGTCTCCTCAATTTTCCTCTTTCCTGTGAAGCTTACAAAAAACAAGAGCTGGGACCCTGAAATTAGCACTTCATCCAGCAAATGGTCTAGAGAAACATTTATGATATGTGAAGCAGATGAAATGCATTTAAATGTTGAACTTAATCTTTTTTGAGCTGTGGACTTCCCTGGAGTTATGCTAGCAGTCCCCCTCCCACTAAGACTGTCCAGGGAAATTCCCTTTCTGCCTTTAGTGTCCTCCTGAATGATTATATTTCAAAATTTCTTCAAAATAAAGAGCGATTCTGGCTCTCTCATTTTGATTTGTTTCAAAGGATCTACTCATCAGATAGCATCTGAACCAGAGATTGTATTACCAGGACTTAAGTGAAGAAATCCAACTAGAAAAGTAGAGCTGGAGGAGGAGGAAAGATGCCCACGGCTGAACTCCAGTGGGGAAGAACAATGGATATTGATGATTTCTTCAAGCTGAACACAGATTTTATGCAAGTTGCTCTCCTGATGTGAAAGCTTCATGTATATCAAGAAACATCAGATGACTGATTTGAAACTCACTGATGAATGCTTAAGTGCTAGATTCACTGAAAAGATGTCAAACACTGGAACAAGCTGCCCAGGGAAGTGGTGGAGTCCCCATTCCTGGAGGTATTTAAAAGATGTGTAGATGAGGCACTGGGGGACATGGTTTTGCGGTGGGCTCGGCAGTATCAGGTTAAGCATTGGACTCAATGATCTTAGAGGTATTTTCCAACCTCAATGATTCTTTGATTCTACAAAAAGTCAATTGACTGTTTTGATAAGGAAGAGTTACTGTGTCAGTATGTTATGTATGCATAGAAAGGCTGGGTTTGTGGTCTGAGGGTGGGCATGCTTGATTGACCCTGCTGTTGTTGATCTCGCCGTCAGCACGATTATTTTTTACCTTGCTTACTATAGCACAGAGCTTGGGCTCAGCCAAAACAGAGCACAGCAGGTGACAAAGGGACCAGGTTTCTGCCTGGCACAACAGGTACCTGAGGTCTGTGCAAGGAGAAGGTCACCAGTTTTTCAAATGAAGAACCTGCTACCAATTTCCTGGGAAATGTTTTTATAACCTAAGCATAACAGTCTGGAGAGTTGTGCCCTAAGCAGGCACTCTGAAGATAGGATGTGAGCAGATTCCCTGTGGGCAGTGACATGCCCATTAGCAGGTCGAGGTTGATGAGCCAGGTGCTGAGGACAAAGCTGAGGCCACTTGTCGGTGCTGCTACTCCCAGCCACCTATCTATATGTGAGCCTCCAGCAGGGCCAAAGTGGTAAATCTGCTGAGGAAAAATAGGTGATGTTTGTCTCTTCACAAAATGAAGGGAAGATTGAAACTGTTTTAGAAATGACTTCTGCATCATGAGAAGTTTAACTGAACATAAAATTCTTTCACTGAAAAAAATAGCATTTCTTCAGCTGAACATCAGCTATTCAAAATGTGAGACAACTTCTTACACTTCTTCCAATTTCAGGACCAAAGCTCCCAGCAGCCTGCCAAAAATAAGCTTTTGAGCAGCTGCTCTTAAGAAATCAAGCTCTTTTCAAATTTCTTCTTCAAGCCAGTTCCCAAAATACCTATTTGATTGGTTTGGTATGAGTCAGAAGGGGAGTTGCAGATTTACCCGGCTCACTTGTGGTTGGCTCAGCACGGCTCCAAGCAGAGACTGACTTTCACTTTCAGTTTGGCTCTGAGCTCACTCATGCAGAAGTTAAACTGAGAAATCCCCAGACACAAAGGCCAGACACAGTACTACAATTGGTCAAGTGTAGGATTTTCCCATTGTCTGTTTATAACTGACTACAGTTTCTCGGGGTTTTTTGTTATTTTCCAAGAAACACTTAAGACGGGGGGGGTTTCAGAGATTATTTTTAGATATATGAAAAGAAAGAAATATACCAGGTAAGAAAATCCATTTTACTTTATATTTGTGAGACATAATCAGTAGGGTTACTGCTGTTAGCAAAGGGGAGATGGTTTCTCGTTGCTGGGTTTCTGGGAAGCTGTGATCCAAGGTCACCATGGGTCAAACCTTACAACCGTGGAAAACGTTAAAACTCTGTGCCTGGCTGTAGTTAAATATTCCTGCGTGCTCAAGAAAGTGAGGAATTGTCTCTCTAGACGCATCTGGATGTCTTTTGTTCCTTTAGACATTTATTCTTTTGCCATCCTGCAACCGGGCCTTACTTTTTGCAATGAAGCTCTGGAAGTGACACATCAGAGCCACGTTCTGAGCTGGGAAAAGGGCCAAGGGTGAGATCTGGCCTGGGCCTTACAGAACTGTGCGAACAACACTTTGAAGAGGTTGGTGGAAACGATGCTTAAGTGAGAACCGCAGGATGGGGAAATGTCAATCAGAAGAAACACATTTTTCTTTTTTCCTTAGGAAAACAGGTAGCACGAACACATAGGTTCATCCGCAGGGCCAGGAAATAGTCCATGAAATCATCTAGTCGGGCTGCATGTCCACGCTGGAATTTCATCTGGTTAGCCTCAGAGCAAACCCAGCCAGCAATATGTGGTTCATTGTGGTTCAAACTTTCACAATGGCTCATTAACAGCATGGTTATTTCACATTTTCTTTTTCCCAGTTTGCACAGCTACCTCTTCTCCTAACACCAATTTCACCTACTTCCAAGAGCCCTATCTTGCAGTTGTTTCCCCTACGTGAACCCATCCACACATAACCTGAGTCATCTTCTGATTTTCCTTTTACTATGTTACCCAGGCTAATATCCTTCAGATTCATTCTGCAGGGCTTTCTCAAACCCTTCTGCAGTTTTTAATGGATATTTCTGCAGTTTCATCAGGTTTTCAAATGCTTTAAAAAATTCAGATACCAGTGTGTCGGACATCCTTCAGTCCCACTGTTTCAAACACTTTTCTTACTTAATATTAATCTCCTGGCTTCTGCTAATTGCTTTATATATACCCAAAAGTCACATCAAGCTTTGAGTATATAAAAGCTTCCTTACAAGTGGTTGTCTGGGTAATAAACCCCTGAAAGATTCTTAAAACAAGTAATCTGTTCCAGTCTCTGTCATTCACATTAATTAAAGCAAGATATGGACCATGGACACATACAGGATAAAAGAGCTATGCTATTCCTTAGGAAAACTGAGGCCAGGTGCCATGGGCCATGCAGACACTGGTGGACAGGTCTGTCCAGAGATGCTGTGGACCTTTGACTGTGGGAGAGGTGGGGACAGCTTTCCGATGACTCTGGGGATGCCAGGACCCCTAGAAACTTTACACCTGCAGTCTCAAGGAAACCCAAAATCATACCCTAGCAGAATAATGTTGATAAAACTCCCATATACAGATATAGAGTATAGAGACTGACTCACAGAATAGACAAGTCTTTTTGACCAAGAGCATTTTTAAGGGCTTGCACACAGTGGGTGCGCAGTGAGTTCAGGATTAAGGCAGCCCCCTGGATCATTCTCCTGGATGAGTTTTGTGGGGTCAGACAGTACAAGACACTTAGAAATACAACAGTTGACTATATATTTTTTTTTTTCTGGATTATATTGTTTACTAGGAAATAGATGCAATGAGTTTGGTTAAAATCCCTCCTCCTAGCCAGAGGTGGGCAACTCAGTGAGACTCCATTTTGACATTAATGTAAGTAGAATTTTGCTTTTATGGCTGTAACTGATTTAAAATTAAATATCTATCCACTGATGTATGAGTGTTACATGGGAAGCACCAAGACATACTTTATCCTCCCCTAGGAGTTCCTCAAGTCCCTTGCTTTTCACTGGATGCTTGAAATCTAAGCAAGTGCTATTCTTTCACATGCCAAAACCAGCAGCATTTCCTCAGGCCACACCTTTATGGGATTAATTAATTTCCATGCCCATGTCTCTTCTTATTAATCCACCAATATATGTGGAGCAGTGGAACTACCGTGACAGCACCCCAGCCCTGGTTCCTTCAGTGCCTGGGTTTTAAAAGATCTAATTGTAGGCTGGGGGCCTGCCACTTAGTTCTCCAGTACGGAACAATAGTGTCTGCTGCCTGGGACAAGAGAGGAGAAGAGGATGGTGTTTGAGACTGTAAGAGGTCTGTGTTGCCACATAAAACCCAAACACGTGGTCCTGTCTGCAGTACACCAGGGTCCTCCATTGGCTTGGGTGGCCTACAGACACCTGCACTTGCCCTGAATGGAAGAAAGGACATTCACCTCTGCAAGCTGTGCGTCCCTCCGTGGCTGCAAATCCTCAAATGAACTGGGCTGAGACCAACTCGGGATCTTGCACCTTCCAGTCTGCCCTCCTTCATGCAGGATTAAGAAGTGCAGATGCATTTTCTATCTCATTGACACCTGGTTCCCATACCAGGTAACACACAAATCTTCGGGGATCTCAAAGAGAGCAGAGTCAGAGCAACACAGTATGAAGCACACCTCTGAGGCATAAGAAGGTTCCCCTTCATCAGCCAGCTGCAGCTTCATCTGCTTGTTGTCTGCCAAGCTCACTTTTCCTCTGCAGGACAGGTGACAGAGTGACATGTGGAATGAAAAACACGAATGATGCTCCAGTAACCACCTTCTCTCGTGCAACAAGAGCACACCCACATACGCTGCTTCCTCCCCAGCCCCTGCTTGCTGTGGCAGCTGAGTGCTAGCAGCGAGCTCAGGACTGTCAAGAACTGCTAAGGTTTTGCTGCTTTGGTTGACATTTAACTATTAACCAGTTTTGTGAAGACTGAAGGGAAAGGTGCTGTTTGTGGGAGGTGATGTGTGGAAAGGAGAAAGAGTGGGAGTAGCAGATGTCATGCAGTAAGAGCTATCTGAGCATGTTTATCCATTTTGACCTTGGCTGTCTTAAGGACAGAGCTCTTCTGGGTCCCTCACAGCCATGTGAGGCTACAGGCACCCATGCTAGGCTAAACCTGGGAGCTAAGTATTCCTGGACCTGGTTAGCAGGAGATTGCTTGGCAGTAGAGGCACTGTATAACTGTGTGACTGAACTTAAAAACCCTGCCAAATGTGAGACCACAGGCAGGGAGTGGGAGGAAAACCTCTGGTTCCACTCTTGCTGGTTGGCAAAACAGTCCATACAGACTGACATCATGGCACAATTCGAAGCCGATCTCCAAACAAACCTGGAGATGCTTCACCGTGATGACATGAGACTTGCCTGGCTCTCCTAGCTTCAATAAACACCAAAGACTCCCTGTCAGGGAATGTGCACTGCTTAAGGCACACCTGAGCAAGGGAAGGATGATGTTACATGGCTCAACTCAGCCCTGGGACTTCTCATAGCATTGAGGTGGCCCTGCAGCCCATTGTCTTCCCTGATCTCAAAGATGCCCATTGCCACTGTTATAAGCAGGTTGCACAAGGACATTCCAAGTGCCTTTGCATTGGGGTAACAACAGGATTCAGCTCTCATCTGCTTTTCATTCACCCATAAATCTCAGTATTACTCCATGGGAGGATGCTGAGGAGGACAACAAAGTGAATTTTCTCTGGGCATGCAGGAAATCATGTGGGACTGGAAGTAATGTGGAAAGGGAAAATGCCAAACTTTCCTAAGCCTGAAACATTTAGTCTGGCTTTGCTCTGGCTTTAACTTGGAGTCCCACCTAGGTGAGGTTGGGGCACTGGAGTGGGTCTATGGAGATTAGCAATGTCACTCCATGGCTGGAAGTGGAGAAGGGAGCTGAAGAGACCAGAGCTGCCCTGCTGGCACAGCTGGGCCCTGCACACACCCTGGGCTCAGGGCAGAGGGTTGTTCTTCACAATGTCCTCACCTGATGGCTGGGGAGATGCTAAACACTGGCCGTGGCAATACTGGCACAAGCCTGGTTCTGTGGTGACCTGGCATGGGGCAATCCACATTTTTGCTGTCCAAGGCTATCACCCTTCCAAGCAAAGGAGACCTTATCCAAGCTGCCTGCTGGGGATGTCCAGCTTGTGCCAGTTTCCAGATGGCATCAAGATGCTGCTGGCAAGGGCTGGCCTGGGCTGAGCTGTGCTGTGCTGGGAACACCTGAGCCATTTCTGAGAAGGACAATCCTGTTTGAGTGATGGGGAAAGTCCTTGACAGCAACATGTTTGCTAGCAGAGCAGGTGCCCTGGTAAGCCCCAGGAGACCTCTGGGGCTGCCTCATGCTGCAGAGGATGGGAGGGTCCTGGATGGAGGCTCTGGAGTGCTCATGGTGCCAGTGGTCTGCATGTCTGGCACACTGCTGGCTGTGCTGCCCACCCTGCAGCAGCAGCATGGGGGAGAAGGCAGGCATGAATGTCAGCCTCGGGACGCCCACAGCATGTTTCCTTTCCAGCAGCAGACAGGATGTTAGCTGTCATGGGTGTTAATTAGCCTGCAATGTGATGCTCCTGATTTCTATCAGTGCATCTTTCAGTTTGAGGCTCTCTCTTCTCAGACCCAGTTTTTAACAAGGTCACAGCACTGAAGCCCTCATTCCTCTGAGGTCTTCTCTAGGTGCAACTTTTTTTAAATTTTAATGAAGAATCCTGTATTCTACAAGCATCCCATGAGCCCCACTGGCCATTCATGGAGTTTGTCCAGAGATCTGCAGTGCTGATGGACTCAGCTAAGTCCTAGGCAACGTTGCATATGCTGCTGCACTTTCCTTGTGGCACATAGGTAGGAATAGCTGTGTGTGTGCAGAAAGGTCATGAAAACCTTTTCTGGTTCACCTCAGAGTTTCATTTAGAAGTAAAATGAAATTATTAGCTATTTAGAGATAAGTTGGTTATGACTGAGGCTTGGACACATAATAAAAGTTTCACTGTTTTAAACAAGATGTGTTGGTGGAAGATTCTGCCCTGCATGGAACAGCTGTTCAGGTTAGCATCTGTGAGGGCAGCTGCTTGTGACTTGTCACTGGCCACCTCATGAGCACTCTGCTCCTACCAGTCTGCGGGTGAAACAGAGTATGTGACTGCTCCCAAATTTATCTCCAGTGGGAAGTCTCCAGATTATTTCAAGCCCTATCATGCAGCATTGTAGTACAGAAATAGCAGAACTGGTACTAGAGCACCCATGAACCTTTGCTGCTGTTTATAACTTCCAGACAGGGAACAGTGTTATGTGGGAACAAGGCAGTAACTCCTGAAGACCCTCCAGTCTTTTTAAAGCTGCATGGATGCCTCTGTGGTTCACTACAGCTTGGACACATCTGGTCACACAGCTGCGTGGGCTCTGCAGGCCATGCTGCTGTGAGCTGATCCCTGGGTGGGACACGATCCCAATTCACCCCCTTGAAGTCATGTGATCAGAGCCCACTGGGACTCGTCATGGAGTCACAGATATATTTGTGGCAATGTCAGCCAGTGTCGGAGGATATTGTTTCAAAACATAGTTACTTCCCATGTTTTTGGCGTTTATTGAATACATTTGGGTTGCAGCTTTCATGAAATTGTAATTTATCAAAAGTAAAATGAGGAATCACACAGGCCAAGTTTCTAAAGCTCACATTTAAGTTAGGTCATAGGTAGAATAAAAGTTTAAAGGTCTCTACCAACAACAATGACATATTTTCCCCACTGAGAAGCTTTTCAGTTTGGGTGATGTTTTCAGTGTTACTTTTTTCCAACACAAATGTAACTTTTCCAAAAAAAGCAGACACGTTCTATAATAATGTCAGCCAGCCCCTGAGTTTCTCAGCAGCACAATTTCTATGAACTGTTTTGAACCAACCCACATGAGAAGCTGGATACATAATTCTGTGTTTATAAATAGGTCTGTTTTCACGAAACTCTTTCTCAAGGAAATTGCTCTTAGTTAATATGAAGTACTTTCACTTATTACTTGTATTATAAAAAAAGAGGGATCCCGTATGGATCAGAGTCGTGTTATGCTAAGAGTTAATAAAGAGACAAATCATACCCTGAAAAAAACATCTTTTGGGTTTGCTCCAGGTCTCTGCAGTCCCTGACTGTTTTATACCTACCTCCAAATTAATCAGCCCCATCACTCTGTTCTTGACTTCTCCTTTCCTCACCATGTCCTTATCCTTATGAGGAAAGACAGCATTATTAATCCTGTGTTATAGATGGGGACTTCTGGTACAGAAGTGAAATGTCATGCTGAAGGTTGTCTGAACCAGAACTGGGGGTGGATGCCCACTCTTTCCCTAAAAGGCAGCACCCTGCCTGCTGTGCTTCCATTCAGCTGGTCCTGTAATAGTGTTACATTTTTGCTCATTAGTTTCCCATTGGTCAGTCTACAAAAGAAAAGTCACAGTACTGTTATCAGCTGGTTACACAAGGGAGCTAAAACATTTAGCTAGTATAAGCACACGAAGGGTGAAAAATGGAAGTTAGTAAAAGTGAATGAAGACAAAAAGTGAAGGGCAGGAGCAGTATGGCTGTCAAGGAGTCATGGGAGGGTATGAAAAGGAAGTCAAAGCTTCAAGCTGACCCATAAAACTCCGTGGTATTACCAGCAACCTCACTGATTTCACCTTCAGAGATCGTATTTTGCAGTAACTTTCACTTGACTCATTGACACCTGCCCACTTCAGTTCTGTGGCCAGCCAGAAACCCTCCTACCTCCCTTAACCACAGCCTTCCACACAAGGGTCTCTGCTGTCAGCCCCCAGGCTCTGCACAACTCAGCCCCTCCGCATCTCTGCAGACATTTGCCTGAGCTTTCTTAGCTTGCCATGGCAAGAATAAAAAGGCAAATAAATGAGGTTGCATGATGACAGCAATCAGATCTTTAGTTTTGGGATGGAATCCAGCATCTTTGTAGGAGAGTTCAGCACATGCTGTGCCTCTCTGCTTAGACCTGGCTGCCTGGGCAGGAAAAAGAGCCAGGGTAACATAGAAAAGATCACGCAGATCCCAATGTGTGGGCCCAGTGCACCCCGTTCCTTGTTCCTACAGTGTGAAGAACCCCCCAAAAGAAAGGAAATGCAGTGCTAGCTTCATTATCAGGTTGGAAGTCAAGAGAGTCATTAGTTAAACGACTTTCCCAAATGTCACACTCAGGGCTGCAGATAAGACTTGCTTCACTCTCCTGAAAGCCGGTAGAGTGCTGTCTTCAACACACTGCTCCTCTCAGCTCCTGCAATTGCATCTACAGTCACGGCAAGCGTTGGTCTGGGTTCACTGACATCTCCAACATGACATCAGTGGAAAACTCAGTGAGAAATGTAAGGGGTAGGAATCCTGTCCCCATGAATATTTAAAGAGGATGCACGTGGATTAATGTCTTCCCTGTCAGGAGTGGGCAATGAAGTTAGCACCGAATGAGCAATATGCGAACTCAGCCTCCGAGGTACACAAGATGTCTGCTACAAATTAAACATCAACTCTCAGAAAATATCCTCTAGACATCCCAAGGAATAGGTTTTTTCAGGGTCTCAGTTTTTTATGGAGGCCGTTTCCTTTAAAGCAAAATGTTTGCCTTACTTACTCAAGTTTATCATTGGTAGATTTCCAACATAAATCCAAAGGATTTCTGATCAGCCTGTTGGTTGATAACCAGAAAGTAAGCACAGAAGCATGATTATGTTACCTTTTCCTAATGCTACTGATAGTTTCTCAATAGGTTAAAAAAACAGACACTTGAGTGACTTTTATCTCACGAGCCAACTCTTCATGCAATGCGTGGATCTGCACTAGTTGATTGGAATATAACCTGCGTTCTATTGCAATAAGGAACTGGTTTGAGGGCTGGATGATATCGGTTTCTAAACCACTGAACCTGCAGGATGAATAAATTCATCCATTTTCTGGAAATTACTTATGGCTCAGTCCCAACAATCACCTGCATTAGCCCAGTCTAGTTGTTAATGAAGTTCTGAAGGGGAAAGAAAAAAATCACATTTAGACTGAGAACAGTTAGGACTGGTTGGTTCACAGTTTGGCAACCAACAAAGGCTACTGCTGCAATGTGAAATTCATCCTAACTGTATAGTGGTTATGCAGGATAGCGTTCCAGTAAGTGCTCCATGGTATATGCATGGCTTACTGCCTGAACAGAAAAAAAATCAAGGAATATTTCAACTGTGACTGCTCTCCATCCTGAAAGATGACAGCTTTATGAAGGTGGGTTACTTGTAGCAATTCCATCTTCCTACTGTGAAGTGTAATAGAGGCTTTTCCTTTTATGCTCCTATAGATGCAGGGGCTTTAAACTATGTCTGCAGACACCAAGTCTGGAGTGTTGCCCAAGATAGCAGCATTTTTTGAGACATAAATGACATTTTTCATTTTAAGGCTGATTAGATTGTGCTGATCACAGACACTTAAAAATCACTTTCTATAGGGCTGTGTGGGCCTTCTCCATTGCTTCACGTCACAGTGAAGCCACCAGTGGTTTGGTCACGAGGCTGTGAGGTCTCGAGGAGGGACTGTGCGTGCAGCACAAAGGAAGCTGGGTCTGACCTGACTTTCACAACTTTCTTCTTCACCTCAGAGGTTTTATGTATTTATTGATTCCAATGTATTCAGTAAAAATGATACTTCATTTTGTAAGATGAGCTGATTCAAGGCCTTGATGGCCATTAGTGCTGGGAGGCAGGTACTGATGAAAAAGCTGGAGCTGTGTCCAGGCTACAGGGATTAGCACAGCTCAAGGATAGGCTAAGCAGGCAGCCACCCACAGTAGCAAAGAGTGAAAACTATCATATCTCTCCTGCCCACACTGCCTGGAGAGCGATGTTGAGGCAAGGTTCAAGGCAAAGAGAGGTGGCAGCTACTGCTGAACCGCGGCTTGGAGGAGCAAAATTAGGTGTTGGCGTGAGCTGCAAATTAGCTGATGGCACCAGCAACAATGTGGATTAGACCACTGAGAAGGCTCTGCAGGAGCTCTTGGTAAATGCTGCCTTCTGCAGAAATGAGAGGGAGGGCCCATACTAAGCATGAAGTAAGGATGAGGCACTGGGACAACTTTCCTGCCCAGCACACTCTGTTCTCATAGACAGATGTCCAAAAACCAAAGCCAGAGGCTGAAGGATGGAGGAACTCAGGGCTGGACAAGAGGCACAACTGCCCCTCCAGCTGATCAGCCCCATCACCAGCTAACACAGGGATGCTGCTGTCTCCTTCCTATAGTGACATTGACAGCCCCTTTTTCCTGCAGGCATCTGGAGTTTGTAGCTATTGTGGGGAGGAGGGTGGGGTGGGGTGTTTGATAGTATTTTTCACTTGTAACACCTACCAAATTATAGCACCAATGAAAACAGAGCAGTGAGTCCTAGGCACTCGTTCAGTGTTTGAGTTCCTCCTGTCCTCCTCAGCTGCAGGATGATTCTGGGCTCTGAGATGGAGCCATATGGCAAGCCAGGAGGTGTTCACTTCACAGACTTCAATCAGGAATGTTTCCAGCAAAAGAAAAATGTGTTAAACTCAGCCATTCTCGCAGTCTGACAGCTCCTGATGTTCATGTCAAGAAATGAATGCAAAAAAATGTGCTCTCTCTGAAGAGAGAGATAACTGCCGAATAATTAATGAGTAAGTGCCACACAGCACAACTTGCCCCCTTCCCCACACAAGAAGTGCTCAAGGCCTTGTATTTTTGAAAGATGAAGACCCAAGATACTGGGGCCCTTTCTGCCTTTCCCCTGATTTTTTTGTAACACACAACGAGCCCACTTGCAATGCCACCATGCCCAGTTAGCAGTTCTGTTTGACTAACTGCAATGGATTTATTCGAGGGGAAATCAGGGCATTGTAGTGAAATAGCTGCAGTTCACATAACAGTGTTCTGCTTATTGGAAATAGTTTAATCAAGGAAGGGGGCACTGCCACAAACATCAGCAGGTATTTCCCATTGGTTTGTGCAGGTAAGTCATGACCTGTAGTAAAATAAGGCAGCAAATGCTATCATAACCAACTCTTCTGCCTGTTTTGGAGGCTTTGCTATTCAAAGGAAAGAAAAATAGGAGGAAAACAAAGAAGCAGAATGCACCAATTAGTAACTGACAACGGGGACTTCTCAACAGCACTAGCAGAAACTAATATGAACAAAGAGCCAGCACTGGCAGCCCTTGGCACGGGGTGGGAGAGATGGAGGGAAGGGGCTTATGAGCAGCTGGGTGCAATGCCAGGAAGTGCAGTTCCCACCATCTCTCCTGTCCATCCCACCTACACCAGCAGCCCCCACTGCAGCCATGACTCTGCCAGCTCAGCCACCCCAGGCACCACGGGTACACTCCCACACCTGCGACTTGCCTGGGGTGCTCTAGTGCCAGACACTGACAGCGGAGCCACATGACACATGCATGGGCAAGCCAAGGTGTATCACCTTGCTTCTGGGTGTCAAACACTTGTGCAGCCACTCAATGTACATACCTGGCTGAAGGTAACCAAGGCTTGCTCAAACCTTTGCTGAATAAGAGCGATGGTGCTGAACACCGGCGGGAAGGAACAGTCTTGAGAGGCTGAAAACAAGAATAAGTTTGTTATCAGTTTCCATCCTACAGCACAGCTCCCACAAAGGTGAGGGATTTGAGCATCTATAGGAGTCATCGCTACAAAGTGTGCATGGGAGGAGAATATGTGTTTGTGGTCTTAACTCCTGGATATCGTCAAATTTCCCCTCAAGTGTGAAGGCTCCAAGCCCTGCAGTGGTCAGCACAACAGCTGCTGTCACACAGGGCCAGCTCAGCTCAGGGGCACTGGCCAAGGCTGGTGCACAGCCACAGCACTGTGGGCAAGGCGCTGGGGCCACCAGCCAGGGCACCCCAGAAGGTGCCTGACCACCTTGGGGCAACCTTGGCACTAGTGTCTGCACAGGGGCTGCTCAACCCAAGCTCCTTTTATGGTCAGTGGGGACACATGGACACTTGCAGGGCACCGTTCTTCCCTCTCCACTTCTGCAGCAGGCTTGGGAGAACAGGAGCCATGTCCTTTCCTGACTGTTTTCCTGGTCCCTGTTGGACCAACAGGGTTGGATACAGACCTCCACACTCTGTAATGCAGGGTCAGAGAAGGCTGCTCTTGGTGAGCCCAGCATGCAGAGGAAACCAAGCTGGCTTCAATTAGAGCTGGGTAAGATGCCTCCTCCAAATCCACAGGGAAGCTCCCTGCCTCTTAAAAATCTAAAATCCCTTCAATCTGTGCTTCAGGACAGCAGGTTCTGTGTGGCTGCCCGCCATCTGAACATGAGTATGAGTGCTAAGGAATGAAGCTATTTTAGGAACAAGTGACATAACAGAGGAGCATCAGAGGCAAGAAAAGGCTCCTTGCTGCCAAGTGTTGACATGAGGCCAATAAAGGGCAGGTTACTGCCCTTTTGGGAGGACGCCTGTCTTATTAAAGTTGTAGTTACAGCATTTTTTGAGATACTTGAAAAGCAGGGTGATATATTTACAGAGAACTTTCTCAACATTTGGCCTTATTAACTGAGTGGAAAACGAATGATTAAAAACACCATCTGCTTTTTATTGAACTTTGTTTCAAATTCGTCAGAATTTCATCAGCTTTAACCTCTAACTCTCCACTTTTACTGCTGAAAGTATGTTAGCAGCGTACCACCCCATGCAGCATACAAATAGCAAACAAGCCCTGCTGGTGGTGTCTGCAGATCTTTTCTACCACAATCTCACCAAGTCAGTGCAAACCAGCCCAGCACCAGGGCAGGCACCTGCACCACATGGAGCAGAGCTAGAGGCACCGTGTGCTCCCTGAAGGTGTCTGAGATCTGAGAAGGGTGATGGGGAGCCCAGCTAGCTGAGGCCACCCCATGGTGCCATGGCCCGTGTAAGCCAAGCAAATGCAGCTTCCCAGAGATGAGTGATGTTCCCCGTTATTATCAGCAGAAAAAAAGCAAAGCAGCAGCAAGAGAAGTCACCTTGCTCTGGTTGCAGGGAAAAGTGTCGGCATGCATGGCCATGAAGCTGCAGCAGCACTGTACTGGGATACTAGAAAACCACTTCCTCCTAGGAACAGTTAAAGACAGGAGAGATTTGTATATTTACTCCTGGTTTATATCAGTTTGACACTGGTATATTTATCCCAGTGGCCTCTCTGTATGTGGGACATCATGTGACAGGGGTAGGTGACACTGCCTCACACCTGCAGAGGAGCTGGTTTCTGAAGCCAATGTTTGTTCCCATGCCTGTACAATCATGCCTGTACAACCCTTTTTGTTGCCTACCTTTGACAAATACCTAAATATACGCAATCTGAAGTCAAAGAAATGAACATGGAAATTGCTAATCATGTACATGTGTCTGTTATCAGAGAAGCAAGTATTTTCTAAGTATTGACTCATTATTACCAGCAGTTCTTCTGCAGTCTGCTGCTCAACAAAAGGTCGGTATGTGACAAAGCCTTTGTTGCTCTCACAGCAGTCACTGCTGAGCTCATGGAGTTAAATGTGTTTTGGAGAAAGGTTATCCTTCTAAAATCATCCTAAAATTATACAGGGTGTTGTCTTCATGCTTGAGCCCACTGGGCTGGAGGAAGTTCTCTAGCTCCAATTAAAATATCGTATGCATAGAAAGCATGGTCTATTCATCATAGGTTTTGCAATATCAGGATAAAACACCGGCCTAGTGATAAAGCAATAGAAATAGCTGCACACTCCACGGGAAATGAGGATGAACTCTGACCCAGGCAGAGGCCCATTTTCTCCCCAGCTTACTCCCTTGTATCCTGAGCTCTGACCATACCAACTTATAACACTGTCAGTGCTCTCTGTCATCCTGCCTCCATTTAAACCCACAAGGACTGCTCAGTGCTGACTCCCAAACAAAATGCCCTTGGGAGGGCAGACACCAGTTTCTTGATCTGGTGTGCAACACCCGAGAGGCCGGCCAGGACTCTTTTCTGAACCCACCTAGGACCAGCCAAAAGGAACTCTCTGTGCAGAGCAGACAAGGAATGCTCAGGGAAATGCAACTCTCCCAGCATCACTCAGAGTGGGCATGGGGGTTACAGATGGTGGCAGCAGGATGCTCAGGGTGCATGGATTGATGTGTCACAGGACAGCAAGGAAAGATCGCTGCACTGTGGGGAAGAATGGTTTTGTTCCCATCCCCAGATCAGTGTATTTCTGTTACTACTATTCTTATATTAACTCTATTCTAGAGTTGCCACAATTTCATCTACCAAATGCATATAGACAAGATGAAATAAGCTGTATATTTCAAGTGATATATGTATACACATGCACACTTCGACACAAGTGAAAATATTGGACCTGATGTTCCTCTCACTTCAATTACAAGAGACTAATTATTTGATTTATTGAACAAGATATTGTTGTGTCATGAAGAAAAACTTTATTCCCCAGTGTTGCTGCTACTTTGGTGGAAAAAAAAACTACATGTGATTTTTACTCAACACTGCAGCAGGTACAGAGAGGACAAATTAACTTTGCCCTGTGTCCCGAGACCTGGGAGAATTTGAACACAGTTATGTCAGTATTCACTATCAATTACATCATGCTTTCTCCCTTCAGGGGTTTTCCTCCACTTAACAGAAATCTTTTTTTGCTTAACAGGATATCACAGTTTCTGCCACAAGTTCAGCTCCAGACCTTCTTACTCCTGCCTGTGACCTGTTCTGAGGAATAGAGTAAATAATGCAAGGATGGCATCTGCAGATGGCAGAATTTCAAGAGCACTCACTGGGAGCCATTTGCTCCAGGAAATCACCTACATGCAGCATGCAAGGGCTTCACCCCAGGCCAGGGCTTCATGCCAGGCACCCACAAGGAGATCTGCCTGAAGACTCGACCGTAACCAGAAGAACAACAGGGAAAGTCTAAAAAGTATCCCAGTGCTCTGCACGTTGTGGTGGGATATAGGTTACTGAGGGTGCTGAACAACCCTTGCACCAAATTATTTCCTTTTTGAAACTGGCACAAAAATCAAATCTCCTTTATTATCTCAAAGCACTCCACCAAAAACCCTGAAAATCCAGACTTCAGTCATCCTTCCTCAGATGAACTAACCACAGCCTGCTGCTTTACAGGCACAAATGTATTGCTTGTCTTCTCTCATTCAGAAAGCCTTCCCAAGCGTGTATACAGGGACATGATTTTGCCATCTGAAGACATTTTTGGGTGCCCAGATTCTTCAGCAAGTAACAGCCAGCACTAGCTGAAAACCAATGCCATTTCTAAAACCTTGGACTTCTGTTTCTTCATAACTTTCAGAAATGCCCCCACATCTACTAACATATTTCTATAATCTTTAAGGAAAAACAGAAAGGCTCTTTACCTTCTACCACACTAGGTGAGAGTCCTTGTGGAAACAACAAAGTCACGTCCTTCTTCTCCTGAAAGAATTCATCAATGGCAGGAACACTGAATGTGAACATCAGTTCACTTTAAGTGATCACTTACACCAAAGCCCACAAGACACCAAAAGCAGAAGAAGAGAGGAGAGCCCAGAGGATTTCCAGGAGGTGTGGTGGCAGGTAAACCTGCTTTTCCTTGACCAGGTTTTCCCAGGGAACACAATGAAATTCCCAGGGACTTTTCTTTCCCCAGTCATGTCATGTACATGCACATGCACATGCACATGCACATGCACATGCACATGCACATGCACATGGACATGGCACAGAAGGCTGGGACAGGGGCAGTTGTGACCACCCCAGCACATCACACTGCCAAAAAGGGGAGGAAAAGAGGCTCCTGAGAGCAATGAGTACTTTAAATGATCTTTTTCCTGGACCTCTTCCCAATTTTGCCTCTCACCTGAGATCACTAGCAAGGAGGTGACAAGAGGTATGGGGATGCCATCCAAACACTCTTCAAGGCATTGTTTTTGCTCCACTGCCAAACCAAACCACCTGCAGATGCTTCTGGTTTCATGGCTCAGGATGTGCTTGTGTGAGCCAGTGCTGCTTATCCTGAGGCAGGGCTCTGCTCCCACTGGGAAATTCCCGGACACTGCTGCCTTGAAGAGGGCAGGGGTTCAGTACGGCAGTGCTACTTGGCATGGACCAAAGAGGGTTTAGGGCTGGCTTTAACAACTTATGTGTGATGTTATAATTTATACTGATTGTAGATAATTATGCTGCAGTGCCAGGGAGCACTCTCAAGTGCTTCTAATCTATTAATGCAGACAAACCCTGAATGATGCACACCCTGGCCATTTTTGCAGCCAGTCCCTCTAGCTGACATTTCTGTGAGTATTTCCCAGTGGCACACAGATGGGTGGCATTGTCTGTCTCCTTTGTCCTTCATGGACCAGGGAATCTCTGCACCCCCTGGGATCTGTTGGGTGCTCTGCTGCCTCACTGCCCCCAGCACTACCCATGAGAGCTGCCCCGCAGATGTTGCCTTAGGAGTTTTTTTGGCTCAGTCAAGCAGGCTGGGAAGAAACTTACAAATAAATGCAAGAGGAGGATTTCTGGTCTATGTTGTATCAGTGTGGGAAGAGTGGTCCCTCTGAAATGAGCAGCAGCACCCAATTTAAACTAGCTATCCCAAGGTGTGGGTGCAGGTTGTGGGTCCAGGCTTACATAGAATAAACCAGACTGGAATTTGCCTTGATCTGGTCTACAGTAAAACTCTTACCCAAGGCTACTTTGTGCCACTATCATCACTCAAGTCAGTGCAGTTACTCTGGATTTCTAACAACACAGCAATAAAGAGATTTTTATCTAAATAGGTTTAAAAGCCGACAGCCTGACTATGGGAACTGATGAGATTTCCTTTATTGACTGTGCAATCAGTGTGATTTAGAGTCTCCACAGGGGCCTTGCTGAAGGCTCTCCGAGACCCAGCTGTGACAAATCCCCCCACAAGTTCTGCTGGGCAGTGCTGCTGGAGACAGCGGCTGTGATTCTGGGACCCTGTTCCTCCCTGTCATCTTCCCACCCTCCTGATCCTACCTTCCTAGTGTCCTGACCTCCCACAGGGCCAGTTATTTGTCTGGCATCACACCCCTGCCTTCCAAGGTAATAAATTACTGCGGGAAGCAGCTTTGCACTGGACCTCATTAACCGCAAACACTGCTGTCCCTTTTCCTGCCGCACCATGCAAGCCAGACATCCATGACTATCGGCAGCAGATACGCATTTCTCAAGCTCCCAGGAGGAACCACAGGTCTGTGGCAGATGGTGCAGCAGGCTGATGGATGCACAGGGCTGGGGAAGCTAGTCACCCTCCTTGCCTCTTGGGATCGCGTCCCAGCACAGCCTGGCCCTCCTTGTGGTGTCATTGCAAGGGGTTTGTGGATGTTGTTAAAATCAAAAAAAGTGGGAGGTAAGGTGAAGAGCCTTTTTTGGTACTATCTTGTTCCATTTTCAGAGGCCACTGTTATTCTGAAAAAGCATCAGGCTTAAGCAAAATAGATCAACAAACCTGAAAGTAAAGTGTCAAAGTGGAACAAAATGGATCTATCCCCATGCTATGGGTGCAAGTACTGGGGCTGTGTTCTGTCTAAAGAAAATAGCAATCTTTTTCCAATGTGTATTGAAAGGTTACTTTTTAATAAAGCTAAGTAAAAACTGATCTTGGGGCCACCAGCATCCCAATATTCTCTGCTAAACAATCACCTACCCTTTTCTTTTTATTTCTTGTCTACTTTCTCACCAGAAACAGGAAAAAAGAGTGGTTAAAAGAAAGAAGTGAGAAGAAAAGAGAGGAAAATATGCATATCTGAAATTTTCTCTTTTTTACAATATTTCTATAGACAACTTTGAAAAAATGTAACTATTATTTGTTTCTCTTTTTTCCTCTTAACTCCTTTTCGTTTTGGTTTGTTTTTTTTTAATGTAAACCCTTTCTTATTGGAAAAAGGTCCATTTCTGCTAGCAGCCCTTGCTCTGAGGAGCAGGAGGAACAATGGAAAACCAGATCAGTTGTCATGTAAAATGACAAACTTATATTTGGAAGCATTGAAGCTACCAGTTATGATGCAAGCATCTCTGTGTAAGGCAGAGAGCCCTTCATTTTTCGCAGAAAAGTCTATTTGTCAGAGCTGACAATGTCATGAAGAAATGTCACTTTTCAGTGCAGAGATTCAGTCTTTGGCAATATTCTTTTTGTTTCCCAGCCAGCACCTCGCTCCTGTCTGAGGTCAGGCTAAATGATGTAACACTCCCTTCTGGCCTCGCAATCGATGGGCTGGTGGCCGGGGCTTCTCTCCCTGCTGACAGAAGCACTCGCTGCAGCTGAGACCCCCCCGGGGACCAGGCTTTGGTCCTGGGCTCACACCACACTACCAGGTGCTGTGGGAGCGCGTTCACAGCATGCACTAACGTGAAACATGTCTCTCACAACGATGTTAAACCTCTCCAGAAGAACAACAACAAAAAAACTCTTCCCCTCACATATATACAGGCAAGAAACCCGCCAGTTTTATCTTAACCAACGTCCATTTACTCGTGGCTGAAGGTTTTATTTTATTTGTTCCGTTTGTCAAGGCTCTCCTGCCCAAACACTGTGCCAGAGCAGTCTGACAGTGCAGTGATATCGTCAAGCAGTCTCTTTAAATTCCACTTCTGGCAAGAAGGGAGGAACTGCACGTCGACCTGGCCCCCTGCTCACCTGACCCTCACTCCACCCGGCTCCCGTGGCCCCTTTCTCGGGATGAGCAGAGCTCTGCGATGCGGGGTACGGACCACGAACCCGCGGAGCCCAGCAGCCCGGGACCGGCCCAGTGTCCTGGGAGCGCATCTCCAGTGCGCGGGAATTCTCGGGCTTTGCTTGTCGCCAGATTCAGGACCAGGCTCAGATCCCCGGCAGATCCTCAGCTATCTCTATGCCCAAGTCACCCGCGGCAGCAGCAGCCGCATCCTCTCTCACACCCGGGGATGCCCCGCACCGCCCCCTGCCCTGCCCGCCCCGCTCCGCACCGCGCCCCGCACTCACCGCCTCGGGAGCGGGCACCGCGCTGCCGCCGCCTGCCCGCGGCCCCGGCATCGCGCCGGGAGGCGGCCGGAGCAGCGCCGGGTCCGGGGCCGGGGCCGCCTCGGGCGAGGAGCCGGAGCGAGTGAGCGGAGACCCCGGCGCCGGCCGCCCCCGGCCCTCCCTCCCCGCCGAGGGAGGAGCCGCTCCTTCCAGCAGCAAAGCCCGGGGGTCCGCCGGGATGCCGAGCGGGCCGCGGGCAGCGCTTGCCGGGAAAGGGGAAGCAAAAATCAATAGGCGCAGGGAGAAATGAAGTGAAAAGTGACTTACAAAGAGAAAACTCTTCACGGGTTCTTCACAGCCAACCTTTCACAGCCAAGCCCTCCCTACCAGGATTATTGCTGAGGCAGCGTAGCAGGTACGAATGTAACACCGTAGGGTGTCAGACGTAATGAGCACCAGTGCTGGGAAACTTGCACTCCAAATTTGCGTCCGTCAGGCATGAAGGAATGAGGGATGGGACCAAGTGGCATAAAGGATAGGATCTGTGTCACCACTGGCCTGGATGTAAAGAGTCTGTAATGTCCTCATCATCCATACAAGTGTCCACTTAAGTCTGGAAAACACATTCTCATCGTCGTCCTGGGCACAGGTTTGGGTAATCACCCTTTTAATTCCGGTAAGAATTGCACAGAGCTCTTAAGAAACTGAGATTGACTTTCTGCTACTCAACGTTCTCCATCTTCTTATTGAAATCTAAGTGTCCCAAGTGCTGGGAAGTTTTATCACTTCAAAGTGGATTATTTCTTCCACAGACTTGCCTGTACTTAACCATCATAATTTACAAGTGACCTGCTCTCACTGAGTTGTGCTGCTTGGCAGCTAAAATTGCAGGATTTGTTTCAAGTAATGATGAATTGTCTCCAGATGGGACACTTGCTCTTGCAGTCTGGATTATGGTATTTTCACTAGGAAAAAAAGCATAAGAACTGCCCTTTCCCATGAGAAGTACAAATGTCCTGTCAAATACGGCCAGTTAATAAGAGCTCCAGTTTGTCCTCGAGGAGGGGGAGGGATGAATTATCATGTCCCTGACTGCTCACAAAGGTGCTCCTTAGGAAAAAAACCCCAAACAAAACAGCAAAATGTGGCACATTTCAAAACCACTCAGATCCCTTGAAAGGACAGGTAGATACAGATCCCCACATTAAGTTGCTCCGAACAACAGCAGCTCTGCCTCTGCTTGTGTACAGCCAGCTGCTGCCAATCAGCCACCTAATTCTGCCAGCATTTCTCCCCCTTTCCTGGCTCTGTGTGATCCAGGGATTTCTGGAGGGCTTTTTGGTTTGTTTGGGTTTTTCCCTCCTGTATTTTTTCAGCTTTATTGCTGAGAACATCGCTTGTATCAAATATTAACAAAACTTCATTCCAAGCTGCTGAGTCCGCTCTGTGACATCCTCTGGCAGCCTGCAAAAAATCAGCAGGGAAGTTACATGAGATTTGGCACCATCACTGCAACTATTGTGAAGGCTCAGTTAGGCCCTCCAGGACATGAATACAGGCCAGATTTTCAGGAAGTTGCAATATGTTCCCGGACAGCATGATCAGTAGTGATTGATTCCTACATTTACAAACGTGTTTATTATTTTACATTAGTTCAAATTGGACAGATAAGAGATCTCCAGAGAAGTGAGAAAGACCATTGCTTTGCTGTTTAGATCAGAAATGTTTTCTGTATTGCTGGAAAGGGAAGAAATTGTTTCTGAGCTCACACAGGCCAGGACCATTTGGTATGTAAAATACTGGCTAATTTAAAGGTGACAACTGAAGACTACAGTGAGAGAAATCAGAATTTCAAACATGGTCATCTTATTTGTTACAATTCATATTTCTTTTGATGCTTTCACTGAAAAAAGAAACCGTTTTGATCTGCACTAAGCCTCATATGTTTTAGCAAAGCAAGATTAACTGGGATGCCTAATTAAAACAGGCAGTCACCAATTAAGATAATGAAAAATTGCTATTTGAAATTCAAAAGAGACCAAGAAGTTAAAGAGACACTTATCCAAGAGCTTAGCAGGTTTTCATTTGCGGATACTTAAGAGAAAAAAAAAGGTGAAGACGAACTCTGGAACACAGCCCAGTAAAATCAGAGAGGAGTCTGCGAGCTCCTGTGACGCTTCATTACCAAAGTGCCTGCTGCTCGCCAGCCCGTTTGCTTTTGCACTCCATCTGCCACGTCTTGTACTTACTGAGGCCCAGGCTCTGCTACCATCACTTGTGCTGACAGTTCCCCTCAGGTGTCCCCAACAGCACCGCCCGACCACCTGAACACTGCAGGACCTGTGCCAGCACCCGGGTTTTCCTTGGGGCTGGGATGGCATTTCACTGACATTCGCTCATCCCTGCTCTTTCTCACTGCTGGAAGTTTTATGCAATATAGCAGCAATATTGTTGTTGTTGTTGTTTTTATTATTATTAACAATAATAACAATAATAATTAGTTCAAAGAATTTATATCAATTCTCCAACCTGAAGTTTCTTTCAAATTTATTTACACCATCTGAAGCTGACTCAGTCTTCTCTGCCAGCTGTTATTAAGCGAATCAGCTCAGAGGACAACAAGTTCAGGTATATGAGCATATGAACCAGCCTGTGAGTTAGTATGTGTACAGCAGTGTGGTGGGTTAACCTTTTCTGGCTGCCAGATGCCCATCCAGATGCTTTCTCATTTTCCCCTCTGAGCAGGACAGGGGAACAAAAGCAGATTTAAAAGAAAACCTTGTGAGTCTTCCTGGTCATCCTTTGGCTCTCGAGCTGGTGAATCATTGATGGGAACCAGGGAGACTTGGGTGACGTGTATTGCCAATGGTGCACCATCCTGGCAGCCATGGCCACCTGCTGTTCTTTGACGTGCAGCAATCTCATGACACAGGGATCCTCCAGGAGGCTGGGCAAGGCAAGCAGATGTTTCAACTTCTCTGAATCAATGGCAACTGCATCAAAAGCTCATCACTGCCTTTTGGGGTCCCTAAAGTACCCTTGCTTGAGACAGTCTATGCCAAGGATGCATGAGACCTCTGACCTAGCCACAATGGTGTACTTTTGCCATTTGTCTCCTGTTAAGCTCACCTCAGCCCCCAATACAGACAGCTTTTGAGATCTCCCTGCCAATCCAGAAATCCAGATGGGTTCCTCTCTGACGTGCCATAATGGCATTAGGGTACACTGTGCACCAGTGTCTAGCAATGCTTAAAACATCTGTAGATCCAGTGTGCCAGGCCATCAAACCCTCACAACCCAGTAAAGCTGGTCATCCCTTTTCTCCTCCTGATCAAGGACAGTGACCCTCTGTTTTAGGCTGGAGACCCCTGCAGTGCCAGACCGAAAGTCCCTTCACCAAAATCAAGAGAGGCACTCTTAATCCTCTTCTACAGCAAGGAGACTGCTGGTTGCCTTCCACCATCTCAATAGCAGCTGAAATGACAGCAGTCGTGGATGGCCCTCCTTATCATCTCTCTTCCCAGCCAATTTGTGCACATGGGCTCCTACCTCAGAGGAGGGTCACCATCCCACTTCCTCCTGAGGTTACTCAGGAGGAACCAGAGAGTGGCACACAGCATGTGTCTGGGTGCTCCTGATAGCTAAGACCCTGACCAATGGGGACGGGGAGAGAGACAGGCTTTCTGCAAAAAGAATCAGTGGGATGCTCTCTCTACAGCTGGTATATTCAAGCCTGGTCAGTCTATCATCTCCAAGCAGATGCAGTATAATGCTGGTGAATTTCAGACAACCCTTCTGCACTTGCTCGTGTACAGTGGCCATCCACATCTTTGGAGACATGGTTGTCACCCAAGTCATTGTAGAAGACTTTCCAGCACTGCTCGTAGTCTCACATATTGGATGTCCTCTTCAGTGGTAGCAGCAGCAATCTGCTTGCCTGGCTGGTGGCTGTAATGTTTCAGCATATTTTGAAGTCTCCCCAAGTTTCAGGGCTGGTCATTTTTCTCACTTCCTCCTCCTGCTTCCTTGCTGAAGGACCAGCTGTCTCCTTCTTCCTCCTCCTCCTATACTAATTGCTGGTATGGACACATTGACCTCTGCATCCAGTGATTCTTTTTGACTGCTAAGGTAATTACTGTAGTTGGGGCTTGGGTCCCTACCTTATCCATGGTGTTGTCAGATGTAGTTTAGATCCCTGTCTCAATCATGTTCCCCTAACCGTGCTGAAGGGAGGCTTGAGAAGCACAAGGAAAGCCCAGTGTAGTGCCAAGAGCTGCTGGGTTTCACTGGAGCAGGCAAGGCACCCTTCCATCAAGTGCCAGTTCAACGGGATTACACGCCTGTAGAGGTGCAACATCACAGGCCATGGGAAGTGATAGCCCCGCCAGGCACCCACCCAAATCCTCCCACACACCATGCAGGAACCCAGGGAGCAGTGGCCTAAAGCCTTGTCACCTCACTGGCAAACTGGTTCTCCATAACACCAGACCAAATATAGTTTCTATGCAAATGACGAAAAGATGACATTAGTCAAGCAGCTTAGATAAGGATGTGATGAGGACCTCTGGAGAGAAAGGCAGACACATCAGTCCCGGAGGGGAAGAGATAAATGTGATCCCTCAGCTCCCCATAGGACAGTCCTCCTGGCACAGGAGCAGTGCCCGTGCCAGGGCCAAGTGCAGGGCTGCTGCTGCTTTTATCAGAATGCTTCCAGGCACAGCAAAACACAGAGATAAGCGCTGCAGCAAAGACAGGAGCTGAAAGCAGCCACTGCAGAGCCCGAGGCTCTGTTACACTGTAAATCAAGCAAGCCCTATGAGCCACACAGAAGCCTGCCAATTATCAGCTACTGCAGCTATAGTATGCCCAGATCAAAACTGGCTTTATCTTGTGCCCAAGATAAAGGCTCGTGGGCTGTTCTCGGCTGGCTCCAAGAAATCTACCTGGATGCTTTCTCACCCCCCCTCCTCAGCTGGACGGGGGGAGAAAATAAAGATTAAAAAACACCTCATGGGTCAAAGACAGTTTAGTAAAAAAAGCAAAGACTGTGCATACGACCAAAGCAAAAAGAGGAATTCATTCCCTGCTTCCCATCAGCAGGCAAATATCCAGCTACACCGTGGGAAGGAGAGCCTCAGCACGCATAACAGTGGCTTGGGAAGACAAACACCATAATCCTTCTTTCCATGAGCTTCTGCTAAAAGAGATGTGCAGCCTCTCTTTGTAAGCAGTTTGCTCTGTGGGTTGGATCAGAGGGCTGGAATTGTTATCTGCTGAGCCCTTGGCAGGGACCATGCAGTGAAGGAGTGTCTTCCTTCATGTGTGTGCTGTGGGCAGGGATGTGCCTCTGCAGTTCAGAAGGTCTCTGCTGGAAGAAGATTTAGCAACAGAGAGTACCTGACTCTTGCATTGGGCCACATGAACACTTTACACCTAGGGGAAATGCTCACTGCAGAGCTGGTGGCCAGCACCTTGTAGTGTGGGTGAAGCAACCTCTGTGCCTAGGCTGGTTTGTTCAGCTCTCCAGTTGCTCTTGAGGGACTCTTCTGGTGTTTATTTCCAAGTCCAGAGCTAATGTCATCCCCAGATGGACTTTTCTGTTCAGGTCAGCTACCAAGGTGAAGGTATGTCATGGATCATACCCAGAGCTGCTGCGCACAGATCAGGCACTGCAAGTGATTTGGGTCTGCGTATGCCAGGATGTTCCACACAACAGCTGCTCAGGAACTGTATCTTGAAGGGTTTGTACACTGGAAAAGAGGCACATCTGTATCCTTTTCTTTTTTCCAGCCCTGACTGGCAAGAGCTGTTTGCAAAAGCAGCCAGTCCCATGCCCCATGGTCTGGAGGGAAACAGGCATCAGGCGGCATGGCATGAGGCAAATTTGTCCCTTGAGGCCAAAGAGCACCAGAAGAGTTGCTGGTGGATCCTGAGCAGTGAGACAGCAGGAACGCATTCCTTCTGGAAACACTGCTACAAGTACATTGCATAATGCTTGCTGAGCTCTCCCTCCAGGTCTCCATGAGGAGAAAATGTTAGTGTTTTATGCAGGCAGCTACTTAGCTGAGGACTGGGGTAGGAGCATTGTCAAGAGTCTGTGCTGGGAGCTCTGCTTATGGAAAGCAGCCAGAGATGCTGGAGGAAATGAATCACCAGTGGCAGCTCTGGGACTGCAGGCTAAATGAGTTTAATGCAGTGTGCAAACAGAACAAGGCTGTTCCCTGCACAGGGTTTGGTAATAAGCCCACAATAATCTGTGCCTTTTGAGGTACAGCATGATTTTTTCAGGTGGCTATTGAGCAATTCATTTGGTTTTATACAACATGCTCTACATGTAATTAGGGTTTGAGTATGTGTATTTGATTTCAGAAGTTAAGCAGTAGAAAGAATGGGATGTCCTGTCATTTCCTCTGGGCTGTGGGACTAGATTTCCACATGGACAATGTTCTTAGACATATTTTCAATGCACCCAGGAGCTTGAGCTCTTCTGAAAATTTTCCCAGGAGGTTTTTTTTGCAGCCCATGTGGAATACAAGCTTTTTGAAAGATTTGCTCCAGAGAACAACTTCTGGTTTTCTGTGGTTTAATTTTGCCATATCCTTCTTCTTCATGAATATTGCAGGAAGATTTCTGTGACAACCGCAAATGAAAAAAACAGAAATTCAGCATCCTGCCAATCTGCGTGCTGAAGCCTCTGCTTCACTCTCACAAAGTGTGCTGGAGCTGTGGCTCACAATTTCTCTTACCTTCAGCTGAGTCACCTCACAATGGTGACAGAAAGCTAAAACACCAAATTCTGACGTGAAGGTGACAAGGGCTACTTACTGGAATATCCAAAAAGATGCTTGAATATAGGCAGGATAAGGTATTTTTTTCTCCAATTTCACTCAAAGGACAGACTGAAACAGCTCTGCTGAACTTTTTGAAAGCTGAGGTGTGGCATGGAAACATTCAGCAACTGCAGTTAAAAAGCCCTGAAACCCACAATCATGGTGTGGACCGAGTAGAGGACATGTGGATTTGTCAGGGGCATTGGACAAGATGATCTTCAAAGGTCCCTTCCCACCCAAACCATTCTGAGTCTGTGCTCGTACTGTGGACTGTGTAGCGTGACCCTAAGTTTAGCATGACCAGATCTTCCGAAGGGTCGACACCATTGGGGTTTAGCAGAGGAGGGTGTTACTAGTGCAGGCTGTGATATGTGCAGAAGGTAACATTCCTAATGTCTTTCCCCGCGTTTCTCCAGCCGGATTGCCACGGGCTGTCCTGCCCTCTAGCGCCTGCAGCGCCCGTTCCCTCTGGTCTCTCTCTGCTCCCCCCTGCACGCTCACTCGTTCAGTGGATGATGCTGCGGCTCTGAGTAGGGAACAGGAACTGGAAACTCCCGTGGCCTCCCCTGTGCAATGATGAGTGCAGAGCCAAACTGGAGGAGAAGCCCTGTGGGAAAGTGAAATGCTTCTTATCAGATCCACAGAGGTGGCAGACTTCTTATCAAACACAAAGTCAAAGCTGTTTCCTTCCAGCTGAGACATCCAGGACTGCATTTTTCATCAATGCTCAGAAAGACCTACAGCTGACAACTTCTGCAACAGCCAGGCACCCTGTAGCACCCGTGCCTGACTATGCAGCCCCATGTGCAGACACGGGCTGTGTGCCAGACCCTGTGTGCTGGGGAGCAGTGATGCCTGGAACAGCAGCAGCCCCTCTGGAAGCCAAGACCCATGTCCAACCACTCACCTTCATTTCTGTGTCCTCAGCTTTGGAGTGATGGATCACATAATCACAGTCTGTTTCTCTAAAGCATCTTGAGGGTCTGAATTACTTTTTGATTTTGGACTCAGTGGTGGCAACTCATAGGCTTTCTGAAGAGGATGTCAGTATCCCTCTCCATGTTCCTGCTCTCTGGGTTGATGCATCTCTGGCTCACAGTGGCCTTTAAAGCTGGCCACAGCTTTATCTATGTGTCTCTGAGTATTTTGTAACTCTCTCAAGGAGCCTCTAGCTGGTGAGGATGGGAAAACACCCTTGCCAGTCACTCCATTTTGTCCAGGGCAGACCCTGCTGGCTGCTCTACAAAATGAATGGCATACGAACAGGGCAGAGGCTGCAGTGCCTCAGCTAACATGGTCACGGTGCTGTGGGACAGGCACGGACACAAAGCCTTCACATCTGCTGGGGGTGAAGTCGGGCACATGGAGACCACCACTGTGTTTTGCTCTTTAGGAACAGGAGATGTGGGGGCTGACTGGGAGCGCTTTGAAAGCCCCACAGCACAGCCACAGGCACTGGGAAGCCTCCAGTGACATCTCCTGATGTCATCCCATCTATTGCAGGACATGGGCTTCTGCAATGCTGCCTTTCAGTCAAGACCCTGTAATTCAAGGTCTCGTAATTAACCACACACTCAGCTGCAGGTGGGGATTTCAGAAAGATACAGAGAGCACACACATGCCCCTTTCTGGAGGAAGTGGTGTGGTGTCACTCCAAGTTTAATTGAGACTTGCTCAAATCAAGAAGCAGAGGCCACTGCACCATCAATTAATGTCACGTTTTGTTTGTCTTCATGCAGGGTGGCTGACAAGCTGCCGAGACCAAACCTCGTCTTGCTCAAGCTCTTACTCTCTCTGCTCCACCACATCAGCCAAAATGCTGAGACCAACAGGATGGACTCCAGCAACCTGGCCATCTGCATTGGCCCAAATATGCTGAGCCCAGGGACGGACAACGCGCTCCCGCTGGAAGTGCAGAAGGAGATGAATGACAAGGTGCGTTGAACTCACCAAGCAGCTGCTCCCTCTGGGGCAATTCAGAGCCATCCATAGGGATCCCACTGCCATTGCAGCAGCTGAACAGAACAGCACCCCTGGACATTGGGGGTACCCCTCAGCTCAGGTGTCCCTCAGCCTGCGATGGGATGGGCCAGGCTGTCCCTCATCTTGCCTCCTCTGAGCAAAAGCAGCAGCTGCCCTGCAGCCCCCTAAGTCACAGCACAGCCTCTGCAGACCTTGCATGTGGAGGGCAAGGGGCACCCGTGGCCACTGTCACCCCTGGGACCTTGGGCAGCGAGGCCAAAGCTGTGGCTGATGGTGTTTTGTCTGTATTGGGGCAGATCCATTTGTCTGCAGCATCAGCCTTATGCCCCAAGGCGGACTCACCCTTGGACTTTTAAGCCAGGACTTTGGCAGAAGACACCCTGCTCTGTGCTGTCCTTCCTTAAAAAGATGGCAGGCAGGGTCAGGAAAGAATATGTCAATATGTCTTGACTGAAATGGGCTGTTTTCTGCGTGTGGGTGACAGTGTTAGTGGAGTTCCTCATAAACAACTGCTTGGAAATATTTGAGGAGGACATTGCCTTCCCTGCCTGTGCCTTGGCTCAGGAGTCACTAGAGCACACAGACAGCTCCACAGGTATAAGAAAGGACTGGAGATGTCACTGACTGGGCCAAATTATTGAACTTGGTATGTGAATATATCAGTGGAAACAGAGGGAGTTGCTGACAGTTCAATATGTTAATGAAGTTTTTTTCTACAGGAATGCCTTCCAGAAATTCAAAATTACAACACTCACAAACCAGAGTTAAATCACAATGTTAAACATCCGATTCAAGCACATTTGGTTACAGATGTGCTCAGCCTTTAAGGATCTTTCTGCCAGGCTTGAAAGAGAGGATCATTCTCCCAACCTAACTGATCCAGAGGTCTTTATTTTGTCACTGCTTCTCAGGAGGAACAGGCTACGAAAAGAAATACACATTTTCAGTATAGCTGATATCCTATCTGTGTCCTTTTTTGCACTTGCCTTATCAAAGTTAACTGCTTCAAGAACTGTTTGTTCTTCAAGGTGAGATGAAACTTGAAGGTTTCACTGCTGGCTTCAGAAATCTGTGGTGTGAAATGCCCTCTCAAGAACCATTTTCAGAAGAGCAGAACACATTACAGACAATATCACATTACAACATGCACAGGTGCCTTGTGTATGTTTTTAGTTGGGTTTTGAGTTTTGGGTTTCGTTTCATTTTACTGCTCATTAATTGGATAATGTTTACCTTACTGAATTGTCAGGTTTAAAAATCACAGCAAAGTCCGGCAGTTTTGCTTTCTAAAGCTGAATTCAGAAGAGCAGCAAGTGAGGAGTACACAGGGAGTGAGAAGGTGCCTTTCTGGACAGATAACCCTCTTCATTTTTCACCCAAGAAGAAAGAGGAGTACATGTGGCAATATAAACAGGAAAAGGAGAGGTGCAGTCCCCAGCCACTCTCAAACAAGCCTCCTGTATGAACAAAGCTTCTGATGCAAAACTGGGGCAAAATCAGAAAGGAACTTCTCACATAAGGTATTGAAACAAAAAAGTCTTCAATTTACACCATGAGGTTAAGTGCAAAATTAAGGAAGATGTTTCTCTGGTTCTGCTACTTTCAGCTAAAACCTACATCGCTGAGAAATGCTGTCTCCTGTTAAAGCTGTCCAGCCCAAGAAGGGACTGGGAACACAGAAACAGGGTCCAGATAAGTGCTCAGCTTCTCCCTGGCAGTCCCCATAGGGGCTGTGGGAGGGCGTGTGGTGTCTCACTCCAACTCACTCACTACTCAGCCCCCAGCAGCACTCATGCCTTAGTTGTCACTCTCTCTGTCTTAGCTGACACTGGTCCTCCACCTGCACCTGCTGAATTCCTGCCATGTTCATTGACTCGGAAGGGCTGTGAGATCTGGAACACTTACAAGGCTTTATGTAGCTAAAAGTAACAAAGAACAGGAGTTTATTGTGGACAGAGACACCTAGAGAGCTGCAAAATTACAGCTCAAGAATCTTTTCTGTCAAGCCTGAATCCTCCTTGCTTCCCAGGCTGATAAGCTGATGTTAGCTGCAGACAGAAAGGAAATTTACCAAGGTGATAAATGGTCAAAACCAACTTAGAATCTGGTGAAAAACAGAGTGGAAGTCATAATAAAGATTAACACCTGTTGTTTTTCCCATGGGATACATCCTGAGGCCTGGTCTCCTGGATGTTTATCCCAATTAGCCAATGAGCTACTGTCCTGTTCTAGTCTCTCGTAACATGCTTTAAATACAAGCTCTCCGCTCAATAACATTGGCCTTTTTTCCCTAAAAAGGTCCATGTGTGTTGTTGCTCTTTTTCCCTCTCTCTAAAACCACAACCACAGTTTATCAACTGCTTTTCAGGCACACTAAATATTTTGGTGGCTTCCTTGGTTCCAGTGTTTCCCGCCACCAAAAACTTCCATGCTATATACAGACCTGCTTAGTGTTTGCTCCTGCCATGGAGCACGGCCACTATGTGGTTGTGTCAGAAAGAAATACACTTTGGGAAATACATCCTTGTCAAAAACACTTCATTTAGGATGAGCCATTTAAACTCCTACACAAACTTTAAAAAGATTTGAAATTACTTTACTGCCTGTTACCACCAGATGTCACTGACAACACTAAGCAAAGCACCTTTACCTGTGATTAAAGCCTTCCCTCAAAGGCAGGCTCTCACACCCACATATTTATTGTCCACAGTCTGCACCATGGCCACAGGTGGTTGACATTGCAGACATTACTTCAGCATTTGTCATGCAGAGGTTATTCGGTGTAAAGCCCTTCCTGGCATCACTCCTGCTTATCACACATTTTGGATTGTGTAATATTTTTCTCCAGGATCTCTCCAGACTGGATGGACGAAGGCTTAGGGACCGGGCTTCCCTAAATGCACAGCTCTGGCCGTGACCAGGAGACTGGTGTCAGGCTTACTGATGCAACCTGGCAAGATACCAAAAAACACGTTGGAAATAGTTTAAGGAAAAAATCAAAAACCTGAAAACTGAAATGCTAATAAAATTCTACCTTTGGGCTTGTACCAAAATGGTTCTAATGGGCAACACAGGATTAGGATCATCTTTAGAGAGACAGTAATGGAGATTGATGTGGCTGCTACTGAGGGGCTGCCAGCAGCCACCCTCTCCCCCTTGCCCAGGGCAGATGGAGCAGACAGACCCAGCTAGGATGGACCTGGGGGCTAACAAGGAGTTGAGAAATTACTGACAGGGAGCTGAGAAATTACTAACAGGAAAGCTATCATCATGTCTGCCCCTTCAGCCCTGACAGTCTCACACAGGCACCTCAGCAGACAATGGAGCAGAGGCCACTGTTCCTAAAGGTCTTCAGAGCATTGTCTGCCACATGTGCTGACTTAGCAGGGTAGATCCCAGTCTGAGAGTGGAATATCAGGAATGACATCATCCAAGGACCTGATCCACACCCCATACCTCAAAAGGGTCCACTGGACCTCACTGGACCACTTAGATATGTGACCTCAAAGGCAGGCCCTGGCTTCCATCCATCCTGGGCTAGAACCATTCAGTGATAATCAGGGCAGCTCTTGCTCAGGTGGAAAAGCTCTCTTAGAAGGTGTCACCCTCTCTGTGGGTGTATAAAAATCAGAAGTAATGAGATGTAACCCCACCAACAAATCCACTCAGGTGGTTTGAGAATCAACAGGTTTGAATGTGTTAAACTGAGTGTCTATAGTCAGATGGTTTGAGGTCAAAATTAAACTAGCACAGCACAGGCACACATTCTAAAGATGAAATGTTCCTCTGTAAACTGTGGGGTTTATGTCACAGTAATTCAAAATACTGTGCTATATTTTTTATTTATCATTAATTCCTAGAAGTATCCTAGTAGGTGTCATTTCTGAAACTAGAATTTTCCATGCTCACCTCACCTGCATGTTAGTATTTGAGAACAATTGCTCTGTTTCTTTTGGTGACACACAAGATGGAGTCAAAGGCTGGCAGTGAAAATTTGGTTTAGGTGTTGAAGTCAATGGGACCAAGACTTCACAATGGTTTTGTTTGAATAAGAATGGAGATTCTTATCATGACTTCATATAAATCAGTCTTATTATGGCTTATTTTATCTGGCTTAAAATAAATAAAAAGGACATTAAGGTGTGGCATGTGAGAACTGTAAATATTTTAACTTCTTTAGTGGAATATTGAATGTCAGTTTTTAGGGATTACTCATTACTGGATGTCCTCTCGTATCTTTACAAGAGACTTAGCATCACTAGGAGGATTGCTGTGGATATTTGCAAAAAGGCTCAAGCTACTGAATGCTGACTTTAATATTTCTTTTAGAAATAGTCCAAATCCCAACTATTTCTAAATAGTTAGGAACCTGCTGTGGTATGGGTGGAGGGCACTCGTGGAAAGTTATGTGAAAACTTACATGTAGATATTTTTCCCATAGCATCATTGATATGAGAGTGCCATTTTTACTTCACTAGAATTTACAAATACATCCAAGCCTGTAAATAATACCTACACTTCAAAATCTGCACTTACTTAAAAAAAAAGTGACATGCCAATATTACTACACTGTAAAAATTACCTCGTGATAAATTTGCAGAATATATTAGGAGAGCCAATTCTCTTAACCCTAAAATATGTTGCAGTATGTGTTCTTTTGTCAACAGCTAATGGTTGTATCTGATAAAAAACCTCATAAATCTGTTTCCATACCCCCTAAATGAAATATTTGTTTAATGATAACAGCAGCATGGGCACCAAGAATGCTTATTTGATGAAAAATATTTCTTCACATGGATAAGGTGTACCTAAGTTTAAAAGAAAAATATTATAATGGCCATTCCCAAGACACCTTTTGCAAGTGACTCTTGGTGAAAGGACACGACTGCGCTCTGCAGTCAGCCTGGCAGTCACATTCCTTCAGCTGAGTGGGAATTATTTAAGTTTGCTCTAACTTAAAGATAGCAGTAGCAACAGAATTTACTTAGGAGCCAGACAGGCTCCTATGCCAATAAAATTGCACTGCACTGACCCAGAGAGGGCATCTTGCTAGTAGACAGATCAGTGGTTGGGCAGGTTCTGCTGCATTTCCTTCCACTTGCCCCAAAACATTTGCAGGAAGCAGCATTAGAAACGTGCAGCAGGGACAAGCTGACAAATGGGCAGGGAGCTGAGGGAACTAAAGAGCCCTGCCTGACAGGTGACAGCTGACAGCTGGCCTTGGGGTCTCTGCTGGGTAGCAGAGGCAAGTGAATGTCCTGAGGCTGGAGAAGTGAGATTACTCCAGGGTGACCAGCCTTGCAAGCTGCCTGCCAAAACCCTCTTATGGCCAAAGGTTGAGGAAGAAGAGAAAGCTCCAGCATGGGTCTACCTGATCCCCATAGGCCCATGTTCTCTGTGGGGTTGGGGAGCCACCTGTGCCAACATTCTTCTTCTTACAGTACAGCGCTTGTGCCTGAGGTCCCCTGGCAGATTTGACATACCAAATGAAGAGCAAAAATATCATTCACTATAATGTAAAAATTACAAATTCAAATTAATGTATTTTCATGTGTATAACTGCCCAAATGATAAGCACTGTCTAGTTCTGGTCAGTGAAAAACACAGACTGAATGAAAATGTTATGTATGTGCCTGTAAATCAGAACTGTCCAACAACATACCAGTGAATAAAGATAAGTCTTTCTCCTGGAAAGTTTCAAAAAATAATTTACTTTTTTTTTCTTTCCGTATGCCTGTGTGGCACTACCTCTGTACCTTTAGAAAACTTATCAAAGATTTCCTCTTCCTAAGAGCCTCAGCTACTGCCCCACTCCAAGAAAACATTGCTGCCCTCCAAATGCCATTTGGACACAAGGACTGCCATCCCAGTCATGGATGACTTGCTGCTCCTACAAAAGTGCTGATGAACTGCTCCATGGGAACCTGCTCCCAATGGCTGGGCTGCAGGAGCTGCCTGGCCTTGCAGACTCTACAGGGCTGTAGCAGTGTCTGTGAGAATGGACTGGACAAGCTGAAGGAAAACTAAAAGAGAATCTAAGTCAGGTGTTGTTCAGGAGCTGCATAGGTGCCACAGCAGTGCGGGACTTGAGACTGGAAAACCCATCTACCACAGGGATGCAGTGCCAGTGCCCCTGACCTCTCCATTCTTCCTCTGTAACTTCAGACTTGGGACTTTTGGACGCCTCCTAGCAGTCTGAGTTTCATTAAAAAGTTACTAGGAAGTACAAAAGGTGGCTATGGAAGTGACTTCCATATATGTGGTATAAATGTGTGTTTAGTGTGGGGCAGGTGGAATAATTGCTCTGCAGCCCTTTTTTTCGGCTGAAGCCCAATCCCTCTGGCTGGTTCTGTGGGACTGAGCTCTCTATTCCATCCTTTTCAGGCCTGTGTCCTCCAACTAAAGAATCAATTCAGTTTTACTGACTTTATTTACAGTATATGCTAACTCATGTCTAGGGAAAAGCACTATACAAAGCATCCAAGCCCAAGGTAGTTTCGTGTCTAAGCAGCTTTTGCAGAACTACTAATCCTCATGAAACGGCTGTCTCTGAGGGGCTGCTAAAGCCACAATCTGCATGGTTATCAGCAACAGAGTTGGCAGTCATGTAAAAGAAACATGAATTCTCAGCAGGATGGGCTTGCATGGTCAATTTCTGTAAGCAGCTGCTGTCTTCCATTCTATATGCAGCCTCTCTCTGATTCCCCATGAATCAGCAGAGCAATGGGAACACAGGTGAGACAAACAGGGAGAACAACAGCTCAGCTTTTTGGCTTTTGCCCACATCCATCCTGAGATGGATCCTTGTACAAGTGGGAAGTTGTGCCTCCAACCCAAGAGCCGTACACTGCTATAAAATCCAATCCATGTGGCAAGGATACTCCTCAGCAGAAACAGGTCCTCTTTTCACTTCTCCTTAGGGAAACAGCCTCCCTCAGGTTACTCCCCCCTGCCTTATGACTGATACACTGGATTTCCACTATGTTCGAAAAAGCGCATGAGAGTCTATAGAGGTTCTCCAGCCTTAACAGGAATCTTTCTCAGAAGACCTGTGCCTGAATATTGTTCAATACCATGGCATGATCATGCTCCTTTTCTCCATGTGATCTCAGGGCACTTCTACCCCTGAGCACTAAAATTTGTCTTGTGCTTGGAAAAAAAAACCCTGCAAACATTCATCTGCCCAAACTGACTCCTCAACAGAAAGTGTAGGTAGCAATCCATCTCCTTCCAGCAGCAAGGCTGGAACAGGAGCTCCCTGTGGGGCCTCAGCCAGACTTGGGAAGCTTGGGACAGAGGTGTGGGGCTGGCACCACTCAGCCCCCCACGCCAGTTCTGCTATCTGGCACCTCATCCTTGCTCTCACCCTTCAGTGTCAGGAGGCTCACAAAGTCTGGTCCCATGCCCTAGATAATAAACACAAGCCCTTGCAGATGTGGAGTGTGGAATTTTTAACTGTTTAGGCAGGTATTGCTGGTATTTTAATCACTTTCTCAAATGGCCCATCTGTCTCATTCTGCCAGTATATGAGGACTGGAGCTCCACAGTTTCTTACTTCAAGTGTTTAAACAAGCAGCAACCCTTTTGGCTTGTGGCCACCTTCAGAAATACAAATTATTAATATTTATTTATATCAAATAATTAACTAGGAAATACAGGCATGGACCAGCGCTCAGCTTGATAATGTGGTATTACACAAACACACAGCAGGGCAACCTTCCATCCCTCAATCAAAGTAACAGGCAGGAAAGAACAAGAGACGTACAGGGCATAAAGAAAGAGCATGTCCATGCCACATTTCCGTGTCACAAAGATTTATTGCAAGAATAGTTCTCTATGACTTATTAAAGACTGGGAAAAATAACCCATGTTGAATGAAATGACAGTTAAATGTAGGATTGACTCTGCTGGGTCAGAACAGCAGCATTTCAAGTCCAGTCCAGGACCATCTCCGGAGTAGCCAACAGTAATTGCCTAATGACAGCATGAGCACAGGGGAGGCCACTCCCCAAAATGCTTCCGCAGGATGCGGATTTGCACCTCAATGAGTTCCTGAATCAGAGGTGTTTGTGCTGAACATCCCTGAGCAGACTTTTCTTCCGTGATCATGCTTAATTGCTTTTTTAACTGCTTCCTGGTATCCTGTAGCAGTAACTTCCAAGATTTGTTTTGTGTGAAGAGGTACCTGCTTTCGAACCTGCCAACTCGTAATTTCATTTGACAATCGCTCTTCTCCCCCAGCTGTTACGCTAAGCATTTCAGTAAATACCTCTCCTTGAATCCAGTGGCAACTGAAAAAAGAGAATCAATTCCTATTTAGAAAATTCAACTATATGAAATCATATATATATACACGTATAAAAATTATGCAAGATACTCTGAAAAACATCTTCCCAACAGAAAATGCATATTCTTTATTATCTTATCAAGGTCTCACAAAAAAAGGTTAAAAAGCCACCAAAAAATCTCACAAAACAAACAAAAAAACACAAAACAAACAGACAGCAACAACAACAAAAAATCCAAACCCAGTGATCCTTCAGCAAATGCCTTATCTGAGAATAGCAAAGGACTATGCGCAAGTAGTAGGGTGAGAACAGGTGCAATTGCACAGTGCAGGCCAAGAACATGTGTTGGGAGCATTCCCACAAAACCAACACAGTTCAAGCAAAGAGGAACACATCTTTGAAGGAGCCCACTGCACTTACAGCCCTTGCAGTCTTGAGTATAGTCAGGAACTTGGTATATTTTTAACATTTTCCTTATCATGTGTTTTTTAAAAAGGTGCACATCTTCAAACAGGAGACGATTTGCTTTCATTCTGAGTGATGTCAGTTTCCACAGTTCTGCTCTCCTCACCTCCTAGTGATGCATCCCCATCCCAGCTGGAATAAAATCTCACAGTAGGTTTCTCCACGGGTGGGTTTCGGTTTATGCGTTCATCGTAAGTGTCTGCACAGGCAGGGCAGGCCTGTGTCTTCCCAGCTGCATCTTACCCAAAAAAGGCCTGGCCCTGCGCTATCTCTGCAGGCTTCTCCCATGGCACCACGGCTCACACTAATGCAGGAGGGATGGAAGAGCTCGGGCCAAGGCGATAAGCTTTATCAGCCCGCTTCCTTCACTGGGAACAGGCAGTCTCAGGTCTCAAACTGATGCTGTTTTAAGAGCACACACATGACACGGCTGCCAGGACAAGTTCGGGTTTTTCACGATGGCGCGGCACCTCTCGGTTTCTGCAGAGGGAGGTGAAGTGCACGCTTTGAAGGGAGGAATGAACGAAGACCTGCAGGAAGAGTCAGCGAGTCCTCGAGGGAGGACAAAGTGACAAGGCCAGGCACCGAAGGTGCCACACCCTCCCCCGGGGCTTCTCCCGCGGGCCGGGACCGCGCCTAGCCGGTTACTTGGGGCGTGGGTGAGCCGCGGCGAGGGGAGGAGAAGGGAGGGACGGGCGGTGGCGACGGGGCCCGGGGCGGTACGCTCCGCCACCGCCACACCTGGGCCTGCCGGGCCGGGCTGGCGGGCGGGCGGCGCCATTTATAGCGCGCTATTTCGGGCTCGCGGGGCCATTGGGCGCCGCCGCGTGACGGCACCGCCGCGCCCGGGGCAAAGTCCCGCCGCTCCCGCCGCCGGGGGGGCACGGGCGGCGCCCCGCGGGCTCGGTGCGCACGGCCGGGCACCGGGGCTGCTCCGGACGGCCCCCGAGGGGCCCCTGCCGCCTACCCCTGCCCCGCTGGAGCGGGGGACACGCGGCGCGTCCCTGCCCGAGCCCCTCGCCGTTTCCGGGCGCTGCCGCTGCCCGCTCGGGATGGTGCGGCTGGGGCAGGGTGCCAGAGGCATGTTTCAGGCCGTTCGTCCTTAGCCAGAGCTGCAGAGCAGAGAACATCGACAGTCACTTGTGCCTGTCTCTGGGGCAGCGCAGGGATGAAAAGCTGGCGGGGACCGCTGGGCTCAGGTGTGAGCCTGAGGGAGGTGGGTGCGAGGGAACAGTGACAGCAGGCACAGCTGCCTTAGGTGTTGGTCTAACTGTGGAAGTGTGATATGGCACCTTGGTACCCCTGACACCAGCAAAAGGGACGTGCAGAGAGCGGCCAAGTTGTGCCCGTCTGTAGGTGTACAGACCAGCTTCACAGAAACAACTAAGCTGGAAAAGACCTCTGAGATCATTGAGCACAGCCTATGACCAAACTCCACCTTGTCAACTAGACCATGGCACTCAGTGCCACATCCAGTCATTCCTTAAACACTTCCAGGGATGGTGACTCCACTGCCTCCCTGGGCAGCCCATCCTCCTATTGTCCATCCTGTCCTCTTGTCCTGTCTCTAGGGTCTGGGAGAAGAGACCAACCCTCACTTTGCTACAACCTCCTTTCAGGGAATCACAGAGAACAATAAGGCCTTCCCTGAGCCTCATTTTCTCCAGGCTAAACAACCCCAGTTCCCTCAACCATTTCTCATAGGAAATGAGTTGTATTGCTGACCCCTCACAAGCTTTGTTGCTCTTTTCTGGACCTTAAAATACCTTAATTTAGCTTTGCTGATTTGGGGCTCTAGATAGGAGCATTCTCACATCCCCAGTCCTCAATAAGAGGACGGCACAGAGTCTGACGGCTCAGGTCACTGCAGATTTTTTTTTTTTTAATATAGCGTGAGCTTTTTTGCATGTATCTTTGTAAACATTTAACAGATGGGCTAAATGTTACCAGGACTCAGTGCCATTCAAAAGTATGCTCCAGAACACCTCGCCCATAAAAGCCATGCGTGTCTTTCCTGCTCCATTCATAGTGATGGTGGTTGGGATATATGTTTTTTGGCAGCTTCAGTCCCTCAGGTCTCCAGCAGGCCTGGTGGATGCGTCGGTGCACACGTGAGAGGAGGGTCAGAAAACTCCAGGAAAGGTGGAAGAGCAGACTGCCATTTCATGTGATCAAAGAACTCCACAGTAAGTAGTGTCAAGATCCAACTTCCCAGAATTGTTACATGAGTGTGGAAGTTTCTCCAGTCCACCAAACTGTTCAGCTAAGACAGTGCTTCAAGAAAGGTGCAGTTATTGGCTTGGCAAATGTAGCATGGGATGGAACAAGCTGTGCAAATTGCCTTCCTTAAGTCTTACAGGAGTCATCATCCCTGAAGTTTCTGGATATAACTCTCAAGAGAATGTAGACATTAAGCCACATGGAGCTGGGTGCCTGAAATCCCCAGTTTTCTACAGCCAGTAGAAAAAAATGCTCCCAGCATCTTCTGGGAACAATACAGGTTGGAAAAGCAAGAACGTATTGGCATAGCCCTGAAATAGTCATTTGTGTAAGTCCTTCATCACCCGCAGGATTTTGTCTGCACAGGCAAGATCTGTGTTAATCTGGAGCCTGAGCCAAGAGACTCCTGGGCAGTTTCTTCCATGTCATAGGTCTATCATATGCTAATCACACAGACAGGAAAGGACATTTTACATTTCTTGTCTGCTAGGACCTATAGCAAATAATCAATTAGTTGCACTTTGAACTATTTAGTTCACATCTTTTCCTGATTTAGACTACATTTCTGGCAAGTAGAGTGCAATACATAAACTTTGCGGAAGCTGTTTCTGTTTGTCCATGTCCTGTTGTAGGGTTTCAGAACCCACTTATGTTATGGCTTGAAAGTGATTTCCAGGAGTACTGAATTGTTTAAACTAAAGATTATGCTACTGTTTGCCTGGCAGTGCTTTGTAATGTCTAAAGAACAATCCTGGCTATGTCTTTTGTTCATGTATTTAGTAGTGTATCATTCTTGTACAGACACAAGTTATGTGTGTTTGTTCTACATATGAAGCACTGTTGAAAGAGAAAAGCATTCCTCCCAACAGCTGCTGCTCATTAATTCATTAAAAGAAAATCTACTTCCAAAAAGCTGTTCACTCAGGAATTAACAAGTACTATTCTCTAAGTGTTCCCAAGCTGCCACATCGGGACCACTATCAAACCATATACAACAGCGTATTATAACATTTTACGCATTCCACAAAGCTGAGCATTTCCACCACTGTTGATCATATCTAGAAAATTAAATTGGGGAATTTCTTGATGCTCACATTCAGAGCTTGATTACAAGTCCGTTGTAGCCTATGAGAGTCTTTTCAGGAATTTCACTGTGCTTGAGGACATGCCCTCAGCGCATAAAAGTTTATGGAATCTTTTATAGAGTCCACTGCTAAGTTGTCTTTACTGGGGAAAAAGTTTAGAAGGGAGCAGAAAGTTAAGTCTGCAGGTTTAGTATAGATCTACCTCATATCTGGTTAGCTCTGCCCTTGTCCATGTGTCTTCAGTTATTTTATCTAAACAAAAATAAAACTAGATTCCAGTTTTATAATGGTCTTTTAAAGACACTTTACAATTATTGGAAAGTCAAGGTTCACTGGCATCACAATTTCAGTATTATTCCTCAAGGAATTGTTCTGGAAAGATCCACACTTCCCAAATGCTTAATTTAACAAAGTTTAAGAAGAAATTCAGGATTGTATTATCAATTTATAAATCCATCTGTCAACTAAGATCTGACGAAAGCTTATGTTTGGATGCAAAGAATTTATTGCCTTTGAGCTAACAGTATCAACTGCCTGATAAGTGGAGCATTTCTGCTAATATTTGGAGAATAAACCTTGGTCCTGGGTTTATCCACTATCACTGAAGCAAAGGGAAGGATTCTCTAAGCTCCCACTGACTTAACTGGGAATTAAATCAGAACCTATGCCAAAAGTAAAATGCAACTAGTTCTGCAGCATTAAAATAGTGAAACTGCATTGTTAGTGGAGATGTTGATTTGTGTGGGTTTTCTCACTTAAATGTAGTAATTGTAGGTTACTGCAACAAGCCGTTTTGCCACAACACAAATCAAAGTCATCATCAGGGAATGTCAGTGAAGTTTTGTGCTCACTGAATCTCGTCTGCTGTGGAGGGGAAAGGCTGAATAGTGCTTAATGATTAGATAGATCCAGTTTCTGCCTTGCCAGTGCCTTGGTCAACAGTGTAGTGCACAGCCCAGAGTTTTCTGAGACTCCAGAATGACAAAAAGTGAACTGTGACCAATAAGAAATAGCATGTGATCGAGGGAAATTTGGAAATTATGTTACAGTCATGAAAGAAGCTAATTTTGTATTACAGTTGTTAACACAATGTCGTGATCAATTGCATGAAGTCAGATTCTATGTCCCTCAATAAACCATTTGTAATGCACAGGGAAAGGCAGACTGAGGAGTAGTATCTGCCTTTGTATTCAGAAGGCTCTTTTAAAAGGCTAACGTAAAGGCGTGCTTAAATAAAATTAATTTGGCATATGCAAAAGATTTCTTACCAGGCTGACCAAATTCTTGTCAGCCTAATGAGAGGCCAAAAATATGTTTGCAAAGCCAGTCTTGTTGCAAATCTTGCTGCATAGAAAAATAATTGCAAGTTTTGTCATGAAAACGTGAACTCCAGCATTCAGGGAAACAGCGCACCATTTTGCAGAATGGAACACGAGGTCATTTTGGGTGCATGCTCATTAAGGAAAGGAATTGCATTGGAATGTTGGAGGGTGGAGAGTAAGAATTTGAAGCTCCTGTGTCTGTAAGGAAACAGGGCAGTATGTATGCCACAGTGACTTCTGATGTACAGACACCATACTGAAATTCTAAAAATGTTAAGGATGTAAATTAGCTGTACTGAAGATCACAGTCACTGTAAGCTGTCCATCAGCTCTCCCTGAACTCATTAGTCAATATTATCCTTGAGCATGTACAGGAATGCCTGCTGGGCCTGGGCTTTACTCAGGCTCCAGTTCAGCAAAACTTTTGAAGGACATGCACAGGGTTAAGCAAGTCTTGTGATTTCACTGAATCCTGGAGAATGCAGCAAGGCTGAAGTCAGTAGCCTCACAATGAGGTACAACACGCCTTGCCACTGGGTCCCAGAGACAGTTTAGATATGCACATTAAGGCATGGGAACGCTGCAAATCCAAGGAGGATCTTGCAGATCCCAGTCTCCATGTGGGTCAGTTCCATTCGCTGTTCAGCAGTGAAGCTGCACTGTGAGAAAGTGTTACACCTGTCAAGAAGAAACAACTGAATAATGGCCTTTGAAACCTGAACTGTGATTTGAGAGATCAAGAATAGAGGAATCTAGATCTGCTTCTCATACAGAGGTAGTTGTTACAGGACTGTACAGGGGTTGTAGAATTATTTATTTATTAATAAATAAACTTTGAAGAGTATTTTAAGGCACTTACAAGAAACCACCCTGGTGCTGGCAAGTAATGATTGTCCCTTGGGCTTCCTTTCTCACATGATCCTGGGCCTGACCCTGGCTGAATGAAATCCATGAGTGTTTGGGGTAGGATCAGGCTCTCTCTAATGCTATATTCAAACTGCACTGAGCAGAAGTGTTGTGAAAGTAACACAAACATTGAATTTTAAAGAGCTAGGGTATTTTTCACTTCCTCAGTCTTTTTAATTAGTAACATTGATTTATTTTTACACTGTTGCAGGCTGGTAGCAGTGCAGTGTGGGGCTGGACCGAAAGTGCTTGGTTTTCTCTGAAGTGTTATGTTTGCTCACCCAAATGTGCCACTACTCCCACAGAAATGCAGTCCTCAATGCAGCTCAAGTGTTTACTCAACACTGTTGTAAAGCAAGCAGTAAATTACTTCCTTTATGGATAGATCTGTGGGTACATTCTGCTTGCTGCTGTATTAACTGAATATTAATGATTAATGAAAAAAAAATGTGAAGAATAGTTAAACCAGCTTGTTATACTTTTAGGATAATGTAAATTTTACTGACTGCTGTAGCAGGCCCTTTGCATCCTGCATGTACTGGCCTGTACACATGCTCCAGTGAAGGCCCTGGCACAATCCACAGCAGGCTGTTTCTAGCCCTGAACACCTGGAGCCAGCCTGAGAATCTTTACATTACAGATCAGATTAAAAGGAATCTATTATTTTAAAGACTTCCCCTTCTGTCTCTGGCTGGGACAAACAACAGGCATAGGCATTTAGTTTGAGTTGAAAACAAACAACTCTACTGACCAGGACCATTTCAATTTTCCCTGATTACCTCAGATTTTTATAATTGCTGAACAACTAATTTGTTCCATTCATGTCATCTCAAGTTTTCTAAGAAACATAGGACTCAACTCTTCCACCTCTACTCATGTTTAAATAAGATAGCACAAGAAATCAGGTAACAGCACCATGGCTAAAAGTAGCAGAATCAGGCTGGTAAGATCTATTTCCAGATGACTGGCATACACATGGAGTCTAAATCTGGTGTTTCATAAAGCTTATAAACAGCTGGATTGCTGTAATCCTGTGATTATTGGATTGACAGAATCTGATTCTGTCCTCGCACAAATGCAAAATAATTTCTGACTTTTTCCCTGCGTGCTTCATGCAGGTCTTTGGATTACACTTAAACCATGAACACAGTTCAAGGTTATCATTTCACATTAACAAGGTTTGGCTGAGAGGCTAATCTAAAGTAACCAATTAAGAATTACTGTGGAAGCCTATCACAGTGAAGTCATGGAATTTTCTCCGCTAAACCTCTCGGTTACAGGTCTGGTCCCACTGCCTTGACTCTGAAGGGCTCTGACAGGATTGCAAGTTCAAGTCCTATGGGAAGGGGCTCACTTACAAGCATCACTAGCTTGCACTGAAACAACCTCCAGCTTTCATTCTCTTCTCTACAAGCAGGGTTTCACTGCAGCTGAGTTTACTGTAAAAGAATTACTGTGTCTAAAATTATTCAATTACCTTTTTCAAAATATTTTTCCTGATATTCTGAGATAGTTTACAGGATGTAAGTTTGAATCCATCAGGGTACTGGATACATTGCATTTCTTCTCAAGGGAGAAATAAGCGAATTGCCAGAAGAACAAGAAAATAACTTAAATCCACATTTAAATCTTGCAATGTGAGTTTTATTTCTTGGATTTTTTTAAGGATAGTCATTACAAAATAAATCTTTTAACATCATGTAGTTTCAGCAATCATTTTCCCATGCAATAGCAATTTAAACAAAATTGTTTTGACTAAAGTTAAACTCAATCTCAGAAATTTACAGCCACAGTAAGAATCAGTAGTTAGAGATTTTAGAGCCAGCAGAGATTATTTTGATTATGTGCCTTGTCTAACATGAAACTCAGGTTGTCAGTCACGAATTCCAGTAACTTTTGTTTAGGACTTTGTTTGAGTTAGATTGTCCTGCTGAAATTTAACACCTTCAAAAGCAAACAAACCTTTTTTTTTTAGTTCTTGTTTAAGCCATTATTTACTCACCATTGATGTGTGGTGGCATTTGAAACACAATACTTAATTGCTACTTGAAGCACAGAAAAAGAGATCGTTTCACATGCTAGGCATTGGAAACCATGGGGAAAATGGGGGCCATACTCTTACTTGAAACAACACCACTATTTCGAATGTCCTTAGCACTGCACTAGCTATATTGCACGCTGCATTTTTAGGCAATTTCTTTAAAGAGGGGTTGGGTTTTTTTGCTTTAACATTCCTTCCTTTTTTTTTTTTTTAACTAAGGGTGCAGACTGAACTCTGAGACAAGAAAGAACATTGTGCAATACTCTGTGCTGTTATCTAAAGAATATTGTTTCTTATCTCTCTGGATTTGTACAGCACAGCATGGCTAAACTTTAGTGATGAGTGAGCAGTTATTTCAGGCGACAGGGGTGGAGGGCATTGAGAGGAATGCAGGGAAGGAGTACATTTCGATACCTGGAAAGATAATACATTAGAAAATTATTCCTTGCTGTTAGACTGCTTGCTTGTGGGATCAGGAGAGTTCCCATAACTTTGAACACAAATGGAAAAAATGGTGTGTCGTTAGAGATGACTGCACTGGGAGAGAAATAAAGTGTGTGAAGTGCTTTCGTTAGTCCTGTCCACATGACTTTCTGGAAGCACCTTAGGTGCAGTTCTCCAGAAGGTCCCTGAACCCTCCTGGGCACATCTTCTCTATGGAGAGTCCCCACCTGTGAGACCAGTGTCTTGCTTTGCCAGTGCATCCAGCTGTTACTCCACCCTGTGAATCAGCTGTACCTGCACACCCTATTTTGCTGTCATCTCTAAGGCCTTTTCTGTGTTTTCCTGCCTCACCATGTCAGATAGGTAAAGGGAAACCAGGCCAGTGGCCAGGACTCTCAGTTTTCCCATTCTGTGCTGCTGTCTTGCCTGGCAGAGCAGCCATGCAGGGCTGGGCGGGAAAACCACCCTGCAGTTCGGGACTGCCGTGTAGATATGGAGACAGCTGAGCCCTTCTTGCTGGCTTTTGCAAACATGGCTCAAAGACCACATTCCCTGTGAGGGGCAGGCAAAGAAGCCGCTTACATCCCTAGATCCAGGGCACTTGGACACTCTGAAGTGAGTCTGTCCTGGGTGCTTCAACGCTGGGTCAGAAACAGGCCATGATAGCTGGCACAGCCCTTACTGTGACAGCAGCCCGAGTGCTCGTGGCCCTACATCAGAATGCTGCAAAAGAAGGACATAGCTTGCTGCTGTACTTCCCCCTCCCTCTACATCTGCCGTGGCAGGCAGAACACAGCCAGGGAGAACAACAAAGGGCAATTCACTTTCTCACAGGAAAATGCCGCACGTAACAGTGTAGCATGCCTTAGGGACAATATGGTTCTACACCCAGGACTACAAGGTGTTCCCAGGCCTTGTGCTCCTGGTCTCACTCAGGAACAAACTGGGCCTCGCTTTGGAGATGATCCAAGGTACGACTGTGAAGATTTCTAATGGATGTTTGTACTAAATTACCCAAAACGAAGTCCATAAGGAAAAAAAGCAAGGTCCATAAGGCCAAGTGGCATGGATAGGAAAACCAGACAAACTTCTTGGATACAGAAACTCTACTTCATTTCTGATTGCTGCAACAATGTTTTCACCGTTCCAAGGTAATTAAACATACTGAACAATTAGCTCATGAAGCACCAGCTCTGGAGTCACCCAATCCTCACGCTCAACTGATACAGGTGGAGGGACACAACACCGTACTTCTGGAGTCCAGGAGCACCTCACCCTTCTCCTCCCACACTGGAAGTGCTTGAAGGTGAAAACAGCAATGGACCAATGAATCTGGCTCCAAAGGTGTTGCTGGTGAATGCTGAAACATCACATAAATGAAACCATAGAACAGAAGGTGTTCATAAGGTTACATATGACAGATTTTCCCCTTTCATCTTGACATTTCTCTTTTATTAAAAGAGACCAAAGAATTCATCATGCCACCTGTAAAAGATAACCAGCTTATTAAATAAATGAACCACTGAGCTGTGTGCTTCCTAGGAGCAAATTAAGTCTGTGTGAAATCCTGGTTACATCTGAAGCAGCACATCAACTTTATTTTGAAGGCTCGAGTGCTACTCAGTTAATACCCAGGTCCTGAGTTACCTGCTGCAACCAGGCAAAATTCACTCAGTATTTTAAAAAGAGGCATGCTGATATTTTCTGAAGTGTTTTGGTGAGTTGCTAGCCAACATGCTACAAGACTTGTTGTTTATCTTTTGTGTCATGCGTCAGAGGTAATTACTTCACAGGGTAGGTGTGTCATTGGGAAGCACTGAAAACTCCCTTTGTTTCAGGTTACCTGCATGCCTCAGTGTGGCAGGTGAACAGTAATCAACCTGATCCCCTTCTCCTCCAGCAAGGCCTCACAGAAGTTATTTGGTTTGGTAGCCACTTTGTTTCTGAGTTACTGCCTTTAAGGCAGCTGGGGATGATTAGATAAGGTGACTGTGTATCTGCAGCCTTGACATAAAATGGATTCAGTTTGCCCTCAGTGTTTAGCAGGGTGGTTGAAAACCAATTAAGGATATATGTAGCCATTTGTAAATTGTGTATGAGCTGTTTGCTATGAAACACAAATATTTTTTTCTCATGAATGAATATTTAATTGAGGTGCAGTTCCAGGTAAGCCCTTGCAAACTATCAGAGTTAAAATTCAGGTCTGGTGAAAGTAGGCAGTTCTTCTTTGTTTAGAAATGTCACACTGCATGTACCTCCCTTGTACTTGGTCTTACGTCTTCATCAGTGCCCGCCTGTTTTCGGCAATATTGTTATCACAGAGCAAACAGAGGATTTCCCAAGAGACAGGTGGATACTTGTACTTCAGACTCCAGCTTGGTGTCTTACTCATGATACACTAAGGTCAAAACTACTCCCCTTTATCTGCGTGAAGAATCTCCATTAGTATATTCTCTCCTTATTCAGCACTGAGAGCTCCCTGTGCAGCCTGTCCTGCTGTTGGGAAGCTGTGGTCTCAAGAGAGAGCAAACAACTTCATCTCCTAATGGCACTTGGAAATGTTCATGTCTACAGCAGACACAAGGGATGCAGAGTAGGAGAGATAATGTATGGACCAGTAATAATCTGCATCCCCAATATATTACATATTTTCTGTTTCTCTCACTATTAGATGCAGTCTTTAAGGTTAACCAGTCTTAAACTACAAAATAAACCTGATCTCTAATGTTCAAAGGGGGAGAGCCTTGTTGCATAGAGCACTTAAATCAGGCTAGGCAAAATATGAGAAGATACCTGAAAGAGCTAGTCCTGAATGGCAAAATAGGCTAGGGTGATATCTGGGGCTTCTGAACCTTACCTAGTAATCTCTGCATCAAGGAATTTTTTTCTGTTTCAGTTAGAGAAAAATATGAGAAAATGGTCTGGCACCAAACTGCAGAGTAATGCCCAGCTTGTATTACTGACTCAGCCAAGGCAAGAGCCATGCTAGATGTTTTATTTTTGCTGAGTATTCAGCTGTGAATTGCCTTATAGATAATGCAGCTTCTGAAATTGAATGAGAAATACAAGTACCAGTCAATGTAAACAACTTTCAAAGCTTACGCTGAAAGAGCACTTGGCTCTGGAGAGAACTGATCAGGAGGTAGAATCACTGCCATTCAGTCTTGAGACTGCGGTTTAAGGCCTTTTTAATGTTACATGCTGGATTTGAGAATCACCAGGTGAAACTCAAGAGTTTAGTTTATGCTGAAAGTCAAACAATGTCACTTTAAAATTAATCTTAAAAGGTGTGAGTCAGTATCATATCGCAGGAAAAGAAAAGGTGCCCTGTCTATTAATTGTACATTGAACTTTGCACTCTTAGCCCTGAAATTCTGAGTTTGGGCACCCTTAGTTATATTGAAATAGCTTACTAGTTGTGATTTTGAACTCTTGCAGCCTCACTCCCACAGTCAGAGCAATACAAATGTCAGCAATATGTGTAATTATAAAACAACCTGGAGTTAAAAAAAAAACTGTACATAGACTATGAACTATTTTTCCCTCTGTCAACCAGTGGGCATTTGTTTTGCCTCCACCTTCCTCACCACTCTCACATGCTCTAAACACAGATCTGTGCTCTGTCTATGAAGCACATGAACTAAGTTAGTTAATGTTATTTGATGTGCAGTTTCTGTCAGCATCATCTTAACACATCTGTACTTTGATGTTAAAAAGCAAAACCAACCAAACGAACAAAAGCAACAAAAACCACCACCAGCAAAAAAAGAAAAAAAAAAAAAGGAAAAAAAAACAAGAAAAAAAGAAAAGAAGAAAAAAAAGCCACTAAAAGAGCTGGTCCCATAGAAAGTGCTCAGGTGTGCAGGGGGTATTTGCAGTATATGGCACTCAGCTCTGCTTTTAATCAGATTTCAAATAGAAAGCACAAAGGAAAATATCAAGGTGAAATAGAGATTACCTAACCAGGGGAACTCCCTTCCTCTTTCTTATCATAAGCATTAGGATCATAATTTCATTTCAAGACGTAAAAGCTGCATTGGCCCTTGTTTCCATTTGCTTTGAGCCTTGGACAAACATAGCTTGATTTACACATGTGTATAATCTCTACAAATTCAGTATGTCATGAAATTCGTTTGTCATTTCACACATTTTTAAACAATGGTTTGTGACATGATTGTTCTCATTCAATACATTCAGAAAACTCTCGGTGCTTTTTATATTTGTTTATTTGTTGGTAAATCAATAATTCATTGTGGATTTCAGTTACAAAGATACCATAGACTTTCCTTCTCTGGTCACATTCATGTTTAAACCTGCCTTTACTTTGGGTAATATTTTATCTGTATTTTACCTTCCACTAAGTCTTGCCTTCCCCATCCATTGTAAATAATTTCTCATTCTCAGTGTACAAAAAATGTAAATGCCTAATTATGTTTTGTTTCAGTTGAAAAGAAGATTTTATTGCACACTTTGCATCACTCCCTGTGGAAGTTTCCTGTGGAAGAAGAATGTGTTACTAGAGAGATTACTTAGACAACTCTCGTGGGACCTGAAAGCAGACTTTGTTTGGGACTTCTCAAAACTTATTGAGAAGAAACATAATCTTCCTTTAAGCTTTTCTCTCCTTTTATGATGGGTAAGAACAAACCAGACAAAAGCCTGCAGTCTTGTCTGATTATTTTTCTTTCTTACAACATTTAAAAATAATCCTCCATAAACTTCATCATATATACTTTTCTTCATAATCTACCACATCCTCATAGGGCTCCATGATCAGAGAGTCAAATAATCCCAAGGACTACTCGGGGGTGCTTTTGGAAGACAAAATGATTGCAAAGATGAGGATCTCCCAGCATGTAACCATTGGATCATTAAATGAGTTTTATTTCCAGGCCTGAATGCACCTAACCTCTTGTTGGTGCAGGAATAAAAGCCCCAATCTATGCTTACTGAAAAAAAAAAAAAGCAAAACAACAAACAACTGAACCTGGCAACAGCAGCTTTTCATGTAGGAACAACAAACAACTGAACTTGGCAGCAGCTTCGTGTAGGAGCAAGCAAAAATGAGGCACAAACCGTGCACTCTTTTACACCATTTATCCCCTTCATAAGAAACCCAGAGAATGTCTCAAGAGGCTGTGCCAATAGATGCTGGTCCACTGTGACCTCAATCTGTCAGGTTTTCAGTAAGCTCAGGGTGGGTAGTGGGGAAGTAGCTCTCTGTGCAGACAGAACTACAACTCACCAGATCCTTGGTCACTCTTCCTGAAGTCTGACATTTCAGGAATTATAATGCCAAAATTTCAGAACATGCAATGGGTAATAAGCTACTTATTCAGTTATGCACAGTGAAAAAGAAACTATTGTCAGTAATACCATATGATTCTTTTTCCTTTTACGGCTCTTCCAGTTGACAGAGAAAATCAGTCTCTTGACTGTCCTAAGTGACAGTAAATCTCCTTAATTCTACACATGTATCAGAACATGGCATCCTTTCCATTAACTACTCTAATGAATGTCCTTTCTTTTAGCTGCTATACTAAATGCATAGTCTATGAGTTGTCAAGAGGACAGAGTTAGCTACGATAGATTTTTGTTCACAAAAAATCTACAAACAAACCAGCAGAGATGCTGCAAAACTCTTCCAGCTATGCCTTACCCAACCTGGATGAAGCTTTCTATTCAGAGAAACAGGGAGTTTAGATCTGTCTGTTCTTGAGACTATTGATTCTGCATGAGCAACCAAGAATGATGGATTTAGGGCACAAGATTCCATGTTTCTCAGTTCCAGGATGATCTGGCTTAGGAAGTTTTATGTTGACTAAAAATTGGCTGGCATGAAGCAAAAGCCGCTTTATAGTGATAGGGCTTGCTTGAGCAAACCCAGGCATGTACTTGGAATTCATAAATGATCCACATCAAGTTTAAATGTTTTACAGCTTAAAGTATAACAGGAAATTCAAATGGGTCTTCTCTCCAAAACAGGGAAGGCAGCTTGATGAGGATGACACAGTTTGGTTAGGGGTCAGTAAGTCACAGGAACTGTTACAGGGAAGAAGACAGAAACTGGGTTCTGCTACTGACCTGCTGAGCAATTGGGATTCTTTCATCACCTCCTCTGCCTTATTAATTCCTGTAAATGGCTGGTAATGCTATCCTCTTAATAAAGCAGGTTAAGAGTAAGTGCTGGATCAGAGCAGATCTTAATCCTATGATTTAAAGGCTTCATTTTGATTTGGGTCTTATGCTTAATTGTGAGGTCTGACTGAGGATGATGTTGTTAGGGTGGCCATAAAAGCTCTCTCTTGCTTAGCTAATGCCTAAATCTACAAGTAACCAAGTTCCATAGAGTTTTCATGTGGAATTTTCCCCAGATTGTATCTGGTTTTTCTATATTTGTACTTCTGCCCCAGGATGTCTTGACGTGGGTTGATTGTTTTGTGCCCATTCCATGCCTTCTCCAATATTCCTTCACACACGCTCCAAAGGTGATCCAGTCTCTAAGCATTCTTAGACAATGCTTATCAGTATTATACACAATGTCCATACTCTGAAAATTCAATATACTGATTTTCAGGTCACTCTCAGGAAATCCAGAGAACCGAGGGCTTTTACCCCCACTCTGGAGCAGAGGGGAACTGGTTTGTGTCTGGAAAGGATAAGAAGGCTTCTGTATAAAAGTGAAGAAGGGGCTTGCATTATATATATTCCCATCCTTCTAGGGGGGAGGTGGGGAGAGAAATAAAAAGGGAGGAGCTGAGTAACCCAGCTGTAGAAGAGAGTTTTGTACTGTCACAAGGACACCTACCTAGCCAAGTGTTCAATGAGGTATGGAGCTCTGCAGGCAAGAGGGTTTGAAAACACACCTAGCACAAGGCAAAAGCCCAGGAAAGAGGTGAAGGGTGTCTAATACTCCAACACATACTCCAAGCTGGCAATTGTTCTGGTTCCTTCCACTGAAGACAATTCTTCCTGTGTAAGCTCAGTGTGTTCACAGTGGCTGGTTTTGGGTGGAGCGGTATTGGGCAAGCTGGTAGTTATGGATGCCATTGAGGTATCTACCTTTCCCCATGTATTGCAGGTGACTGTGGGAGAATGGCACAAGGTTATGTGCTGCAGCAAACAGGAACCTAGAGATTGTATGTTGCCACACTTAATTATTAGTCACCTAAATTCCTTTTGCCCCTAGGAAGCAATGGTAAGCATTAGGAAAAACAAAAACAAAAACAAAAACAAAACAAAAAAAACCCCAAACAACAAAAACCCAACAAAAGCAGGGGTTTAAGCTTGGATATGTAACTAACACATGGAAACAAATACTCACCTGACTAATCATGATACATTAAATGAGACATCTCTCTGACGTGGAGTTGCTTCAGCCTGAAGCCCCAGGGTGATGGCCTTTTGAGCCCATGTTGAGCTATGGACAGGAAAGGATTTTGGGAATTAAAATCTCCCAAAATGGAAATGGGCTTCCCATTAGATTCGTGCAATGCTTTGTTTCAAGGGGATGCAGACACACATGCTTGTTTTGACTATTCTTTTTTCAGTCACAGACAAAATCTGGATTTTAAGACTATGGCTTGAAAATATCTCATCTCTATCCTTTTTCACCCCCCCTAAAAAAATCTAAGAATGTCACTTAGGGCTCTGATTGAGAGATGCAGAAGTTGATGGGTTACTACAGCACTTCTTGGAACAGTTGTTCCTCGTGCTTGGCAGCCTACCCAAAACACTGTGATAATTTGATCTGGTTCATTTCCAGTGTCATCCTACTGAATAAGGCATGAATCCCACCATAAACTTATTGCTTAACAGAAGAGCATAGAAAGTGTCCTCATAAATAATATTTTTGTTAAATTAACCCAATCCAACTGAGTGTTAGCATATTTTGTTAAATTAGCCCGACCCAAGTAAATCTCTGTGGAATTGTTTCAACTGCAAATGGAAGCCATATCTGTTTCCCAAGAGTGTTTGATCCCATGGCCCTTTTCATGGAAGCTGTTCAGCTTCGACTATTTCTTCTCACCTGCTGTTGCAAGCTGCCACCCTCATGGCTCTGTTTTGATGGTAAAGCCGCCTCTAACTTCTGAGGATCATGCAACAGGAAAGGAATATTACCATGAATTCTCTCAGCCTCCAGCTCGGCTCCCTTCCTCTTTCTTTCACACACCTGACACAGTAATGATTCTTTTATTTTAATGTGGCATAACCAAGTGCTGCATGGTGAACTTTGTGCGGGAAGACACTATTTGGATTTCTGCTAAAGCAGGACCTGTATTGTTTGTGCTGTCCTTTTTGTCACCATCCCTTGCTATTTCCCAAGCTCTCTCCTGCCCTATATATTTTCCACGTAGTGGGCTGTTATTCTCCTTGTTCTGTGTCTCCCTGTTCCTATGTCCTATGCCAAAGAGACAGACAGTGGTTGAAGCGGGATGTTGCAGACAGCGGCTTGGGCACAGGCTGCACAATTTCCTCAATCTCACAGCTCAACCATGTGCCACTGCTGGCACAGTGGAAGAGCTGTGTCCTACAGGCCGTTGCCCATGACTATGTAAATCAATGTGCTCTTGTGACCAGCCGGGCAAGGAGGTGCAGTGGGAGGCCAGCAGCTCCTGGCAGACACTATCCACAGAAGTGCATTACATTCATGGGTGAGGAGGGAGAAAGAACGAGGGGCAGAGACACAAATTTCGTTATCTGTGTATGCTTATCAATTGTTACGCTACTTGCATTAACTTTTTTGGGCTTTATGAAAAGTCAGAACCAACTGAAGTATACTCTATGGTTTCTGAGCTCAGATGTATTTTCAAAATTTTCTCTTTTGCTGACATTGCTGAAAATATGCTTTACTACACAAAGCAAGCCTGTCTTTTGTTATGTAATCATATTTTCCGACCTCGCACTTCAATAAACACAGCAATTAACTACAGGCATAACCCCTGTGCCGGACGCTTTCCCCGTGCCATCCACGGGCATGGGAAGCGCCGACCTCGGCGCGGCCCGGCAGGTGCGGGCAGGGCAGGCAGGCATGGGGGTCTCCCGCGGGGCCGGGGCCGTGCGGGGAGGGGACTGCAGGGAGCCCCGCGCCGTGCCCGGGGGTCGGGGCCGCGCCGCCCCCGCACCTGTTGCCCGCCCGTCCCTCACGGCTCGGAGGCTGCCGGAGGCTCCGGGCCGCGGTGCCCCCTGCGCCCCGGGGATGTCGAAGCGAAGCCGGCGGGGGTGCCGGGCGGTTGGGCGAGGCCGGTGCCGGGCTCGGCAGGCGCCGGGGGGAGCGGCGGGCAATGGCCGGCGNGCCGGGCCCCACCTGCCGTACTTAACCCGCCGCCGGGCGGCCGGTGCCGCACTCGCGGGTTGCGCTGCCGCCGTGGCCGGGAGCGGCTCCTTCCTCCTCCACCTCCTCCGCACGGGGCGCTCGGCAGAGGCGAGGCAGGCGCTGCATGAACGTTTGTGTCGGGAGTAGCAGAAGCACCAGCAACCCTCAAAATGCCGAAGCCGGTGAGTGGGGCGCGGCGGGAAGGAGGCGCTCCGCGGGGCCGCACCGGGGCCCGCCCGGTGGGCGCTGGGGGCTGCCCGAGCGCGGGCGCCCGGCGGGGCGGTCACCCCCGGGTGTCGCGGCGCGGGATTTTGCCGGGCTGGAAGGGCTGAGTGCCGGTCCTTGCTCCCCGGGACGGGACGGGGCGTTTCGACTGGAGCGCCCTGGGAAGTTGTGCGCGGCGCCGGGAGGGAGCGGCGGGCAGCCCGCTCGGGAGCCACATCAGCGGCTGCTGGGAGCGGGAGGGATCGCCAGGGCGGCTGCCTGCGGGCACAGGGCCGCGGGCAGGAGGCGCCTCGGGTGGGCTGGAGGATCTCCTCGCTGTCCCGCCGCTGGGAAAGGGGGCACGGAGCCCCCGATCTGTGTGCTCCAGAGATCGGGCGGTGGGTTGCTCCGACTTGTGTAGCGCTTCCGTGCTAGACATGCAGGGAGCTCCTGAGTAACTCTGAAAAGAAGAGCTCTCATCACGCTCCCGCTTAACGAGAATGATACAACTGCGCTGGCTGCCATTTATTATGCTTGTGGCCTATACATTTATCTACAAGGAAGCATGTATGCATCTGTAAACATCGAAAAAACCTTGTTCTCTCCTTGTGTTGCCATCTAAAAACTAAATGCTTGGGACTCTTAATCAAGTTCTCCACACTGGTTTTCACCAGTCATTATCGAAGACATGTTTCTTTCTTTTTATTTTTATTTTTTTTTAATTGCACGGTCTTTTTTATCCCTCCTTCTTTCTCTTGACACCACCACCTCCTCACCGCCTCCCCCTGCGACCTTCTAGTAGTGGGGTTTTTTTGTTTGTTTTATTTTAAAGTCTGCTGCTACTGTGCCGGTTAGAGACGGTAATTCCCTTGGGGAGCCAACTGCCTAATGCAGGGCTTTGAGCAGTCGTTGGAGCAGACGCACTTTTGAACTTTGAAAAGCATAATCAGAACAGATTGTTGTTACTATCTATTTTCAATAGAGGCAATAGTTCTTAAAATGCAATGCAGTGGAGGACTTATGTGAGTATTAGCTCACTTAAATGAAATGTGAAATAAGAGCAAACAAGCTTATCTTTGTGGTAATAAGTAATTGATGTTTTACCACCATAACATTAAAGTTAGTTGAACTTTTTCTTTTTAAATTTGAATATTTAGGTTAACTTACATTGCAGTTTCTGTAAACCTACAAAAATAAATAAAAACAAAAAATAAAAGCCAACAAAACCAACCTAATAAAAGGCAAAACCACACCAAAACCAAACTGTGCTCAGTCCTAAGAAGTGACGAATCTTCAGTCTCCCTGGCTGTATTTCATCAGTAGGAGGTGATATATTGCTGCATATAATAGTGTGTAACTAGAGTACCCTTCTGTAACTGGGGAAGCAAATGTCTAATTTACAAAGTATGGATATAAAAGGTCGTGTGCGAATAATCTCTTTCTGCCTTGTTAGCTGTTTGCTAATTACAGAGTGCTTTCTTGAAATATCCTGGTTAGAATAATCTGAAATCCTGGTTTAGGACTAAGTTGCACTGGAAGCATGGATAGGTGTACAAAAACTCTTAACTCTCTTAAAAAAATGCAGCTGTGTTTATCCTTTTGCTTGGCAGGGCTGTGTTTGTATTCCCTCAGAGATGGTGATTTTTCTTTGTTTCTTGGCTGACTAGCCAGTGAATAACAAAGGTGGATGGTGTAAACCACCATCCACTGGGGAAGGACAGTAGTACTATAAAGGCTTCTGACATGTGACCTACTGGCTGGGATTTATGGACAAGACTCTTGTAAATACAAGCTTTTTTCTTATTCAATCTGTTGTTCAGTGGGGTAACTGCCACCTTATTGTAAATGGAAAAGAGGAATTTTGCAGAGGCTATTTTAGTAAAACATGCTGTTCAGTCTGTCTGCTTTAGACTGAGACTGGATTTGGATCCTTCCCAACTCAGCTCATTTAATCTTAATACAGCTAAATAGGATTCCTGTCAGTTTGCATGGAGAGAGGATGTAAAGCTGTCACTCCAGAGGCAGAACTGTGCTCAGGACAAATGTGACAACAGCCTTTGGCATGTGTGAGGAATGATAGCACGACCTCTTGGGATGCACAGGGAAGCAGTGTGTTTCTGCTGGGTGTTGGCACGGATGCTAAATATTTGTTATCGGTGCTTGTTTGCATGTGTCTTGTCTACATGGCATAAGTAAATACGGTGTTGCTTGGCAGACTTCATGCTGCTGTGTGTGAAGTCTCACACACTGGTCAACAGTTATTTACAAGTAAAGATTATGATGACAGAAAGCAAAATTTTGGCAACACTTTCCCTTCTGGCCGCTGCACCCACAACCCAATAAGATAAACCTTTATATGAAATTATTGTTTCAACAAAAGTTATAAACACATACACAAAGCTTATGGACCATGTTTGTAATTTATTTTTTCACACTAAGCAACTAGCAAATCCATTAAAAGTAGGACATTAGCGATTTTGTATTTTAATTGAGTACCAAAGTGAAGTGCTAGAAAACCGACTTCCCGATTCTGCGGTAATATTTGGTCGCAATTGGTTGTATCTGATGCATGCTTACCATGCTCAAAATAAATTTTAGTGAAAGTCCAGAAAATAATACTGAAATAAGTGCATTTGTTAATACAGACACGTTTTAATATATAATTTAACACAGCCATTCTGTCATATGTAAGTTACAAAGTAACGCGATCTCTCCAAGGTAAGCTATAAATATATAACCTATACCCAATTCATGAGGGTTTATGGCTGGGAGTTCATCAGCAGTTCAGATGCACAGTTTCTATCTAGTCTGTACAGAGGTTAATTGGGCTTTGCAGGTAGTGAATTATTTTGTAAGGAAATGTAAAAGGAGTCATCTTGTCCAAATCTAGCTGTGTTATCTGGAAATGAGTGAAATGCTAAATAAACTTACTTGCTCAGCCTTGCTTTGTTTCATTACTGGAGTGTCTGTGTGCTCTCTGCATTTTTCCTAGATTCATGGTACTAGTTTATTTCTGATGGTGTTTTAGGTGGATTATATCCTCTTGCAAAACAAACCAATCTAATAAATTGTGGCTAGAACAGCATGGCTGCGGGCTAATGAACAGTGCTTACCGAAGGAGAAGGAAATGTGATCTTGGGTCTATAGAGGTGTTAATTTGATCTGATCTACCAGCATTCTTGGTACTTTATTGAAGGTGCATTTTTTTTGTTTGTTTGGTTGGTTTGGGTTGGGTTTTTTTCTGTTTCATCTTAGGGGGGATAAACAAAATGTAAAGCTTCACAAGAAATTAAGTTAGTTTTGCAGCTAGCATTTGATTGATGTAGTGTCACACAAGAACTTCTAATACTTGTGGGAAATATATAAAATTGTGTAAAGAGAGGACAGCAGTAAATGCAGTCTAGCAGCTTTTTGTCCTAAAGAGAAAATACAAGTGAATAACATCCAGAGGCACCTTTTTTAATACCTTTATTAAGGGCCTGTGATCAGAAAGCTGAGCATAGTAATGAAATCTGTTCATGTCATGCTGTTAAGAGGGAAGTATTATTGATGTAGAGGGCCAACATATAAAGGGGATTGAAAAACTGGGATGATAAGCTCCTTTTGCATATAGTTAAATTTGGAGGGGTGGGGAAAGAAGGCCCCTCACTAAATGGGCTAGAAGGAGATGGATTAATCAGTGGTAGTACAACTGTCCTGTTGTGCATGTCATCTGCAATGTGTAGGGCTTTTCTAACAGAAAGCATTAACAGAAGGTTCTAGTGAGAGCTTTCATTTAATGTAGGTACTTACCTGTGCCCAGGACAGACAAATTCAAAGCAAAACCTAGAGAGTGGGTTTGGGATGACCAGAGACAAAATTCCACCTTAAGATAAGAGGATGCTTGGCTATTTCAGCCTGGTAGAATTCAAGGAGTTATCCCTTCCTTCACCTGTGTAAAATGTAAGGAATTTAAATGCCAAAGAGGAGAAAGAATTGCTTTAAGCAGAATTTGTGGTTTAAGAGACTTTAAAGTTTTAAAACAGTTAAGCATGTGGGGGGTTGGGAGCGAGAGGGTTGTGAGTAGGTAGGACTTTTTTTTCTCCTTCCATGTTGATCTTATTAGAAGACTGTTCCAAGACCTAACATCCTTAAGAAAAATTTTGACAGTACACAATTTAGTGATGCTGCCTGGAGGAGTGGGGAACTGGAACTGATGTCTCAAAAGGGTTTTCCAGCCCTGTGTTGTTAATAATGGGCTGGTGTGTGCTAGGCATTAAGTGGTTAGACAAGTCCTCCATACCTGTTTGATGTTGAATATACATACATGCTGTCTTCAAGTTGTTTTTTCAGAATACAAGTCTTCTGCCAAACCTTTATCTGTCTGGGAACGGACTATGGCATTAAAATTTAACAAGTTTTCGATAAGCCAGCCAAAAAAATATGCAAGTGTAGTGACAGGAATTTATTTCTAAATATACACAATTAATATTAGTAATTGTTCTGAGATCTTCTCAATTTATTCTTGACTATATGTCCACTAACTGCACATAATGGTTTTATCCCAGAGCTCTTTACAGCAGATTCCTGTAACTGGACTGAAATAAAAATGCTTTTTCATATCTTTAAGTGTTCACTATCAATTAAAATACTCTTTGCTTATGGGTGGCTATAGATTTAGTCAAGGATAAAATATTACCCTTGTAAGCACCAATTGCAGTCCATCAGGGGATACAGTGGTGTATTTGATACCAGGAGATGTATACTCACTCTGGGGCAAAATGGAAACCGAAGGAAGCTTACATTTGCCAAATGTAAGAACTCCCTTACATTTGCCAAAAATGTCACTCACTGCTGCAAAAGAAAAGTGAAGGATTCTATGAGTAGTAAATTTAAGGAGATGAATAAAGTTACAAGAAAATGAGTTCACAGTTTTGCCAATACCCTTATTTACTGCATAAGCTGAGTAAGCATTTCCGAGGGCAGTTTGTTGTGGGATGTTAGCTGCTACAGAGAAACCAAGGGTGTTAACTGTTATGTTAGTCACTAATTAAAGAATTTCTTAGCCTTCTTAAAGGTCAAAAGGGGGTAGATAAGCCTTCCTGTTCTGTTCTCTTCCTCCACCCACATGAACATCTTCCTTTGCCCATGAAAAAAGCTGTGATATGTCAGGACTTTTTGAGAATAAGACTTCTTGATGACCACTGAAGATTCCCACATCGGTGTCGTTCTTGTTTGGCACACTGTGCCCAAAGAGCTTTACATATGCTGTAAATCCCATAATCACTCGATTGACCTTGATGGAAGGCAGTACTGCCCAAGATCACTGAACCACGCTCCACACTGTTAAGTAATGTACTTTAGCTGTGTTGTGTGCTTGCCTGGTTTTTGCAACAGATAGCATTTACCCTGTGAGCTGAGAAGTATGAAGAACTGCAGCGTATTCACCTAGGAGAAGGGAAAATTGTTGCTATACGAGGCTGGAACCATGCTGCCTCTGTATTGCTTATCTGTTCAGATCCAGATTTTGTTTCTCTTCCTAGCTCCTAGTTCATAGTGGGGAAATTCACTTGCCTTCTCTGCATCTGCTCTCATCTTTGAGAGAGCATGAGTAGCAGCCATGTGCTCAGCTGAGGCTAATGGACACCTCATAGTAATAGCTGCCCATTAAAGAAAAATGCCGACTTTTAAGAATTAACATGCAGGACTGTGCCTTCTAATTGAGTAAGAGAAGCTGTTGCTGATGACCATGGACTTGTATTTGGCTACCTGCTGTGTAGGCTCAGTGTAAGAGATACTGACTGCCCTGCACAAAGCTTTTTGCTTGTAGCCTTTTGCTTCCTTTGAGAGGGGAGTGTGTGATTACCCTGTTTGGTTTTTGTGCATTAGTTCTCCCTCTCACTTCCATGGTCAAGTGCCGTAGCTATTGTGTAAAACTCTGAGGTGTCACTATCACCATCTCTTCCTCTCTTGTTTTTGTGTGAAGAAGTCCACGCTTGCTGTAGTTGTTCTAATCTCAGTGTGAAATGAGTGTGAGAGAGAGTTCTCTGGGGATGAGTGGACGGATGTCCTGTTGCTGAATCCTGAGCAGGCTTACAAAATGACTCTAGGGCGGCTGAGTTCTGCCAAGAGACCACCACTGTGTAGATGCAGAGAGCAGGTCTGTGAGCTGTCTGCTACCTGAAGAAGCAGAGACAAAAAAAATCTCACCTCTGAACCTGGGCACCTGAATTTAGCCTGTGTAGCCCATAGGTGACTTCAAGCCTGTACTGTAGGTTCTGGGCTTCAGAATCATTTGTGGGAGCTGAAGTTGTTCTTCAACACCTAGCTGAATACATTTGGATGACTTAACTTTTTGTCTGTGGAGATAACTTGTACAGACTTCCTTCTGCACAAACTGTGGTGTGTGGTGGGATGATTTGCATAATTGATACTTGGTGATCTCAGTGTGGGGGCGAATAGTTTTTCCTCCATAACAACTGTCACAGCTGTGCAGATAAACTCTTGAAAGGTACTTTTTCTGCCCTTACTGTGCTCAGGGTACACTTTGGGAACCACTGGAGCATATTTGTTTGCCATCACACATCTACAGTGGGGGGAGTGGGAAGAGTTTAATCTCAGAAGCCCTTAAGCTGTTTTAGGGGTTACGAAGGGGTACTCTGTCAATCCTTGCAATCACTTTTCCTTTATGATCTGTAGCTGCTCAAAAGCAATATCTTTGTGCTTAGGTGACATTCCAGGACTTGCCATGACCTATCTTTATCTGGGAGCAAATAGTACCTGCTGCATGCTGTTTGAAGTACCTGCTTGGGAAGTGGAAGCATTGTAGTGTATTGCACATAGATCAGATTATCGAGCTGTCAGAGGTGATTACATCACATAACCCCACTAAGAAATTTCACAAATGCCATGAAGTGTGTTCCACTGAAGTCCATGAGTAAAATGAAAGAGGCTGATATGGAACAGGTAAAATAGAAGGGTGGAATATTAAACAAAAATCTCTCTGACAAAAGGATTTGTATCTAGAATGCAGAATGAAGAAACATTACTGGGCCTTGTGTGACTTGTTGCACTGCTTTTTCTCCCCAAGTAAATGGAGTTCATTTTCCTTCTGCACTTTGATGTCTATATGAACATGGCTGACCTTGTAGGTCAGGCAGAAGCCCTTGTAGCCAAATAGTACACCTCTGATGTTGGCCAAAAGCTGATGCCTGAGGAAGAGTATTTCAAAGATATGCACCATTGCTTTCCTCTGAGGTATTGGAGGTTGAAAGGTCCTATATAATGAGTTACTAAATGGATTTCTGTGAACTTGTCCAGTCTCACTTTGAAACCCTGTGAACTCCAGCATCCATAGTGTACTTTAACAAAGGCTGTCCTAGATAACCTTCACATTGTTTGGAAAGTTATCTACAAAACTCCCTGCTATAGTGCTATATGGTATTTTTTTTTCCTTGTTCAGTGTTGATGCCCTGTAGTTATTTTGTTGTTAGAACCATGAGCACACGTTCCTTGTATAGTCTGTTCATGCAGCTCAGGAGTTTATATGCTCTTATGTCCTAGCCTCAGTTAATTTTCTTCCAGATGGAGAAGTCCTAGGTAGCTTAGTTGATCCTTGCATGGTAATTATTTGAGCATCCTTGACCTTCTTTCAGTTCACATCTGATGAAAATACTGCTTTGCATCCTGTAACATCTCCGTCTGGGAAGAGCACAGTTACTGAGAACATTTCTCCAGTAGTTGTTTCCTGGATGCCTTAAACTCCCAGGTCATAGTCCTGTGAGAGAGTAAGTGACAGATAACCCTTGTGTTCATTCAGCCCACCCTGTTGCATTGTAATGTGCTGCTCTTCCACCCCAGAAGAGCAACCACCACAGGGTCTATTGAAAATGTTGAGAACCGTGCTGTCAGGCTGTGTTGCTGCTGTCAGATTTCCGACTCTGGGAAGAATGGCTTCTGAATGGCTCTGGGTTTTCCATGCACATTGCTCTCTAGAACATAGATCTCTGCATAAACATTGGAATAAAAGGCACCAATATTAGCGCTTGGATTCAGGGGAAGCTCTGAGGCTATTGTATCTTTTATTTAGATTATTCACACCTTCAGATCCTGCCCTGGTTTTTGTGAGTTGGTACTGTGGAGTTCACCTTTTGCAGAAATTGTTGTGTGTTTGTTGCTTCCAAGTGAAAAAGCCAAGCAGAGGTATAAAATGATGTTTGTGTTTCAGATCAAGACTATAAGATACTAATTTATTTTTTTTCTTGTCCCTCAAGGGTATTGCAGAAGGATGATATTGCTTTATGTACTATAAATATTGGAGATGTTAAATTGTTTAGAAGTCTCTGAAATTATGATAAAACTTGAGATCTTGGCCCCATGCTAGTTTCTGATGGAGGAGAGCAGAGGATCTGATCTGTTCTGGATTCTGAGCAACTTCTTGAGATAAAGCTTATTTGAGGATTGTTTGTGGGGCTTGCTGTAAACTTCATGTGTAAAGCCTTAGTCTCGCAACTTCATTATGTTTAATTAGATGCAACAGCTGCCATGATAAAACAGTCTGTGTATGCAGGAGTTTGATCTGGTGGCCTCTAGCTTTCCTCTGTATTTATTCTTTATGTACAAAGAGGCTATTGTTGCTGCACTCTGTGTTCCTAAATCCATCCTAGCATCCGTTGAGGGCAAGTGACACATCCAGGCAGTGGTGCTACGTTGAGCCTGTTGTCACTGGCTGTGTGTTCCTTCTTTAAAGAACAGACTGCTGCTTGTACACAGATATTCTGAAAATGCAAGTGGGGTATCATACAGCCTCAGAGAGTCTTTAAAGTGAACATTAATGTATTTCAATGAAACACTGTAAACACTCCTGCTTCTTCGTAATATCGTGTTCAAAGTAAATCATTCTTACATCCCTCACACAGAGTGAGGGCAAGTGTTTTGCATGAAGAACACCTGGGCTCCCCAAGTGTACTGGGCTTTGTGCAAGGGCAGTATCCTGGGGCCTTTCAGACTTACTCTGCATTGCTTTGTGTCTTGCCAGAACATAGAGCTGTGCCTAGGTAATTTCACATATTAAAAAAAAAAAAATTTAGAGTTTGATAGGCCTCTGTCTCTGTTTTTCAACTTGTTCCTAGCTTGAGACAGAATGAGGCAGTTTGCTTGTTAGGAAAGTGTTGGGGGGACTCTTCAGTGACTGGAGAAAGATTTTAAATTTTTTTCTCTTTTTTCTGGGAAGAGTCCTTGCTTGGTTTTACTGTTTGACTGAGCAGTTATTGTTAACTATACAAAGCTGACCAGAGGTGGAGAATGCTGGAAGTCTGTGTGGGGCCTAGGCATCTGGGAGCCAGGGCTGTCAGAGATGTACTGTCACTTGCCCTTGCCACACCTGCATGAAATCTTCATGATCTTATGGCATGCAAAGTGTTATTGCTTGACCTAAGATAAAGGACTGAATTGCAGCCATGACTGCTTCTTGATTTTTCACGCAGATGCCTACTCTGCAGTTATTACATGCTGACAAGAAGAGATAGCAGGCCTTCATTAGGGGAACTGAGATAGGCATGTAATTTAGATTGGCATCTTCTGCACATCTAAACATAAAAAAGTTTGAATTTGCATTCTAGGATTATGTTCATGTTTAATTATAAGGACGTTTTCATGCTATATTACAAAGAAGAGTTAAGTGACATAGCTGCAATACTGAACTCGTTGAATTTGCTTTCTTGTGACCTGTTTGTGTGCATAGGCAGGGAGGGGGAAATTCATTCTGAAAATTCCACTGGCTTTGTTGAAACTGGAATTTCTGGATGACTCTCCACATCTGGGTATTGAGGGTTTTCCTACTCACATGAAACTCCCTCCCTTCCTTCCACTTCATCCCAAAGTCTAGCTTTCAGATTTCACTCCAAAATTTTTCTTGGCTTTCCCTCAAAGTACTTTATTTCTCTTCTGAAAAGCTGCCACAAAAGAAGTCATAAGTGTTTTTCACCATAAATGAGAGCAGCAAATACGCGGGCTCCTATTGCCTTGACTAAACTTAAGAAAATTCAGTTAAGTATAACTGATATAGCTATTGCTCATTAAATACTGAGGATTATACCTCAGTATGGTTCTGCCAGCTGTTGCATTAAAGCTGACTAGTAGTTAAGGCTAACAATTGTAGTGGACAATTTTAAAGTAACTTCTAGATTGCAGATTATTATATACAAATCAATTTAACCTCAGTGGTATTTCTCCCTCTCCTAGGAAGGTAAGCAAGGTTTTAGTGAACAGAGACCAGCCTACTCAGCTCTAATTTTACCTGTTGCAAATGCAGCAATACCTAGATGCTTCATAGACTCTGAGGAATTCCATTGGAACGTGACTTAATGTTCCCATTTATTTGCAATGAGGAAGCAATGTTTAACACAATGAGATCTGAAATGGAACACGTCCTTCAGTTCACAGACGGTTTTTTGATTTAGCATGGTATGCTGAGAAACTGGGTCGGTCAAATGAGTGCAACCAGCTTGCCTTGTCAGCCAAGGGGACGACAGTGAGGCTGTCCTCTAGTCACGTTTTGTGAGCTGCTGGGGCTCTTTTCCTTGTCAGCAAACTGCTCCCCAGTGTGCAAGACAAGGCTCGTGGCTGCTGTGCTGGGCTGCCACTGCCCTCTCTGAAATGCTCCATGTTGGGCAGGCAGTGCATGAAAAGTTCTGCCATGGGAGCGGGGGAGGAGTGTGTGAAAGGCTTTCTTCATTGCTGGGCTGTGCAGTTCTTTCCCATTCTCATAGGAACCAGATCTTCCTTCCCCCAGGAGAGAAATGGTGGGTCTGTCATTTGCCTTCTCATTTCAGGTCCTTGGACATCCTTTAAATCAAAAAAATGTAGCGCTGGGAAGGACTTGGACCTACGTTTTTCTGAAGGCTGCATGGAAGTGGCTACGTAATATCATAATAGCTTACCATTCCAGCAATTATTGTTTCTTGTCATGTTACCCAGCCTGCAATAAGAGGGCTTTTTGCTGGTTTTCTCCTTGTGGGTTTAGAAGTTTATATAGTCTTCTATATAAAATGTGTCATATTTTAGACAACGTCTATTTGGAAAGGGATCATTGACATGTTTAAAAATAAAATCTAGTTTGAAACAAACAGAAAAACCCCACAAACAAATAAAAAGTCCCAAACACACAGAGGTTAAAAAAAACGCAACTGGCAACCAATCTAGAAACACTTGACCTGTAGATCAGTGTATTAACTGTAGATCAGTGATTAACTTGCCCCCTTCCAAAAGAAGCATTCAAATTTGGGTGACAGCATTCCATCTAACAAGTCATCAGGCAGGCAGAACAGAATAGTCACCTTCTGTAATGCTTCTGGTGACAAATGCACTCAAGAATGTAATTTTCCCTTCTATGTAATAGCATCACACCAGGAAATGTGGTGTTTTTCTGGGGATTATAATAAACCACATCCTTGCCTACAGTCCTGCCGTAGCCCATTGTTTGCAAGCCTGTAATTTGTTCATCTCTACCTCTTGTCCATTTTCACCTCTCAAGTGTAACACTTGTAGCTATTTTTCAGACCTACTAACATCTTTGAATTCCAGCCTTGTCCTCCCAAAAGACTTACTTGTTCTTGACTAGGTGCAGTTCATTATCTTGTTAGTGCACTACATCTTCCAGGGATTGTGAGAAAACTCTGTTTTCTTATTCCCTTAATCCCACCACACTCACATCCCCTTTTCAAGACCTTGGCTTGACAGGAAAAGGTCAGATTATGTGTCCCTGCAGTAGTTCCAGCAAAATGAAGGTGCTGAGCCCAGCTGGGAGGGAAGCTGTGTTTTGGCAATCCTGCAGCAGTGAATGGAATTAATAATTTGCTTGATATTCATGACATTTGTCTCCTGCTCTGAAAGAAGCTATGGAGAATGTAGGTGCACAACTTGTCATTTGGTTGTAATTTCACATGGCTCAGACTTGTTGTATGCCTAGTCTATGTTGTATGTCACCACATCAAATATGTTATTACATGTTATTTGATCCATCAGGCAGGTTATTCTGTCAGAGAAGAAACAGAATTGTCTCCAAATGTTATGTTCAAATGATATGCTGGTGTTCAAAATTCTTAAGAAGTATATCATAAATTGAACTAGTATTTCTGCAGTTGCTTCTGTATTATTTGTGCTGCTTACCTTCTCAGAGTTGTCTTCTCTGCCCAGTCTGTTACCTGTTGACTTAAGTAAATTGTGGAGGACAGAGGAATGCAGATACTGAAGTCTTAGCAGATTAGCTCTGAGCTGTGAAGTCGCTAGGATTTCTTTCCCTCGTGGAAGTTGAAAATTTTCCCGTAACAGTTTCCAGGAGCTGGGACAACAGTTACTCCATCAGTTAGGACAATATCTTTCTTTGTTGTTGGACCTGGAACCAGTGAACACTACTGAATGGAATGTGGAAGAATAGAGAGCAGTTTCAGTGCCCTTCTGATGCTGCTACATGAAATTGTTTTTCCTATTACTAGATACTTAATCACTACACACGTCTATGAACAGCTCTGGTTGCTAAGGTCAAAATGAGATTATTTTGTCCCTGCAGATGCATTACAGCCCAGGCCAAGAAGCTTGCCTATTATTTATTCCATTAGTAATTGCTGCTTGCCTGGTGAAAGAGTAGACCTGCAGAAGTGAGGATTAATGCTACTACTTTCTTAATACTATTATTACCACCGCTTTCTGCTTGTTAAGGCTTCTGTATTCCTTCAGCACAAGCAAATCCATATCCATACAGTCCTGTGTGTGTGCAAGAAGGCATAACAGCTCTGCAAGCTGTTTTTCATAGAATGTGCTGTGCAGTACAGCACTTCAAAATGTGGCTGATTTGCTTAAATGTACCATGACTCCTGGGATTTCCAGACACCCAGTGACTGAAGAAACAAGGCATGTCTATATAGGTTTGTTCACTGCTAATTGCCACCACTTGGAAAGATACTGCACTTGGAAACCTGCTGTTTAGGAGACTCTGGTCTTTCTTCCTCCTTGGAAAGAGGACGAAAACATTCCTGGGCATTGTCTAAGGCATTTAGACCTGCCTAATGATAAGTGACACAGTTAAGTACCGGTTTGTCCTGTGTTAATGGGTAAAAGTTGGTATTTAGTGCCCTTTATCTTTTGTATTCACTGAAATTAAATTGCATGGTCTTATTTAAATGACTTGCACAACTTCATGGTTTCACTGAACTATTTTATTATGCAAGTGAGCTATTAGATTACATGCATCAGGGTGCAAAATATCCACAATAGCCCAGTGTGTCTGGGAGCTGTGGGTTTGTTCTTTCACTGTTGTCCCTGCCCTTTTCGCTTTAGTGTGGGATGTTTTTCAATGGAGCTGCAGTATCAGCAGAGCAATGGTTAACTTCAAAGATACCGTGTTGTCTGCAATCAGAGACTGGTTCTGTACCAAGGTGCTCAAGAATCCGATGTTAGAAAAAAATACAGCTGTGTGTCTATAGTGCCCAACACACCTGAAAACTGCACACTTTTGAGAGGATGGGGTTGAAGAGGCAATGTCTTCTTGGGTTCCTATCTATGTCTTGATTCTTCTACAGAGATGGTGCCACGCAGCTGGTTGGCAGTGTGTTGCCTCCTTAAAAGAGTGTCTTCTGAATGTTTTTCAAATGGCACTTTAATTTTTCAAGTTACTCTACTGATGTGCATGGTCTCTGAGAGGCTGCACCTGCTTCACTGATTGATCTACTGACTTAGCATTAGAAAAGATGTTGTTTTATTGAGAACAAAAGAACAAATGCATGACTTAAGGGCATTGCTAAACACAGAAGATTCCATTCTAACTACCATTGCTTTCCATAGTGTTACCACAATTTAAACTCTACTCTGAAGTTCTTTCTAGCTCTGGCCTTCATCTTCTATTCTCTTGCTCGAGTTGGCAAGGTAGATAACAAGTTACAGTCCAGTATGAAGTCATGGAACTAATGTTCAGTCTTTCAGTGTACTAAGTTCTTCAGCTTCGTGGAGTGTTTCCTTTTAATGCAAATGACGTTGCCTTTCCAACAGCATGCTTTTTCCCTTCTGGATCAAAATTTTTAGCAATTTTATGCATCTTAAGAGAGGGGAAGAGGAAAAACTTGTGTTCTGTGATGTTTTTCTATGCACAAGCAAATCTTAAAGGCCCTATTTGTCATTTTAAGTGTGTTAGCCTCAGACATAAAAGTAGAATCATTGAATAATTAAGGTTGGAAGGGACCTTAAATATGGTCTATTTCCAACGCCCAGAATAGTAAAGTGTTATGACATTGGTCTATCAAGAAAGAAGTCACATCTTACTGTCCAGGATTTTTAGCATGCTTTGTGCATAAATGCACATATTTTTTTAATATGACCCTTATTTCATGTATAACAGCCATATGCTATTCTCTTCCCTCCACACCCTTGTGCTCTTAAAAATGAAGAGCTGTTTTGATTTTGGTTATGGTTTCAACATTGTCCTGGATTACTGCCAGGATTTGGTAGGATCATACAAAGGACATGTCTTGCCTAGACAGGGTGAGCAGGACTTGTGAAAATTGTTCTAACTGTGTCTCCCTCTTTTTGTTGCTCATGGAAATTAGTTTGAGTTGTTCACTATTTTCCCCCCCAATAAAAGCTGAATTGGTTAGCACCTTGGGTGTTGATTTAATCATCTTGGCACCATGGGGAGTTCCATCTGAGTCTGAGCTCAGAGCTGAGTCTGAGCTGAGCGCCAGACTGATCCACTCTCAGTGTAACAGGCATCAATGTTTCTTCAGGCTGTCTAAACCAGGTTTGCATGTGGGTTAAGCTCTGTTTGCTGCTTTACTACGAGTTCCTCTGTGGCTAAAAGCTTGTACAGCGTGGTTGTAGGACATCTGTTTGGAAACACTGTTGAAACCATTATGTTCTGGAAGTCAAGGATAAGGTTTGGAGATGAGAAGCAGGAGGCTGAATAGGGCAGGAAGGAGGCTCAAAGGATGTTCCCAGGCAGTCATCAACTCACTGAAGGGACAGAAGGCCCTGTCTCTTCTTGCTCTGCCTGTCATGTGGCTGGCAGTTTGTCTGAGGTCACACCAGGGAAATTCCTCTTTGTCCTGATGCTTATCCAGCCCTTAAAGAACACAGAAATTAACCTTTACTGCAGGCCCCAAGTGCCCTTGAAAGCTTTTTGGATAACCAAGTAGTCATGTGCCTTCATGCTTCTGTCTGGCTTTAAATGATTGAAGTGGAAAAGCAGATTACTACCATTTTTGGTCTTAATACTAAAATAATTCTTAAAATATGTAGCAGCTAAATGGCTTTAGCCCTAAATAGCTCACTATGTAGCTTATCCTACAGTCTTTGAGGGTTGTAGTAGAACAGGACTAGGGAGTTTAACTTTTTCTACTAGCAGATAACCACTGAGGAGAGATAGAGAAAAATACATACTGGTATGAGCTGGAATTTAGCTTTCAGCAGCATTCTGCAGCTTTTCTGGTAAGGAGTAAGAAGCACCTCCTTTTAAGTACATTAGTTTGTCAAGTGATACTTATTTTACACTTTTGTGGTGTTTCAGCCAGAAGTACAAATAAATTGCCCAGCACAAAACTGAAGATGACGAGCATATGTTTTCTTGAAGTGGGTAGAAAGGGATTAGAATATGATTAGGGATTTATTGTTGAGAGGGATTAAGCAACAGGTGTTTAAGGTCACATCTTTGAATTGCAGACTTGCTGTTCCAGAGAATTTGATATCTGAAACTTCCCCTCCCTTCCTACACTGGAAACATTTCTTAGGAAACCTTTGGTTCTTAATGCACAGGAAGAAAACCTTAAGCATAATTCTGTACTCCGTTATGATTCCAAATACTACAGTTAGGTTTTCCAAGAACTCCTTTTACCTTCTTGCTTGTTCTTCCATTTTGCATTTAGGGAATTTAAAAAAAAAAAATCCTAATTTAAAGGAGAGTGCTTTAAAAACATCACTAAGTCATCTTCTCTGGTTCAGTTCTGGGGTCCTGTGGCTTGGAAACTGCCTTCAGCCATCTTTCTTTGGGAGGGTCCTCTGTCATGTGGGAACATAACAACTCTACAAAGATACTTGCTGCCTTCCTAGAATCATTTAGTTTGGAAAATATCTCTAAGATCAAGTTCAGCCATTAACCTAACATTGCCAGGTCCACCATTAAACTGAAAAAGGTTGGTTAAACGTTCAGTGTCTCACTGAAAAAGGAGTGCAAAGCTTTGTAATATTTTTTTACTAAAACTAGCTGAAGCAATTTTATTCACTGTGTTGTGTTAATTGTAACATTGTTACACCTGACATTTACCCTAGAGTTTAAACATACGTAATTAAGTTCCTGGGAACTGCTTAAGGCCAAAGCTTTGTAGTGAGTGATTCTATTCCTCTCCTGCCTCTTTTACCTCTCATTTTTTCAGATGTGGGCCAGGCTCTCCTGGTCTCTTAACCTTGGCTTTCTGGGTGTGACATTTACAAATTTTTGGGAAATCGTCATGAAATCTCATCTGCCTGTACCTTACGTGTTGTCTGGCTTTGTGTTTACATTTACATTACATTACTTTTTTGTCTCTTTTCTTTAAAATACTGAGCTAAAAGGCTAGTTGTTACATAACCATACTACACAATCATACATGTTTGGATTTTTTAGATTTATTTTGGGACTGTTGGGTTTTTTGAGAAGTAGTATAATATTGCAAGCTATAGTCAGAACAGTTGGAGTTAATGCTTTCCCGATTTGCCATTTTACTGGTCCTTATGCCATTCCCTGCAAGATTAGTCGCTGCTTTTGCATCCTGATTAACTGCTAATAGACTTTTTCTAGTCATTAAACACCCTTGCCTTCTGCATTCAGTAGTAACCTCTGTCCTGCAGTCTAGTGCCACTGCAGTAAATCTGGTTATATTCTTTCTTCACTGACTGCAAGAGCTTATTGAACTCCTGCCCTGTGGTATCATTCAGTGCCTGTTACTGTTTTTATATGCTGAGTAGAGGATTTTTATGAGAGAAAGAATGAACGTTTATCAGGTTAATGCTGATTGCTTTATAAGAATAATCTGCAGCCTTTTGCCTTTAAAACCTCAGATTAATTCCAGCTCTAATATAAATGGAAGTTAAATTATAAGTCTTAAATTGAATTTAGTCATTAGGGCCTTTCGTAATCCAAGGGAAGGCCTGCAGGCAACTACACTGTGCATTCACAGTAGCTCTTAGTCCAAGAGGGTTTAGGCCTGGAAAGGGTCAGGTCCAAAATACCCTCCTGTTGAACCAGAAGATCTGTCCAATCCTGTGTTGAGTAGGAAAACCTGTGGAGCAATTTGGTTAAAACAGCAGAATGAGTGCCCCAATTAAGTTTGCTGGTGTGATAACACGATTCTAATTGAGGCTTAAGTGTATTTATTATAGAGGTTACCGGAGTGCATCAAAGCGTGGAGACTCTTGTACACAAAGTACTGTGTTAACACCTAGAAATAACTTCCAATGCATCTTAAACAATGCTTTTTGTTTTCTTTCTTAGATCAACGTTCGAGTTGTTACTATGGATGCAGAGCTGGAGTTTGCCATCCAGCCAAACACTACAGGCAAACAGCTGTTTGACCAGGTCAGTGAAGGGTTGGTGTGGGCTCTTGTTTAATTTTGGAGTATGCTTTGGACTGTAGTGTGAAATTTCTTAAGACCGGATTCCAAAGCTATTTTTCTTCTCTCTACCTCCTAATCAAATGGCCCCACAGTAAAAGAAAAAAGCAAAAACCCTTGCAGGTGTGTTATGTTCCAGTGAAACCTGTCTTTCTAGCATGTTGGATGATGAACTGTCACAAGGGATCTAAAGTACTTAGCATAGGTAATATGTAAAAATGTACCTCCTGCTTTGAAATACTGTTTAGCTTTTATATAATTCTTAACTTCTAAGGCTGAAATGTTGCTCTTGTGCATAAAACTCTTCAGAATCAGGTCTTCAGGTGGCTGATGAGGGTGTTGACATGGCTGCATTCATTCAAATGTTGAGTTCGAGGAACCACTTGCCATAGGTGTTTGTCAAAATACTAGGAAACCAGAAGAGTTTGTGATCTCTGTCAGCATTTACAGGCAACATGCTTTGTAAGAAGCCCCTGTGCAGCAGGACAGAGCGAAGATTAGTGCAGCCTGCCTTCAGGGATTCCCAGGGAAGTGGAGGGCTGGAGTGGCCAAGACTCTCCTCCCTTACTGTTATTCCTGTTACTGCTATAACAATATACAGGTCTGCTTGAAGATGGACCTGCAAAGATAAAGACAACTAAAACAAACCATGTGCTATTTGCAAAACTTTGTTATTATTGACTTAAGTAGCTTGCTGTTACAAAACCGAAGCAAGGTCTAGATTTTAGCAGAAAATAATATTACGTACTGCTCTGGAACTCAAAAAAGGAAAAAAACCCAAACCAAACGAAAAAAAAAACCTAACCCAAAAAAAAAAAAAAAAAAGAAAGACAAAAAAAATTCCAACTCAGTGCTTCTAGCCATTTCTGCTGTAGACCTGAAAAATAAGAACTTGTCTATGCAGACTTCAGTCACTCATTTTAAGATGTTCGCGAACTGTTATTTGCGCTTCTCCCCTTGCACCCACTAAACTTCATAGCTAAGGGTGGTTGAGCTTTAACTCAAGTAGGCAGTACTGGCTAAACAATGTACATTCCATATTGTTGGTGCAATTTCTTGTTTCAGTGAGTTAACTAGAACTTGCTAGGCCTTATGGCAATTGTGCATTGAGAAGTACTTAAAAAGAAAACCCAAAAAACCTCCCAAAACAAACAACCCATAAACCAGTTAAAAAAATAAACAAAATTCCAAACCCTCAACAAACAAGGGAAAAAAGCTTTTAGTGAGTTTTTGAAAGGATGAAAGAAGGAACTCAAATACTAATCACTGCAGAATTTCACAGTACAAAACCGAGTACTCCAGCTTGTGGTTAGCATTAAATCTAACTTTAATTCCTTTTGATTACTATTGATATGGGATAAACATCAAGTGTTCATTGAACAGAGGCCAAGGGTTCAATCCCCATGTGGGACATTCATTTTAGAGTTGAGCTCGATGATCCTTGTGGGTCCCTTCCAACTCAGAATATTTTATGATTCTGTGACTGGAAGTTTGCTGAAGTGCATTTGAAACCTGCATTTTTATGGAACCAGTACCAGCTGTTTGATCTTCCAGAGGAGAGTCACCAAGTTGATTAGGGAGATGGATCACCTCTCCTATGAGGAAAGGCTGAGAATTGGGATTATTCAGCCTGGAGAAGAGAAGGCTTTGGGGTGACTTAATTGCAGCCTTCCAGTACCTGAAAGGAACCCTCAAAAAAGTTAGAGAGAGACTATTTACAAGGGCATGTAGTGACAGGGCAGGGGGAATGGATTCAAGCTGAAAGAAGCAGGTTTAGATTAGATATAAGGAAGAAATTCTCCACCGTGAGGGTGGTGAGGCACTGGAACAGGTTGCCCAGAGCAGCTGTGGATGCCCCAACCCTGGAAGTGTTCAAGGCCTGCTTGGATGGAACTCTGAGCAATCTGGTCTAGTGGAAGGTGCCCCTGTGCATGGCAGGGGGGGGGAACTAGATGATCTTTAAGGTCCCTTCCAGCCCAGGCCATTCTATGATTTGATGATTCCATTCATGCTGATCACCATGGCATCAGAGTAACTTCTTCCCCCTTTCATGTTAATCCAAAAGAGAGAAATTGGATTTTATCTCCTGCAATACGAAAATCCAAATTACTGAAAGCCAGGTTTTTAAAAGCAATGCTTTAGGTTAGACTTTAAGTATGTTGTTATGAGAAGCATTCAACAAGTACTTCCTTCCTACATATATATTAATTAATGTTTACATCTGTTCAGAGTCAGGGTCATCTCTCTGGCAGAATAGAAACTACTTTCTCTGCTTTCAGCTGAGAAGTTCAAAATCCTGAGAACATGGAAAAGGCAGGATGTTTCAGATTCAAGATACTTCTATTTTAGCTTGCTGTCTGGGTACTTTGGGATTTCTGAAGAATGCTTATTGCAGTGCTTAGTGCATGATTGGGATAGATCTATTCCTCATGGAGATTTGCTCCTTAGATCCAGTGGCATGGGTTTAAAACCTGTGATTGTAAATTCTTATCCATATTTCATACCTTGTTGGGGGGGTACTTCTGCGTATCAAGGAAAGGCTGAGGTAGAATTGTGCGGCACAAAACCAGAAAAGGTGAAGACCATAAATTCTCTCTTCAGTTCTGATGAGCAAGCCTTTCACTAGGCCTTATCTTGGGTGGAGTTTACACTCAGATAAAGCCTGTGGAGGCAACAGGTTTTCACAGGTATGGGGAGTGGCCCAACTGGAACTGCAGAACCACTGTGGGGGTTTTGAAGAAGCAAGCTATTTTTAAAAACTACAAGGTGACTTATTGGCCGGGTTGTCAGCTAGCAGAGCTACTCTGGCAGTGCCCTTGTATTTTAGACTTTGCTAGCATGACTGTATCCTGCATGTAAGGTGTATTATAGCTCCTTTTACAGGAGAGGGAAGATAGTGGAAACCTGTAAATATTAAGTTCTGCTCCACTCAAGCCAGTCCTGTGCAGAGTTTGTGCTGCAGTGAGGTCTGAGGTGTCCCAAGAACCAACCCAGTGGGCTCTGCAGCTGGCTGGAGTATCTCCCAGGTAGTCATGTGCCCTCCTGACCATGAGTAAAAGAAATTCAAATGGAGGAGAGTGTAACTGGCACTTTCTGGAAGTGAATGCATAGCTGGATGGAATGGGCAGACTCAAGATTTGCGGTTTCATGCATTTGAGGAAGCAGAGGAGGTGTCTCTCATCTTGTATATAATGCCTCATTTCTTATTTCTTCCTTGTTTTGCCATGGAGGAAGTTTACAGAGCATTTCCCAGTACAAGCTAAAGCATTCTTTGTTCTTTGTATTGAAACTCAAACAGTCAAATTATGAAGATTAACTTAATATTTTCTCCTTCCTTGCTTTTAGATTTTGGGAAGAACTTGAGGGGATCATAATTTCTGCAAGATTTCTAGCTCTATTTATAGGAAGTGTACTTTTTTTGTTGTAAGAGACATTCGGAGAAAATGACCTGATAACTGCTTGATTTATGCAACTTTTTATTTTAACAAAAGTTGCAACACTCTTTTGTGCAACAGGAAGTACCACACTCAACATACCCCTGGTTTTCTGCTAGACTTCATAAAAATACATCCAGCTGTCAAGAAACTCGTCTCTTCTATGATGAAACAAGCCACTTTGAGGGAGGAAGGAAAAGGAATTTTAGTCAAGTAAAAGCTGAATTATTTTCAGACCCCATCTCTCCTTTTAAAAGGACACAGGGTTTGGGGTTTTTTGTTTGCTTGGATTGGTGGGTTTTATTGTCTTTTTGATAAACTCTAGTTAGTCTTAGCTAACATGACATTGTTTCTCTCAGGTCTGCTCTCCAGACAGAGTGTCTGCAGCAAAACCGTAAATGTGGAGGTGAAACAGATCCTTGGTTGAGGTCTTAGACTTGTTGAAGTACATATAACTCCACATTCTCAAGTCCGTCCCGCTTCCCTAACTCGCAAAGGGGTTTTAAAAACTTCTTGCCTTCCACTCAGCTGAGCTCCCTGCAGCAATGCCTCCATCACTTTTTGGGGAGCTACTCTGCAAATAACATCATGGAAGTGATCCAGCTACTGCATAGTAGATCTTTGCAGGTTTTGGCTGTGTCTAGAGCACAGCTTTACAGGTAGATGAGCTGCCAGCCAAGCACGTGGCTATGAGAACAAGCTGTCAAGAGGAGGTGAAGGTCAGGGACTGGTTTACTTTACCCTCCACTGAGGAAAAGTAACATGTCCAAACAGGACTGCTTTACTAGTAAGTGTGCCATCCAGTCAATGAATGGTGTTTCTGTGTCTTTTCAGCTGGTTAGCATTTACAATATATGAAATGAAACTTCTCCTAATGTGGGGACATGGATGTATTTTTGTCCTTCATAAACTCAGCCTTTTGGGGAGTTTAAAAAAACAGTAACCTTGACTGAGAATACTTTCATCTTGTTTTAACTCTCAGAACCTCACAGCAGTGGTATGAAGAACCTCTCAATTGCTTTCTCTAGAAGGAATAGTCTCTGCTGACTGGCAGACAAGGTCACTTGAGCCCTTAGTACTGCTAACTGGCTGTAGCTAGTACTAATACCATTAGAGACCATCCCACCAAAAACTTTGGTGACATAACTCACCTGCTTCACTAAGTACAGTTTTAGGATAGGTCAGTAAATAAAAGCAAGCAGAAGTCCCACCTGCTGCCAATGTATCTGTCTAGCACTTGGTGGCCTGTCACTTGCTGTTTGTCTCACCTGCTTTCCCCAGGATCATCATCTTCTAGAAACTGGGTGGGACAAGTATCTTAGCCTATGCTGTCATCATCATCTACAATGGCAGCTGTATATCTTTGTCTACAAGGTGAAATTAAGAGATGCCAAATGAGTAGGTTTAGGCTGTTGCCTGCACCCCTCACAGGTGATGTGGGACTCAAAAGGACATCTGGACCTCAGGTGAAGTTTTAGCTGCAATAGCTTTTTCTTTTTTACCTTTCTGTTGCAGGTGGTTAAAACCATAGGTTTGCGAGAAGTGTGGTACTTTGGTCTTCAGTATGTGGACAACAAAGGATTCCAGACTTGGCTGAAGCTTGATAAAAAGGTAACAGACTTTGGGCTAATTGCTGGCCAAAGGTTAAAGTTTGTATGATTCCTGGTGTATTATTGGCTGCGACTTCATACACCTTGTGCCTGCTGTGATTGTGCCCTAATTTTCACAATTCCAGGATTGTTTTTAGAGATAACATTGTGATCTCCATGGGTGAGGTGTGGCATGGTAGAAGTCTGCCCTTTCACTCTGAGTTGCAGGAAGCATTTGCCAGATGTGCAGCAGCACCCTGATACTGTACTTTGTTGGGAGGAAGCAGTTGTGCTTTCTGTGGCTGGAGGAGCACCTTGGCTGATGATGGGCTTAAGCCCTGCGTGTGCAGGATCAGTTGTGTGCTAATTGGAAAAGAAGCACTTCTAGGCTGGGCAGTCAAGTGCTGATGCCTCTGTTGTGCTCCTGTTTGTGTATTCCCAGCTCTTATGAGGGCATGAACTGCTTTTCTTGATGGGGCAGTCGGTGACACACCTGTTTAATGTCAGGGGGCTGTTGTCTGTCAAACACACAGTACTGAGTGGGTTTGCAGTCTGATACAGCACAGTAAATCGTTCTCCAGTGACCAGTGTTTGCTGTAGAAACAAGATTTAATTGGTTTAGTTGGAAAACAATGCATCTCCCCCATGTTCTCTCCTACCAGTAAGCAGCCAGAATTAAGGAATTCCACTAAGGAGTTGCCAGTCACTTGCTTCTTATGGCAAATACCCCAAATTCTTTTATCTGTGTAAAAGCAATTTATTCTATTGTTTGCAAAAAATCACCTGCTCAATTGTGGTGTCACCTCTGTCTCCAGGTTTCTGCTCAAGAAATCAGAAAGGAGAATCCCCTCCAGTTCAGATTCCGTGCCAAGTTCTTCCCAGAGGATGTGGCTGAAGAGCTGATTCAAGACATCACGCAGAAGCTGTTCTTCCTGCAGGTGAAGGAAGGGATCCTCAGTGATGAGATCTACTGTCCTCCTGAAACAGCAGTACTTCTTGGCTCCTATGCTGTGCAGGCCAAATTTGGAGATTACAACAAAGAGGTGCATAAGCCTGGATACCTCAATTCAGAGCGTCTGATCCCCCAAAGGTGAAGGAATTGGCTGATGCAGTCTCTCTTTTTTATTTTTTTATTTGAATTGTAGTTAAATGCAAAGAGTTTCATTTGAAAGCATGTTTGGGTTTTTTTTTTTAATTGAATTGTATATAATTGAGTTTTTGCCTTATTTTATTTCTACCTGTCATATTTGAGTAAGTTTTTGCTTCTCCTTGGGTTGGTTAGAGAGGAAATACAGTTTTGTACTCAGCTTTTATTTCTTAAACACTGCTACCATGCTGGTAATTGTGGCAGTATGAATGTCTCCTCTTTCAGAAGAAAAGAGAAGAATTAAGTCAAGAATACATCATTTCTGAAGAAGGTTGGGTTGTGTTGGGTTGCCCTTAATCCTAATGTACAGTCCTAAAAAACTTGTATGTGGAAGGTATGTCTTGTGGCTGGCTACACAGTCCATCCCCACACAGGATCAGTGGATGTTATCAGACCAATGGCTTCTGTTTACCCTTCCTGATGACACTGAAGCAATGTCTAATTCCAGGGATTGCACCAACTTTTGCTTTGCTTTAATCCCCTGGTGTCTACAGTATGTGTGTGATTTGTTTGCAGAGTTTTGCTTATACCTCTCATGTGTCTGGTCAGTGACCAGAAAGGCTTTGCAGAAGGTTATTGCTCATTCTGAATTGCTCTGCTTCACAGAGAACATCTTTGGGCTGAGCAGGGTTTTACTTTTGGCTACAGTAAGGCTTCCACCAGGATGAGAGTAAGACTATAGCAAAGATCACCATCAGTGGATACTGCAGAACATCTAATCTTGCTGATACCTATTTCCTTGTGTAGGGTGATGGACCAGCATAAACTCTCCAGAGAGCAGTGGGAAGAACGGATCCAGGTGTGGCATGCTGAGCACAGTGGCATGCTCAAGTGAGTGTTTTGTGTTGGTCCTTGGGCTGGTCACCTTGCTGCTTGTTTGATTACCTTAAGTTTGCATTTCTATAACATGGTTTTGTTAGTCTGTGGTTTAGACTCTGAGTTGCCTGTGTGAGCCTAATCCTGGTGTGTATTTTCTAGTTCAGTATTGAATCACATGGTAAAGCACAGTAGTATATTTTGTACTCGTGCTGGGAACAGTGGCTTCCTGAAGATCTTGAACCTGTGCACATTGTATTAATGATAGCTTTGAGTGGGAAAAAGAGTAAAGGTGTATGTCAAACCTTACAGTTATTGAAGTATTTGCATTGGCAGATGAGGAAAGCTCAGATCCTATACCTTTCTTACTCACTGTACCCTTGAGACAAGGATGAATGCTGAGAGGTGAATGTTGCTGATTTTCTGTCTGGAAATACTAGGGGTTGGTATATGGGAATATCCTGTGTGTGTACCCATAGATAGGATATCATAACTTCTAAAGTGATTTGTAAATGGTGAATGTTCAGTTTTAACTTCTGTGTTTGAAGTGAGGTTTAGGATTTTTTTTTTTTCTTCTGAGGTGTTTGTGCTTTCTGAGATAGAGCAAATGTCGGTTTCTCATTTATCTGACTTTTTCCTGTCTCAATCAGAGAGAATGCCATGCTGGAATACCTGAAGATTGCCCAAGACCTGGAGATGTATGGAATCAACTACTTTGAAATCAAGAATAAGAAAGGAACTGACCTTTGGTTGGGGGTTGATGCCTTGGGGCTCAACATCTATGAAAAGGACGATAAGTAAGGCTTTTGTTTTTACCTCTGATCTTCCAAAATGGGCTAGTATGGGGCATTTCTCATTTACAGGAATACTTGTGTTCCAATTTTGGATCAGTAGATGAAGCTAGGAAATGGGCTTTCACATCCCCTGTGCTTTCATGTCTTTCTTGACATGCTATACCTGCTGTATAAAGAGAGATGTCAGTTGTACAAAGTCTTCTTCATAATCGTGCACAGTAGTGGAGCTGAATCCTAAACTGAGGAGTTTACCAGGTTTTAACTTGAGTCAGGTCACCAGGTTTGCCATCAGTGGCCACAACAGGAGAACCTGGCTAGGCTAAGGTATCTGCAGTGTTCAGATGCCTAAGGACGCTCCTGTCCTGAAGTTAATGATGGATGTGTGTGCAGCTGCTCAGTTCTGAAAAAGGCAGATTATGGGGTAGGCACAAAAGCAAAGGTGGGTGACACCCAGAACCCAGGGAGAGGCTAACCTAAATAGTTACTGTGAACAAGGAATGAAATGAGGGATTGCTGAGGCATGCATAGTTTTAATCAGCCTTCTGGTAAAGGCAGAGCCATTATTAATTGGATAGTAGGTGGGAAATGATAGACTACATCTATAAATAAACGTAATAAGAAGGTGAGAACAGCTGTGTCTAAGCCTGCTAGTCTCTTCTAATACTCTGCAACTGAAGGATTGAAGGGAGTTAAAATAGATATTTTTTAGATGCAGCATTGCTGTCTAGACTGCTTTCTTTTCCTCTCCCCATTGTTTCAAATCATTGTTTCAAGTCACTGGTCTGTAACAGACTATCATTGAAATACAGAAGGGATTTCACCTGTCCGACATCTTTGCCACCAAAAAGCTTTGAATGCAACCCAAATATTGATTGGAACTCCCTGGATCTTCTGTTGATAAGGCAAAGAGAAAGGCAGTCTTTTCTGCAATGCTAATATGTGCTGTCACCCAGAAAACAAGGAGTGTCACTTGAAAGAAAAGTAGTTTCACTCATGTAATACTTCAGTCTTGAATGACTGGTCTTGCTATGTAACCATGGTCACACAAACAGGTTTTTCAAGCTGCAGAAGCAGAGTGTAGCCATTGACTGTAAAGACCTATCAAGAGCCTTTGCAAAACAAATACAGTGCTGAAATAAACTGCTTATTTCTGCTGTAACTCTTGCTACTATATAATTAAGTCTTTTCAGCAGATATGGGGACTAGAAAAATAGTAATGTGTGTGGCACCTCTGGTTTGTAGGTGCAAAGTTTGGGGACTGAGGGCAAGGTTGAAGAACCAGAGATTTCATTGTTTAACATGAAGAAAATGAAGCTGTACTGTCTGTGTGTGAGCCTCTATACTGCAATGTATTTCAGTGTCCTGTTTCTAGGTATATTCAAGCTTTTTTTCCCCTGCATTAAAGGGAAGAATCTGCAGTAGAACTTACAAATGAGTGAATTATTTTAGTTGTCTAGGATTATCTAGGATTTAAGCGTTTGTACTAATGTGTTGGAGGCTGGAGTAATTAATCTTAGTCTAATCAAATAATTTTCTTTACAGTTCTTAATGTTACACACACACACTGTTGCATAATCTTGCAGTTGAGTTAGAGGTTAGGGAGTGGAAAGTTCTGAAGAGGGTGAATTTTATTCTTCATGTCTGAATTTAAATGAAGCAAGGTGGGTTTTTTGTACTTGGAATCAGCAACATCTTTTGATGTAGTATCTTTCTATCTCTTTGACAATGAGTGAAATTCCTCCCAAAATTGCTCTTTTTTTCTTTAATCAATGTGCTCCATAGAATTCTTACAGAATTTGAGTGGTCCACTGTGATGATAAGCACTTCTGTAAGTGCTAAACATTAAATACTTGTCTTCAATCATTTGCAAGGATAATTGTGACAGAGACACATATGTTGGAGGGGTTAAAGAATAACAAGAAATTGCTTGTTGGTATTATTTTTATATAAGACCCAATTCTTAATCGTTAACAGTTATCTCTAGAGAATATACCCTCCCTTGATAAGAAAAGAATAAAATAATAATAATGTGCTATTAAATATAAAAATAAAATATTCGGTTGGGGTAATTAAAGGACTTTATAATAGTCAAACACAAGTCCTTGCAATGTTAGAACTTGCTGCAGAGCTGATCTGGTGTGTGAAGGTGAAGTATTGGAATGGCTCAGAAACATTTAATCTCATGACAAGCTGGATGCTTTTTACATGCAAGAGTCTGGAGAAATTAAGGCAAAGGAAAATCTCAAATGTTTAGTGAGTCATATAGAAAAATTTGAAATAAATCAGCAGACCTGAACTCCTCAGCAGTGAGGAAGAGCTGGGAGTCTGAATCTTGCCCTTTGCTTCATAGGGGAGCTTTTCAATAGTGGAGAGCCACATGGCACAGCTCAGTGCATGACCAGTGAGTAAAGTTCCGCTTGGTGACTCATGGGATGGGCTGAAAGAGCAGTTTGTATGGAAGGAAAGAACAGGGACCTTTGTTATGAACCTTGCCTGTAATCTAGGGGAGGAGATATCTGAGGGGAGGGTGTCGAGAGGATGGAGCCAGGCTTCTCTCAGTGGTGCTGAGCAATGGGACAAGGGGCAAGGAGAAAACACTGATGCACAGGAAGTTCTGCCTGAATGTGGGGAAGAACTTTACCATGCAGGTGACCATGCACTGGAACAGGCCACCCAGAGAGGCTGTGGAGCCTCCCTGACTAGAGGTATGCAGGATGCAGTCCTGTGCCATGTGCTCTGGGATGACCCTGTTTGAGCAGGGAGTTTGGACCAGATGATCCACTGTGGTCCCTTCCAACCTGACCCATTCTGTCAACCCATTTCTGAAACAAAAGAAAATAAATCTTCTCCTACCAATGGTGCCTGTCCAGCACTTCCAAGTGAAGGCAGCATGGAGGTGACTGGGCTAGCTGTGACATAGCAGGGTAGGTTTGCCTGTGGGTGCTGTAAAGTGTGGGGAACAGCTCAGTTATTTTGGCTTATGCCTCCCATGATGTGTGAGAGGCATGTGAAGGGAAGCAATGCACATGAAATCTGCATGCTGTGGATTTTGGGCCCAGAGTTAAAAGAAATGAGCTTAAAAGCAGCTGAGCATGTGGCTTCAGTAGAGACCATCCCTATTACATAGCCAAAGGCCAGCAGAGTGGCTGATGAAAATGAGAAGAGACTCAGTAAGAGAGGTTACTGGGCTTCTTTTCTTACTCCCTGTAGTATTCTGGTTCAATTACCATCTTCTCTCTGTTGGGAAAGCTTTGTGAAGCACTGCATTCCACCAAGTCTGTGTGTTGGAAGCAATACAGGGGAAAAATGTTTATTGCATCATCTCTTAAAACAAGTTTTTCTTCTTTCCAGACTAACCCCGAAGATTGGGTTCCCCTGGAGTGAAATCAGAAATATCTCTTTCAATGACAAGAAGTTTGTTATAAAGCCTATTGACAAGAAGGCACCAGTAAGTATATCTAGAAGGGACTCCTGGATACTGCATATGAACAACTGACACTTTTCATCCCAAAATAGTCTTGGGAGAGGAGAAAGCCACTGCTATTCTAGATGCAAAATAAGCATTTGTATTTAGAGTGTATTTAGAGCTGCTTTTTTTTCTGTGCAGCATAAGTGAAGCTAGTGATAGTGATAGCTAATGTGGAAAAAGATAAGGATTTTACAACTGCAGAGTTATTTTTCTTTGTAGCAAACTAGGTAACTTCATGCTTAAATTTGGGATTCTTTGCTAGTTTGCTAGTTCTGTGAGTCCTTCTGCATATCTTTCAGTGCATGGAAGCTGACAGGTAAATTTTGGTTTTTTTTTCATTTAAAAAGACCCAAACATCAAAAAATGTTCATGAAAAAAATTACAGAAGGAATTCAAATGCTACTGCAAAACCACATGGATACATCTGGCTTCCCATCCATCACTGCTCACTTCCACACTATTGACTAAATAAAATGTGGTGTTCATTAACTTTCTTGAACACCAAGGTAAATCTCAGGGATATGACTTTGGTGGAGAACTGAAATGTAGCTACCTGTGAATGTTGTTTTTCAATACTTAAAAAGTATGTTTTTAGAGCTATTTTAAAATAAAAAACTTAATTTGACCTGTTAAGAAACTTAATTTGACCTGTTAAGAACGTAAGGTGGAATAACTGGTATAGGTGGATGTCATTCTGTCAGTCTTGCAAAATTATTGGAGTAGTTGAGAAAGACCTCCTTTGCTCTTCCCCCACCCCAGTACTTGGCCTTGGTGGCTAAGTATGGCCCAGAGAAATAATAAGCAGCCTGGCTTTGGCAAAGGATGATGGCTTATAAATATCTCTAACAGAAAAAGATCCTCCCAGTAGTTTAAAGGATACTAATGCACTGTGTGCTGCAGGGATTTCTTCCTTCCACCAGATAAGAACCTGGGGGAGAGGAGCTTTTTTCTGTGATGCTGTTAATGAAAACCAACAAAACTCCACAGAGATAGAAAGCTGGTCTGTCAGGCATGCTTTTCTCAATAGAAGAGCCTCTTGCATGTATTGTAGATAATTACAAAACACAGATCACAGCTTGCCACCCACTCCCCAAAGAGTAAATATGAGTTTGAAATGGAAGGCTTGCAAAAGGCTGGTACAAAAAGGTGTTAGCATTGAAAGTCTGAGTTGTTTCCTCCTTCTCTGTCAATTGTTATTTTTCCTCTGGCTGGTGGTATGTTTAAAGCTGTGCCTAAAAGAAGAATTTACCTGGGCACTAATTTTGAGTATTCAGGAAGTTGTCTGGGTCTTTTTGTGTGCTTGTGTCTCCTTTGAAAAAGGCAGGCCTTATAACTACAGAAAAATATTCCGTCCACCAAAGTTGTGCGTTGGAAGCTCTCTTCTAATTTGGAGGATTCTATATGCCTGTGTTTAAATTGACAGTAATGTAAAGGGTAGAGTCCTGTGGCACCTTGCCCAGGACAAGCTTTTTAATTTTTGGGCTTTGTCTGCTCATATACTCCAAGATCTTCAGCACATTATCTTTAAAATATTGAGGTGCAATTCTCCCAATTGTGTGAGATCTGGGGTAGGCTAGGGATGAGGAAAGAAAGGGATTCTTTTATATTTGTATTTTAATGTTGTGTCCCTTGATTGTGGCCTTTAATGACAAATTCAAGTACCGTCCATACCCTCTGCATTTACTTCCATGTAAGTGAGCTTTGCCTCAGCACAGGACCTGTTCATCACAATGTGCACAAATTGTTTGTTTTTACAATTACTTGTCAGAAGTAGGAGGTTGGATGAACAGCTTACAGTCACAATTATCAGGATCAGACCTGTGCACCTTGGAATGGCTCTGGCAGGATTTAGAGAGAGAGAACAACACACTGCCCTGACTGCCTCTTCTGCAGCCAGTGTGTGCATTAGTGAAATGCACTGGAGAAAATCAATCTTTGTCAGCATATTCATCTCAATTCCACTTAGGCTGCTTTTAATTGCTTAGTATGACTTCTAGTTTTCCCAGAGATAGCCACAGTTGTGCTTTTGAGCTCAGGCAATTAAAAACACGATCACTGCTTCCATTCCTGGTTCTATCTCTTGCTAACAGTGAGGCAATCCATTAGAGAATAATTCCAAGGAATGGGCACTGGTTTATGGTGCTAATGTGGCAGCTTGCCCACTATCCATGTAGTACACAGAAAAGGCACAAGGATGTTTATCCACTGTGTAAGTTTAGACTGTGTTGTAAATGTGTGTGGTTGTGGACTCAGAAAAATCATCAGGGAGGTAATGAACTTGGGCCTTCCATATTCCTTCCTTAGCTGGTTTTCTTCTAGAAGAGCCAGTCTGGTTTAAAATTTCTGTAAAGGTCTGATTATAAGACAGATAATAAGAAATTTGGCAATGTCCTTTTTACTGAACCAGAAATTTTAGGGTATCTTGTGTTTCATTACTGCCTGCAACGTGATATTCCAAATAACCTGTGTGGTTGGTGGTCAAAAAATTAGTTTTCATTTGACACTCTTGTAACAGCGTAGGTCAATTTAACTAGGAAATGTCATGAAATGGAAATTAATCATATTGAAAGATGTTTTGCTCTGAAAAAACACGTGTGGGGCCTTGAATGTTGATTCAGATATATCTGAGAGAATATTTGTAGAGAATATTATATAATATTGTATGAGAGAATCTTTGTAGAGAGAAACTCTACAAAATCATGTTTGTAGTTTGTGCTTTGTCTTTCAGTCACAAAACTGCAAACTAGAGGGCTGTTGCCCAGATGTTTACCTGCCAACCCAGAACCTTCTGCAACATCTAAAAATCTCCATTTAAAAGAGACTTCATTAATCTGGGATTTTCTCTAAAATATGCTTTTTCTAGAAGAGTAACTTGTCAATTTTATGTAGATTTTAAATGGAGAATATAAATTACAATAGTTTTTGTTTCAGATGATATTTGTAGTCCCTGCTGCTGTGTTTAAATGGCCTTGCATGTATGTCTGGATTAGAATGAAATTAGTGGCAAAATGTTCTGTCTGCAGTTAGCTGGGCGAAGAGAAAGCGTCTGGAAGAAACTGACTATGATGTCTCTCTCCTAGGACTTTGTGTTTTATGCGCCACGTCTGAGAATTAACAAGAGGATCCTGCAGCTCTGCATGGGCAACCATGAGCTGTACATGCGGCGCAGGAAGCCCGACACCATTGAGGTGCAGCAGATGAAAGCCCAGGCCCGGGAGGAGAAGCACCAGAAACAACTGGAAAGGTGGGCTTGGATACAGGCAACTGAGGTGGCATGGCAGAAAGAAATGACACTGAAGTGCCAGGGTTCAGCAAGCAGCTCTATCCCCTGGGCAGGGGTCAGTAATGTGAGAGAGACTCTGAGAGATCCTGGGCTCAGGAGGAGTACGTGTGGCCCTGGAGCTCTGGAGCATGGGCAGGGACTTGGGGTGTCCTGCAGTGGGACTGTGTTTGTTACTCTTCCTGCTTGTGCCCACACAGTCAGCCGTCCTGGCTGCAGCCTCAAGAGCTGCAAGGAAATGTGCAAGTAAATGCTCAGCAGGCTCTGGTGTGGTGATGTGCACCTAGAGAAGGGTTTTCCTGACTCTTGAATGTTAGCATCTGATTCATGTGCTGGGCCATGGGATGGTTAGGAGCCTTCACAGGGAGCATGTATATGTACACTGTAAAGACAGAAGGAACTGGGAGATCTCTTACAGACAAGGAAAAAGGAATAGCAATTCTACCACTGGCTGCAGGTTGCTTATGATTCAAGAAATAATGCTGCTTTTCTCCTCAACTTGTGGATTGTTTCCCTCAGCACTGATTGCCTCAGTGCTGTTGTTTTGACACCTCCTTGCCTTGCCATATGGCAGAAGTAACAAAGTTACACCTCCTCTGCCTTGCAGTACAAGTCCTGTTTTTCCACTTTGTGTCTAGCAGCTATTTGGTGTTCTAAATTTCTGTGGCAACCAACAAAAGTACAAATGCTTTTATGAAATGGGGTATCTAAAACTGAGCAAAAATTCTGAAGAGATGACGGAACAGCCTATTTCTGTCTTCTGGCTCCTGTTTTGTGGCAACCACTTGCCCATTGAGCTGCCTGGAGAGATTCCCAGCCATCTTTCTTGTCTGGCAGTAGCTTGGGTCTGAAAGTGAGCTTCCAGCATGAAATATGTTTCTAACAGGAAACAACTAGAAGATGAAAAGAGGAGAAGAGAGACAATTGAGAGGGAGAAAGAGCAAATGCTGAGGGAGAAGGAGGAGCTGCTGGTGAGGCTACAAGAGTATGAAGTGAAGACTCAGAAAGCAGAAAAAGGTAAAGTACAGTCCATGTATTGTGCTCCATAAAGGGGTTGTATGGGTTGCTGCCCATGCCTTGCCTAAATTTGGTGACACTGGGATCACTTGGCAAGACTTACTAATGGTCCCTATACAGCTAAATGTATAAATGTGCATCCAAAGTATGAAAGTAGCATAAAATCTGCAGATTTTATTTGGGAACCAAAGGGTAGGAACTCTGTATTCCCCTGTTGCCAGGAAGATTTAAGTAGCATAGCTTCTTCCAGCAATGAGCAAGAGTTCAGCCCTCAAGTACTTTTCACTAACCCCTAACAGAAAAAGTACTTTGGGAACAGATCTTTCCAGTGAATGGAAGCTTCTGTTTCAATGCACAGAAGAACACATTGGAGGCAGCGCTATCTGGTCCATGCAGCAAACTGTCAATTAAGGGCAGCAGAGTCATGTCAATGTTACAGACTTCAGTGCAAGCATCTTGCAGAAGATTTAATTACAGTGCACATCTGACTACTTCTGAATCCAGTTACTTGGTGTATTATGCAAATAATTAATTTGAGGAGCACAATGCAGGGAGTATTACAAGCTGGAGTATCCTGTCATGACTTCTTCAGTTACCTAAGACTGAAGTTCCTTAGCTTTGACCAGAGTTGTGGACTAACCACATTGATGTGTCTCTTTGCAGAGCTGTCAGATCAGATCCAAAGAGCCATTCAGCTGGAGGAGGAGAGGAAACGGGCCCAGGAGGAGGCAGAACGCCTGGAAGCTGACCGTTTGGCAGCTCTGCAGGCCAAGGAAGAGCTGGAGAGACAAACTATGGACCAGATGAAGAGCCAGGAACAGCTGGTAAGACACAGTTATTTTGAGAACAAGATACACAGGCATGTTATTGTGCCCTTGACTAAGGCAAAGCCATTACGTCCAGGGAAAAACAGTGCAGTGAAGTACTGGACCATCATTGTGGCACTGGTTTCTATCATAAGCAATCTAATTTTTAGTTCTTAGTTTCCTTTTCAGTCTCTATTAGAGTTAACAGTATTTTTTATTGTGTTTGAGTTTTTGGTTGGGTTGGTGTTTATTTTTAGAGTCCTTATAATTCCCATTTTATTTTTCAACAGGCTACAGAGCTTGCAGAGTATACAGCCAAGATAGCACTTCTTGAAGAGGCAAGGAAGCGTAAAGAGAGTGAGGTTGAAGAGTGGCAAATCAGAGTGAGTATCTGCTTTACAAGTTGCTCTAAAGTTCTGTGCTTAAGCAGAGCATACTGTGGTGCTTAGCCTGGTGTGATTTCTCAAACATGTGGAGGCAAACATCTGTGGAGGCATACAGCAGTGAAAAAGACCAAACTTGTAATGAATATGCAATACATCTGCAAAAACACCTTTCTTCCAACAACCCTTCAGCCAAACTCAGAATTAAAGCCTGTATAAAAACCTAAAAATGTGATCATTGTCTTGGAGCCTTGGAGAGGAAGGGGCATATGAATTAATGATGCACATAATCCATGAAGTAATGTCTGAAAACATTACATCAGTCAAGAGAAGCTGCTGCAAATGCAGTCACACTGCAGGAACGTGTGCTGTTGGGAGTGGCATCCTGGTACCTGGATCAGGAGAGCTTAATAAACTGCTGCACTAAAACCAAAGACAAAACCACACAAGGCTCGGAGTGCTGGTGCTCCCAGTGCACTGTAAGCCACATGGGAGGGCAGAACCACTGCAGCAGCAGGGAAGGTGATTGCCTGGTGTGTAATTGCACTAAAAATGCCAAATTAGATTCTCAAACTCTTACTCTGTGGAACTTGTGTGTCTTCAGCCCATAGCTCTTCAAACAGAGAACAGAATGCTGAGAACTGTAGCTTTCCATAGAACTTTTTCCTAGGCTGTTTTATTGGAAGAATCTTTGTTCAGATCCCCTGCACATTACACAGGCTGATGATGATAGCATCCCTAGCAAAAAAAAAGTTCTCTAATAGTAGAGTACCATCAGCTGCAGACATTTAATCCTCCCTTGCTTTTCATAGTAGATTGAAAAAACTAGGAAGATAAGCATTTAAATCTTCATTAAGCTGACTTAAAGCAAGAAATGCATTAAAAATATTTTTCACTCTTTTCCCAAAGGCCAGGGAAGCACAGGAGGATTTGGTGAAGACCAAAGAAGAGTTACATCTGGTAATGACTGCTCCACCTCCACCCCCACCCCCTGTCTATGAGCCAGTGAATTACCACGTCCACGACAACTTGCAAGATGAGGGCTCTGAGCACTCAGCCTACAGCGCCGAGTTCTCCAGCGAGGGCATCAGGAATGATCGCAACGAGGAGTCGCGCATTACTGAGGCAGAGAAGAACGCACGAGTGCAGAGCCAGCTGAGGGTAAGGCACTGCTTGGAGGAGGCAGAGGAATTGAAACAATCAGCCCTGGACAACAGGACTTGGTTAAACACACAAAGCACGATAGTTTCTCTTTGTTTACAGTTCCTATAGGAAGTTTGAAATAAAGGCAAGGTGTATAAAGATTACTCTCATTGCTCAAGCTTTGAGATTGCTTAAATCATCCATAAAGATTTTGGAGAGCCTGGGTCATATCCACATCATGGTTTTGTCCAGGCATTAACAACTTTCAGCTCTCCCCAAAGAACATGACTGAGAAGAGAGGAGAGCTTCTCCCATATAACCTGTAGTCATTGTTCTTCATATTGCAGGCACTGACAGATGAGCTGGCCCAGGCTCGACATAACAACAAGATGACCCAAAACGACATCATCCACTCGGAGAACATGCGCCAGGGACGGGACAAGTACAAGACGCTGCGGCAGATCCGGCAAGGCAACACCAAGCAGAGAATTGATGAGTTTGAGGCAATGTAAAGATGCTTGTAAGAAGACAGGACTGTGGGAAAGGCAGATCTTAATGCTGTGTTCTTGTTTTGGGGTTTGTGTTGTATTGGTTTTTTGGTTTGGTTTTTTTTTTTTCCCTGAGGAGGTGTCACTGTATGACACTTAACCAATGTTCTCTAAACCCAGAGGTGTTTGAATCTCCCTTTTATTCTGAACCTGCTGTGAAATTTGATATAGTTTAAAACTTATTGTACCACAGATCCTGATAACTTGCTCATGCCTTTGCTTAGTGCCAAAAGGCCTTATGTCACATCTCTCTTTAAGCAAGACAAATTTTAACAGGCCACGCTTCTATTTAAAGATGTGTGTCCTGTGGAGGTGCTGGATTCAGCCTGGTCTAAAAGATAAGCATCTGTGGGTGAATTTTGTGCCATATGTCTTTGTAGTATTAGCTACAGTGTAAAGTGTAACAGCTCAGAAGACAGGTTGTGGAACTCAGGATTTGCAAGCACCTGTATGTGCATTGTACATCCATGGACAGGGGCTTGTAGATCCTGTTTTTTCTTGGTATTGATGCCCATGTTCCCCCTCCCCTGCCCCCCCCACACAAAAGAACTGACAACACCTCAGAACTACTTTGTGTAGAAATTAGATATTTTCTAGTTGCTGTTCTCAACTGGAGAAATTGTGCAGTGATGGCTCAGAAGTGGCATAGGGACACTGATACCCTCTTCATGTAACAAGTAGCAAATACTCCTGGAATCTAAGACACCACTGTGTTTGCATTCCAGCTTCATTACTGATCAGTTATAGTGTAGTATTTATATATATATATATCAAACATGCAATATGTGAATTGCAGTACTAGTTAAAGGGAAATAGTTTTGCTCTGTATATTTTGTTACTTTTCAGATTTAATAAGGCTTTCATCTGTAAAAATGCCTAAACAAGACTGTAGTCTGATACAGTGCAACTGATTATTTACTATAAAGCATTATTTGTAAAGATCATTTTTTTACTTAATGAAAACTGTTATATGTACACATGATCCAATATATACAATTTTACTGCACCTATTTTTCTAACAAATTTTCTAATTTTTTTAAATGTTTGATTTAAAGTTTCAGACTCCAAAGATGAAGGGACTACTTGTTTATATCACAGCTGTATTCTCTCTAGTAGAGAGCATTTCTGTGACCATCCTTCCCCCTCTCTCCCCTTTTTTCCTTGAAAATCTGTTAGAAAGTGAGATACAGTATATTGTCACCTCTTCATTTACAATATCTGTGCTGCATTATACTTGAGTTGAATCTTGTGTGGGTTGTTTTTTTTTTTATTTGCAGCAGCAACCATCTAAATAAAAGATCTGCAAAGTAACAAAGGCAATGGAGGGAAGTGTTTCTTGTATGGGGCATATTTTGAATAAGTTGTGCTACTGCTCGTTTAGTTCCTGAGCTTAGCTTATGCAGCCCTGTGTCTTTAAATCTCAAATCGTTAAAAGCCACACTGACCTAGAAAGGAAGGGGGAATACTTGTAGTAAGGACTAAAAGTATAATATAGCAGCAGTAGTTACAGTTGTCCACATGAAGAAATTATAAACTTAGCTAAGCTTCTGTCATGTGCTGTACATCCTAGGGCTTGGGGCTGTTAATTCTGTCTTACAGTGGCAGCTGATAAGAAGGAACTTGTTACACCCAGCCTTATTCCATTGGCTGTAGTCCCACCCTGCTACTGACAGAGAATTTATACATTTAACTTTCTAAGTACCATGCTATAGCACACATTTGAGAGACATGGCTACAGGCCAAAGCTTTTTAAGATCACGTGAAATAAAGTAGCAGTGTAGATAATGCTGAAGCACAGAGGCATTACCATTTGCAGCAAGCAGACAAAGATAAGCTGGTTTTGAATTCTGTGGCTAAAACATCAATGTAAGAGTGAAATAATGTAACTTTATTGTTTAACAGTTATTTTCTCTGAAGGAGTCCGTGATTTAAATAGTAACAGTTCTGCTAGGTCTGCAAATGGAAAGCTGCACATTGTCTGGCTCCTGTTGCTTTGTCAGCATGATGCATCTCAAACTGAGGCTGTCACTCCTGAAGAAACAATATTATCCTTACACTCCAGCTAGAGACAAGGTAAAGCGTTAACACTTTTGAAGAAATAAAACATTCAAAATGTCACACACATCCAAATACATAATTCTCTTCCCAAAAAAACTGGAATAGGTGCTGTTGCAGTGTACCTTTCCCAGACTTGAAGTGTATGCACCACTTCAGTTTAAAACACTGGACGTGGGAAAGGAAGAGTTGTGTGATAATCTCTCATGATTTAAAGTTTTCCTTATTTGAATGCAGTACAAGTAGGAAGTCCATCCACGCGTTTGGGTTGTGGAGCACTTCCTGCCATTGGAGCACTCCCTGAGAAGGAAGGTCCATAGACCCAAAGAATTTCTCTGCAAGAAAGCAAAAGGAAAGACCAGAGTTACTTTTCACTTGGCCATACACACCTTCTGGCCAACCCTTTCATCTACTTCTACGTTCTAGTATTTTCAGCTGTTCTGTAGCTCTTAAAGCACTAATTGCAATAAATGGTATTTATACTTTTGAACTACTATTTACATCCTATTAAACTGGGATCACTCTCTGAAGAGTGCAACCTGCAGCAAAGTGAAAGTTTTTTGGCTGTATAACTAAAGGCAGAAGAGAAAGTGTGCATGCTCATAATGGCAGAATGGCACTAAGCCTCCTGCTCCAGTTCATTCCAGCTTTAGGACTTGGATCACTTACAAGCAGATAGCCTCTGCTCTAGCAGAAAGGCAAATGCTAGCTAGGATAAGCAAAAAAAGTTAATGAGGAAGCCTGCACGACATTGAGCTATCACTAGTGATAATACTCCTGTAAACTGCATGCTGATACCAAAACAACATTTGACCCTTTCCTCTCACATACCAAAACCCATGGCACTTAACTCGCTGTGAAAACAAGGGTGGGAGATTTTTGGGCAGCCTTCAAGGGACAATGCTTCCCTGCTCAGCTACCAGCAAAACAGGGTCCAATTCAGTGAGCAGAGGGTTTTTCAGACATTGTTCAGCCCTGAGAAAGAACGCTCACTCATGTTAGAGCCCAAAACTTCAAACTTCCAACAGCCCCTTTGAAGAATTTTCACCTCCTGTATTTCACTGATTGCATTGATTTGCAGATATAAAATAATAAGCACAGACATAAGCAAGGTTGGAGTCTATGAGATGATTAGTTCTAATGCTTCCTTTTGATGAGAAGTTATTTAAAATAAGCCAATTCATAGAAAATAATTCAAGGAATAAGTCTTTAAAAATATGTAGAGCTCTGTGTGAGTTAGAGCCACACCATTTCTGTGCTTGTCTTTGCATGGCTCTGACCCATAAAAATCACCATGCTAACAAATGGCTTTCCTGAAAATTTCCACTGACAATCTTGAACCTGCACAGACCTGAACAGAAGCACGTGCATCAGCTCTTGCATGATCAGAGCCCAAGACTGCAAGTTGCTTAGGACAGAGGCTGGGACTGCATATGTAGGCACATCATAGCAGGTAATAAATAGCACAGTGTAATTATTATTGCTTGGGATGGAAACTAAATGCACTTTTCCCCAAATTACCTTCAACTTCCAGTGATAAAAAACTTACTTGCACCAAGCTTGGCTCCTCCTAGGAATTGATCACTTGTACTGAAATTTGACTTGTGCCAGACAGTCAGGTGTAGACATGATTGCTGTAGCTGAGCTGGAGTCACACCATCAAAGACAAACAAGTGTTTCCACTGTGGAGAGGCTTCTTTCTTCAGGATAGGAGACTTTTGTTTCACATCTGCTTGGTCTGGAAGGATAAGACAACTTCCCCCCCCAAAAAAAAAGGGTTAGGTTACTGATTTCTCAACCAGAAAACAGAACATTTTTGATAACCAACTAGAGCCCTTTGGTTTGCCTTACATAGCAAAAAACTTCAGCCTCAGTGCAAGGTAGAACATGGTGCTCTTGTGTTTATTTTGGGACCTGCACCTTTTCACACCAGCCTTTAGTGCAGGTGCAAATAGACTCTTGTCTGCTTTGACTCTGCTGTCACTCCTGCTGAAGGAGTCTTTGATCCACGTGCTGCTACCCAATAGTGCCTGAAACCTGCCTTTCAGGAGATGAAATGCTCACTCATTTCACCAAAGGTGGGTGCCACAACAGGTGAAATGGTTTTATGAGATGTAAGTTTACCCCAGTATCATCCTTCCAGTGGCATCTGATGCCTGACAGCAAGGAAGTAAAACAATCCCACATACAAGCTACTCAGCACACTGAAGAAAAATTCAGTTCCTTCTCTTTCAAAATGTCGAGAACGAAGGGAATAAAAGTTTTCAGTGTATCCAGAACTATACTTCATTCTGCAAAGGCACAGCTGAAACTGTGACAACACCCTCTTTTTCCACTCCCCTAATATCTAAGAACACTTACTTAAACTGGTGAACTCTACGTCTAATGACATAATTAAAATCTAAAATTCAGGACCAATAGGACAGGTGGGACCCATCACTACCCTGCAAACTGCTGCTGTTCTGCAGACAGCCAAGTGTCACCATTACTAGGAAGTCTGATTAAGAGTGTGGGTAATGCCACTTTCCCATGCCAGTCTCCTGCTGAAAACATGTTAATATGTACATTTGCATGGAACACACGTGACAGTCTCTATTTGAAGTGTCAGGTCTCAGACATACCCTTTAACAAAGGAGTTCGGCATTCCAGCAGATTTCAGCAAGGCCAAGTTCTTGGCCCCAAGTATCATAACCTGAAGCTGGCAGTTGAGAATTCCATGGTCTTTGTTTCCTGAAAAAGGAGCACTTATCACATGAAATGCCCAGTTAATTCAGCTCATAGCTTAAGATGCTGCTAAAAGTAAGTAGAGGAATGCCTAAGTGGCACTACTGAGATAAGGAGTCATAAGCCTGGCCTAGGAACATTTCAAAGATTTGAATGTTTGTACAGTGAATGATTCACACACAAAGCAAACCAAGCAGTGAGCAGCAGGCTGCTTTGTGATCCCTGTTCCAAAGACAAAGCTTTCTGTTATGTTTGTGAAAAGCAAACAGGGCAGTACACACAGAAGCATTTATCTGGAACAGTCAGAAGCAGGGGAGAGAGCCAAACCCATGGTTTATACTGCTCCACTCACAGCTCCAGGCACAGAGCAGAGACCCAAAACACAGGCATGCACAGGGAGGAAAGACAGAAGATACAGAGTTGGTAACTTCGGGGTCATTTGGAAAAGAAAAGGGAACAAAAATAACAAAACAGTTAATTAGAGCTTCCTATTGGTCTCTACCTGCTGCTGTGGTCCTGACAGAGAGCACTACTAGAGCTCTGAATGTCTGTACACCTCACTATGGTCTAGGGAGGTAAGGAAAAGGAGGATTTCCTATCCCTCCCTCCCAAAGTGTTTATTTCACTCTACCAGCAGGTGCTTACTTTGACATAGTACAGCAATACTTAGTGTACTTTACAAGTTTTCATTACTAGAAACTGAATCCTGACTATACATTTTGAACCTAACACCTTCCAAATGAAACAGTCTCCCTAAGATGAGACCACTGGAGGAACCCAAGGGTGCTGGTCTGGTATCCTTGCAGATACTTCCCTTCCAAACTTTCCCTAAATTAGCAGTCTCTGCCTTGGACAGCAAAACTGCTGTTTTGCCTCCAGAATAACTTCTACTGGTAACATCATGACAGGTGCAAGTTTGGAAAACAGCTGGATGCATCATACTGCTGCCATTATAATGTACAACTTTTGTTGGCATTAAAAAGAACAAATATACAAAGCTTGGAAATGTTTTGATTTTAAATTATCTATGATATAAAACACCACAAAGCACCATTTGCTGTAGCTGTTAAAAAACCCACACAGGAATATTACATGGACACTTTGCCAGTCCTTCATTTATCTCAATTCTTTTCTATCCAAGGAATTCACAGAATCATAGAATCATTTATGTTGGAAAAGACCTTTAAAACCACTGAGAGCAACTGTTAAGCACTTGTGTATGCCAAAACATTTTATACCTTGAAAGTGCAGGTTTTGATACTGGGCTGGTACCGACAGCCTTACAGACACGAGGAGCTCACCACTGTACTGGATAAGATCATCTTCAGGCTTCTCAAGCTGAAGAAAGGGACATACAAAAGTCTGCATTACTGCAATCATTCTCACAGCTTATTCTCACATCCTTCTCACAGCTTATTTGTGTTTCCAACACATCTTGCTAATGGGCTGGATTGACAGCATTTTCCCCTCAATGATCTCATAGGGGTGATCTTTCTCGCGGCTTTCACTACATCTTGCTCTTAAGGTACAATTAAGCACAAAAACTTAGAGTCACCTTGGGTTTGAGCAGGTACCAGTCAAACTGCATTGAGTCCTCTTCAAAATTCCATGCTGCCAGGGGAATCACCACTTCCCCCAAAAACACCCTGTATTTGAGAGCTCCTGCATGCCACACAGAGATCTGAAGTTGCCGACTTCTCAGCTGGGAGTATTCAATCTTGTACTAGAAAGATAAACAGCATTTACAGAGCAAGGCACAGGATGAATGCAGGCCCACACTCATCACCTGCTTCCAGGAAACCCAGCCACAGCATGACTGAAGGCCTCTGGATGCAGACAGACCCATGTTGTCTGAGTGTGCTTTGCAATCTGAAAAAAAATTCAACTACTTATATATTATACCTGCTGAATAATGCTCATTCAAATAGGAAACAACATTCCAGGAATACCTTGACCAGCCTTACTAAAGTTTTTGGTTATAAATGGAAAACTTTAAATAACTCCTGACCATTTTTGCTGGGGTTTTGGAGGTTTTTTTTGTTGTTGTTTTGGGGTTTTTTTGTTTGTTTGTTTTGTTTGGGAGGTTTTGGGGGTTTTATTTTGTTGGTTTGGTTTTCTGGGCTTTTTTGTGCATGTGTTTTGTTTATATACATATGTATGCATGTATACATACATTATACATATATGTATCTCTGTTTACACTCCAGAATGCGGCTGTTCAGGAAGCCAGTTCAAGAAGAGACCTAGTGGTGGTTCTTAAATTCCCATTCTGGTCAGTGGACATCTACTTAATGCAGTCAGCAGGGACAAGGAAGTAATTCTGCTGATGACTAATTAAAGCCTTGATCCACTCTCCAAACATAGTTAGAGCCCTTTGAGACATTGCTGGGTATCTAATACACCCCCTGAGACTGGCAAACCCAGCCCAGAGGTGACCAGCACAGAAAGCTGGAGGCAGTGGCACAGGCAAGGAAATCAGTACCCATATTTAGGCTGCTGAATCACAAGCTGGGTGTGGGCTCTGTGGCTGATCATCCTGAGTCACCCTGGGCTCCAGTGACTCCCAAGAGCACTTATACAGCTCTCACACATGCAGCTACCTCCAAATGCAGGTGCCTTAACCTGCAGCTGAATCCCACCCAGTCGGATCTCAGTGTCACTCAGATGGGAGTTCATCTGCAGTAGTACTTTGCACTTTTGACCATTTTTGCTGCTCTGGATAAACTAATAATTAAACTCTTTTTAAATATTTGTAAGTAAACACCTTTGGAGTTCATGCAGCGAGATCAAGCATGGCTCTCACTCTCCTTTAATCATTTCTGCATGACTGGCATTGAAAAAGGACTATAAAATCAGGGCCAGTGATTTCAACTTCTGGCCATTTTTTTCTGCCAACTTAAACCCTATAGACAGGCTTTGGTCTGTATAAGAATCACACATATTACAAAAATCCTTTCATGTTAATATCAAACTTGAACTATGGCCTTTACAAACCTTTTGCTTGTTTCACTCACTATTGATTCTTGATGCTCTCACACACCAAGAGTTGGAGGTAACACAAACTTTTGTGTAGTTCAAGAAGCAACACAAGTTTTCATCTTCATTAACTTTGCATCATATCTCTTCCAAGACAATATATTGCTAAAGAACTCATCATCTTATGTCCTACTGCAGCTTGCCAAACTGCACACACGAAGAAATGGTTCGCAGTGATCTGAGTACAGAAGTGGAGCTGGGAAAGCTGGGATCAACCAAACTACTGCAGGCTCTCCCAGCTGACAGTGCTCAGCTTCATACTTAATGAAGTGTCTGTGAAGTAAGAATAATGACTCCTGCTCCCTATACACAATTCTAACAAGGATACAAGAAGCAATACTGAAAGGCATTAAGGAGTTGAAATCATAGCTACTCTTCTCTGCTGGGATTATTAATGTTTGAAATTAGACAGTACAAAGAAACTGCCTGGCATCAGCTGCTGAGGGAAAGCAGACACTGTTTTAGAGATAGTGGATTTCAGTTAGCACACAGTTAACTGTACAGACACACTTCCAGTGGCACTGACCAAAGGGGTATCACTTGAAAGGGATATTTGTGTAAAATTCCAGCTGTTCTGCAATACACACAATTTCTAAATGTACAAGAAAAAGCATCTATGGAAGACACTTTGCTTTTGCCCCATGGTAAATCAGAGCAATACTATTCACTAAAAGTACTTTCTTGGACAAAAGCAGACTTCTCTAATTGTTTGCAATTTACTGTTGCAGCTCCAAAAGCAACTCTCTTATTTAGACTGAAAAAACAATTTAAAAAATTATTCTTTTTAGTGACTCCTAAATTTGCCCCATCAGGTCAGATCAGAACTTGCAGAATTGTACCATGGAAAAGCACACTTAGCTTTTCCATGGTACAATTAGCTTAGCTTAGCTTTAGCATGGAATTGCAAACCATACCTTCAGAGTCTCATCAAACTCCGGATCCACTGTGCTCTTTTTAACAACTGTCTTCCTCTTACTCTGAGGAGATTTATCAGGAAGTAAATAAACTTTCACATACCTTGGAGATAAAGATACATAGAAAGTGATCAGAAGGAGCAGTGAGGACCAAATGAAAAAACCAATTAGATGAGAGGAGATTTTTTTAAATTCTTAAACAACTTTATTGACTTTGTAAGCTCCCAAGCAATAAAATGGCAAAATACTATTTATATATTTTCTTAAAAAAATATAGGCTATAAGGATCCTTTTGTACCATTCAGCTAATATGTTTCAATTCCATTGTATTCTGAATAGGAATCCTGTTGTCTTACTCTCAGCCTCTGATCAAACAGCCCCCTAAAGGAGTCACCTTGTCAGTTGTAGTGACAGTTTTATGATGAAAACAAACAGCATATTATGTGCTCAAAGAAAAAGAAAATAAACTCAGTTAACTGTAGAATCACTGGTACTTGTCCCCCAACATTCATGAAGAAAATCTCATCTTCACAACATCAGGTAAATTATACAGAACAACTCATAGGTCTTACAAATGCTAATTATTCTAACAGCTACCAGGATGAAAATGGGAGATTGTCTAAAGGGCTCAAAATTGCCCTAACATTGATTGAAGAAAAACCAGCCAAAAAAATTTCTGGAAGCTGAGTTGGATCAATATCAAGCACCAATGATTCATACCCAAAGTTTCTCAAGTGTAGGTCAAGTGAACGCTAATACTTAAAAATTCCCCTTAATATCAGTTCAGTGGGCTGTACTCGTGTTATGGCTTCAAAACTGAAGAATTTCAGCAATAGAGAGTGCTTCCAGTTTGTCAGGGAAAGGAGTGGCTGTTTACATAATACAAAGCGTTTTAAACCTGTACTTATGCATATTTCAGATATTATGATTTAAATGCATTTTAAAATAGCTTCTTGATTAACTCACTGGGTAAATAAAATCAGCTGTATCTCATATCATCAGTACAGAACTTACACATATTCCCTATTTTTTCCAAACTGATCCACAGGTAAAGCTACTTTTTAAAATATGCAGGTACTAGAAGATTTAGCTTCTTGTTCTGTGAGTCCAGATCATTTTAATTAAAACATAGCCAGCCAGACTTCAAAACAGCAAATAAGCTAAATAATTAATCAGGTTTTAAACATCAATTAAAAGCCTGCTTTTCAGCAAGCATGTCAAATAAGCATACTGTGCTTTTTCAGTTGGCTTGGAAACCAACAGAAATATATAAATATACACCCATAGAGAACATGTTTTCTACACAGCACTTCCCACACTGCCTTTCAGGCTTCTTACAACTGTTTGCCTGGCTTAATTACCAGGGGATTTAGAGAACCTTGACCCACTTCTGAAGTGGTCCCAAACAGCTTCTCCCCAGGCTTCCAGCAAGGCACTGCTCATCACCAAGCTCGTCTTTATGAATATTCTCTGCAAGATTTGCACAAAATCCATCATCCTTCTAGGTGAAGGGCACTGCAAGTCCACAATTCCAATGTGGGCACTCAAATGCTCAAGCACGGTGAGACAGCAGGGGCAAGAACAGGTAGTTAGGGATTCTACCTGGTGATTTTCTATCAGTGGTTACTGCATGGTCAGAGAGGACTCTTTAGTGATAAATAGAGAAATCACCAAGGCTTAATTATCCAACCAAAATTTTCTACAGCATATTTTATGCACAGTGATATCTACTTCTTCCTCTTACAATGGTACACAATTATTCAACAGCTTTAGATTTTAAAATAAGTTGTAGCAGCTGAAATTTTTACTTTTATCACAGAAGATGGAAATACCCAAGTAGTATAGCAACCATCCAGTGACCCACAACGGGTCAGCAGATGAATCAGAAACAGGACATCTCATGTTTCAGCCACAACTTCAGAACTAAAAACTGAACAGCTATTCCTGAGACCCATAGGTACTCATCAGCAGCACACATATCCAACTCCCTCCTCACAGGCAGGGAAACAGAATTCCTAGCAGAAAATGGTCATAATGGAATAAGAACTGGTATGAAACCTATTTGTCTTGCAGTATGTATGTGTGTATGTTGGATGTTCTGAAGGTGCCAGTATAGCATACAATCATGTATCAATCCATTTCACTCAGAACATGTATAAGTACTGTAAAAACCAGAATATTTTCCTTATGTTTCTTCTTTACAGAAATACTTACGGGTTACACTTTTTCTTCTTCTCTTCTCCATAAGCCAGGTTCTTGCATCCCTTGATGCAAACTTCCAAGATGCAAGCTCTGAAGTTGTACTTTAAGGCAAACTCTATTTCTCCTGTGATGTTAGCCTTGCCAAAATTTCCAGACTCAGTGCAAGTGCTGCTAAGACTATACAAACTCCCCTAAGAAAAGACAAACATCTGGTGAAAGCAGCTTCAGATCAAACAGGACAAAACATTTATTTCCCTTAGTAGTCAGTATCTTTACAGACATCACTGTAAATCTACTGCAAATCACAGAATTTAGGGTAGTCTGTATAAAACATTCCATTGCTTCCATAACACCCCTGAAAATCATGACTGTAATTGCAATCCTACTGCTTTCTCCTCTTCAGTAAACTTTCTAGGCTGAGAAAATGCTTTAAGTAACTTCTGGATCTAGAAATTGTTTTAGTATAAAACTGCTATGTTGCTTCCCATGAGAAAAATGGGCTAAATGTCTGAAAGTGAAAAAAACCTCTGAAATCTAAAAACATTGAAACAACCATTGAATTAGACTGCTTTTAATACATAGCTCATAGTAGGGTAGACTACCAAGACGTTTGGTTCTACCATGTATTAGAGGAAATACCAAAGTGGCCTGCACATCCAGCAAATACTTCACAAGATGTCCCAATTCTATATAAAAATTATGTACTCTGTACTGCAGACCACTCAGGAGAGATTAAAATATGAATACTTCCAGCTGTTGTATGTGGGTGCATAAAGATGATGCTCCCTAGCTCACCTCAGCCACTTTGTTCTCTGTTCATTTACTTCCACCTTTGGAGCAAAAGTTTGGATGCTTTATATATATGGTCCATCCACACATATAAAGAGCACTTGTGTCTAGCATTTACAGAAGGCAGGACACTGCAAAGAAGGAAGAGACCAATCCTTTGTGTGGCCCAGCCCAGACACGTAAATCTAGGGTGCTATCTTGCCTTCACTGTAACAAATTACCAACTCAGAACAGTTTGATCTCTATTCATTTATAATGATATTCTTTAAGGTGAGCCTAGAAACTTTTTATACAGCATTTGTCATGAAGGCACCACTGTTGTGATCAGTCTCTCAGCAACTCTGCCCTAGATTGCTAAGATATCTGTGTTAGATCACTCCTTCCCCTGAAAATAAACACCAACCCACACAGGACTGGTTGACCAAGGAGTTTTGCATTGCACAACCCAGCAGTGTGCAAAGCAGTGTTTGCAAGATCATATCTCTCTTCCGTGGAGATGCTTTTTTTCTTTTGTACAGCATGCCGAATATTCAATTCACACCAACAGATTTATTAGATTCAAGAGCCTATCTACTCTCTCTTTTAAGCTAAAAGCAACACACACATGTCAAAAGAAGGGTTAGAGTTCTTACTGAGGAAGTCAAAAGAAGTATAAGGACTGTTTTGACCTGATGTTTGTTGCAAAAAATCTTGCTCCCTCCACAAGAACTGTATCAGTGTAATCAATCTGACTTGCAGCTTTGTTCAGCTCTGCACTTTCATCCACTAACATTTTTATTCACTAGACCAGAAAATGCTTATTTTTCACCAAAATCCTTTACAGCAAAGGAACGCAAACAAAGTTTTGTCCTAAGCTCATGTGTCCTAAAACAAAGATCTGTGAAAGTTCCTCATATTTATTCCACAGAACACCCTATTTATTTAGGAAGGCTGGATAGGTGTTATGGTTAATGATGTTTGGACTGAATGTCACTACATGTGTCTCTCACCTGATCGGGCATCCCATACATTCTATGTGGAAGTCACCACTTTTGGTTCAGTGTGCAGGGATGATACATTTTTTATGGAATGCCCATCAATATCTAACAACTACCCATAAAGAGAAGTTTAATGGAATTTGACCTCCACCTTTATAAGGTAGTAGAAAATATTTCCATTTTAAGCCTGAGCTTTCTATAGCCCAGCTCAAATGGTTGGAATTGGAATCACAAATGTAATACAAAACTGTTTTCTGTTTGTCAGCTTAACACCTCAGACTCCACAGTGCAATGAACTATGAGAGAGCATCAAGGTCCCTGTGTGCGCTTCTGCTTCTCTGTCAAGTGAGCAGCCTGTTCTAATTTTGATTCCCTAAGTCATTCTAGTTCCCTTTTTTACAAGATCAGTCCTGAATTCTTTGGATACTTCACCTTGCTTAACCTCATCACTAACAGATAGAAATTAGCTTCCAAGTTAATCACAGAGGCTGTAAAGCATGTGCTGAATTAATTTATAACCAGCTTCCTTCTCTCTCATTTGCAGTATTCAAAATGTCATCCAACAGAGGATGATTCAATGTCATGCCCTAAGCCTATGAACGGCTCCCCTGGCTTCCACCACTGCCAGTTTCCTCTTCATTCACTGGCATTCTGACATTTCAATTTCCACTGACATTTCCAATACCACAGTTCCTGCAGACTGACAAAACCCTTCTGGTTAAATGAAGCTTGAAGAGAAAAAGCCAGATACTAGGTGAGAAAGTACCACATTGATAATCCTGATCCTAATAATCAAATGGGAAGAATGTTAGCTGCATTTGCAAATTTCAGAAGAAGCTGCTTTATCAATTATTCATTATCAGTGGATGATATATCCATCAATTATCCATTATTAATTTGCCTTATGCTTCAAAAAGTTCACAGTGTTACTATGAGGACTGTGCCAAAGGCACCAGTCTTTCATCAGACAGAAACTCAAGTGGAATTCTTCCTTCATTTTGTAATATAACCCAAAATACACCAACATTCTGCACAAGCTTTTATATCTGTTCCCTTTAAACACCTCTTCTGGTGTTTAAAGGGAACAGATATAAAAGCTTGTGCAGTGACTTTAACTTACATGTTTTCTGCCATCACAGAAAACTGTATCATTTGTGGGACTGGTTGTCATGTCGTCTTCTTCCTTGCAACTACTTTTGCTCTGAGTTTCACTGTCATTTTGGGCCCCAGTGATAAGCTGTTGCAGACTGGGTGTACTTTTCATCTGTAAGAAATTCAGAGAGTAATATTTTTTTTTCACTTTAAGAAAAATGTCCTGATTCAAGAATGCTATCAGAAGAAAATTCAGTAAACATCTACAACTGACTCTGATTAAGGTCTTTCAGGTGACACAACTTCAAAGATAATGTAGTAACTTAAGTGTTGATCTATAACTCTCAACCCAGTTAGTTGTACACTCATTATATTAATACTTTTTTAAAAATCAACATACCATCAGGTAATCTAAGAGTCACAACCACAGCAGTTACTAACAGCAGTCTACTAATAACATACCAAAAGCAGCAATATACTAATGAAAGTCCTCATTAGGCCTTAACAAAACAGTAATTTTGGAAAAAATATAATCTTGCCAGCAGGAAATTAAAAACTGTATTTTGCAATATGCATGACACATGCCCATATTTACCTACGCAAGAATGAACATAAGTTGAAAGAGATTTGAAAATAGAAACAGACTGACAAGTTCCTATTGAGCTTTGTTTATAGAAAAAGTTTAAATTTCCAAGGTGTTCTTGACTCTGCTTTGACTAAGTCCATTCACCTTTTCAATTTTCCCATGAAAACCCTGATAATTTCTGAGAGAGTTATATATATATATATCAATCAAAACTCCTTGAGATTTATCTTCAACCACCTCTGTTACCAAGAACAATGGCTATTAGAATGAAGTGCCAAAATACAAATACATAGGGCTGGAAATATGCTCAAAATATTGGTGTTTCTGGCACACCACTTCCTGGGGATAATACGATCTATGAAAAGTATATTGACACTTCAATGGATAGGAAAAAAGCAAGGTAAGAATTTTTACATGGTTAGGATCTAAGAAAATAATTTATTTTAAAAAGTTGTGTAACAGATTACCTGAAAGACTAAAAAGAATGTAGTGTGACTGAATCAATAGAAAGGATTAGGACTTATTTGCAGAAAGGAAATGGTAAATGTGAGAGAATCCTTCCTGCAGTCAGTAGAAAGCACTACAGAATGAGGACAAGAGATGAGATAATACAGTGAGATTACTTCTGAAAAAAAACAGGATGTGCAAAATCCTAACCAGTCTGCTGTTATTATAACACACAAAAATTGTAATGTCTATTATGCGCCCCGCCTTAAGAATAGATGCAAGAATTAAGTTACCATGTGAGAGGGAAACAGACAGAAAATGCATTCAGAATATAGTCTCAAAAAACCCCCAAGCAAACCCAAAATAATATTTCCTAGCAGAGAAACTGTCTTCTGCTTTATAAAACCTGAAACAACCAATTTCACTTGCTAACCAAAACGAGCTACTACACACTGAATTTTTGCTTCTACTTGGATCAGAAAGACTTTGCTATTGTGCAGTACAGAACATAAGAGACTCACTAGGCAGCACAGCTACCAGTGCTAAACTCAGCAGCAGGTCACACACACCCAGCCCAGCTCTAACGTCTGCTGCTGTTGCCACAGCAGAGGTATCCCACAGCTACCAATGCACCACAAACAGCTCCCAAACGTGGCACATGCCTGCTTGTTCCCCCAGTGAGGCAGGGATAACTGCACTTTCCTTAATAAACTTAGCGAGTCTGATGATAAGAGGCCCTCAAAATCCAGATTTTACACTGGCTGGTACTTCTTGCCATTGGATTTGATTATTTCACTAATACTGAGGTTAAGTATAATCTCTTTCAACTTCAATCTGAAGGAATCAAGCTCTGCACACATCACAAATTTAGAAAACTTACTTAAGAAACAGATAGTGTTCTTGAGGCTTAAGCAGTGCCCCAGTCTTAAACACCGCACATTCAAACTTGTGGTTACAGTTACTACTTCACAGTCATTCCTTAGAGAAAAATACAGTTTCTAGGGGGAAAAGTCACTGCTCTGAATCATGCTCTGAAAATGAAAGTTCTTTCTGGGGTGGAAACCATAACAAGATTTCAACATGTATTTTCTATAAATATAATTAGTTGCTTTGCAAGTGTAATTTAAAACAGGTTCTGTCCCATAACTTAAGGCATAGTTCTAGTAAGGATGTAAACAGCTCCCCTTCCTAAAGGAAAACAAAGTTGAAGGACATTTACAAGAAAAAAAATTATAGCAAAACTAAAATTCTAGCTTAAATATAGTCCAATTGGTTCAAATGACTTGGAGAAATAGTGCTCTGGCACACAAATATTGAAATCTGCTTTTCAAATCCTGCAATGCAAAGTGTGGACGTAAGTCCTAAATCTTTAAATGGGCAATTAAAACCCCACACAAATAATTTGGATTCTCCTACAACCCATTTCTGAAGCCAAAGAACGCATATCCATCTTTTAAACGTGCCATATTGTTTGTGATCAGCATGCAATGAAGCGTAGTCTGAATTCACGTCGTCTCCAACTGTGATGTTTTTCAATGCATTAGAAGAGCAGTGCTCTGCCTTTGGAATAAAGTTAACACCAAAGTGTGGCTTGTGACAATGAAAGCAGCACTCGGGTAACCAATAACTGTTGCCAATTCTATTGATAATTTAATTGCATACAAAAGTACCAGGACTAATTTCACTGAGTTCTCACACCTTGCTGGGCCAATTCAAACTGCCCAGTCCATGCAATTGGACATCCTGTCTCTTCCATTTACCAGCACCTAACACTTCTGAGGAAAGCGAAAAAGTGCACAAAGGAACTGTGAGCAATGTGTGCCACAAGGTCTGGCCCAAAGCAAGGGCTTTTCTCAGCCTCTAATCCAGGCACTCAGCAAACCACACTGACCTCATTCAGACGAACAAGGCAATTCAGTTAGTACCCACAATGTGGAAAACAGTATGAACAAAGTTCAGTCACTTGAGAGCTGAAAGTGTACTAAACAAAATCTTCAGTGTAACTCTAAAGCAGAAATGTGAGATCATCTTCAGCCCTGCACAATTTTTAGGAAAACAGATGACTGGATTTTTCTCAAACTTCTCAAGAAAACACTGAAAGCTAGAGACTGTAACCAAAGCAAAAGGAAAAGGGAAGTTGCATAGCAACTAACAGCAATGCTTTCTCCCTGCCAAGTTAAAAAATGCTCAGAAAACGTCAGGATGGGTTTGGGATGGTCACAGCCTGTCCTGTTCAGCAGCAAAAGGAGCAGGAAGAAGACAGAGCACCTCCCTGCAGCTCAACAATCTGACAGAGCAGGTATCCATTCAGCCTCAAGAGAATCTCTGAGCACCTGAGAGCAAAACGTTCCATCCTCACCATCCTTCCCTCACTTTGTAAAACTCTCAGTCTAACACTTCAACTCTGGGCTGACATCAATTGTGCAGAATCTGTCAAAAACCTTGTGAAGAATCAGAGTTCTGACCACAGTCAGTGAACATCAGCTACATCCTGTCCATAAAATAAAAGCAAAATTCCACTGTGCACACGATTGCTCTCACAAATATATTTCACTCTGAAACAGCTCTTACAGCTAGAGACAGTGTACAATAATATGGATACCCTGCTCGTAATGTTGATTGCAGTGTCAGACTGGCTCCTTCTTTGCTTTCTTCTTTCCACATTCTTCCCATAATCTGTGGTTAGGACACATCTGTCAGCCATATCATTCTGGGACTTTGATATTTCTGAAGAGAAAATAAAGAGAAAAGTCACTATAACAAACTTTGCAAGCAATCCTATAGATTTATAGGCTAATTCTGTAGCTTTCAAACTGTCATCCTGCTCCTCCAGCATTGATCTCCTAAGAGTAAGAAACAGATGGGAAGACAAGTGGTTGTCATATTGCATATAATTATATTTTGCCTGCCTAAATCTTTCATGCTGTTTCAACTGGAAATTATACTCCTTGCTGCCTTATCATTATAGCTGCTGCAAGGAATTGTAAGCCATCAAACACAGTTTCCTCTCAGAAGCAGCTACTACAGTCCCTATGTATAGTTTGATTTGTAAAGCAATTTAGTTTGGTTCAGAATAAAAGTAAAATCATTATAACAACATAAAGCAACATGACAATGAAAAGTAAAAACAAGATCATATTGGAAAATATTCAGAAATGTATCCAAAATATGGATGAAAGGAGGGATATTACATACTCTGGTCCCAAACCACATAGAATTTTAAGAACCTGAATAGCCCACATTGACTTCAATAATATTACTCTCATGGATAAGCTTATGTCCATACTTAAGCACCTTGTTGAATTAGCACTTCAGCAACATGTAGTTTATTGGCAAATAAAACTACAGGACATTTGAACATTTAATGCCCTACTTTTCACTTCTTATTCCTCAGTGTACATTCAGAATTTCACTTAAAGGGAAAGGCAGCTCTCATCCATGATTTCTGAAGTTGAATATGAGCAGGCTAACTGCAGACACTTTGTTGTCAATCCCAGATAGACTCTCATGAAGAATTAAAAATTTATAAGTAGCGCATGAAATAGCTATCATATGTTTAATTCATACAGAAGAAATAAACACTTCTCTCACAACATGAACCTCTGTGGAGGAACCTCAGACAGCAGACAATACGACATCATGGTATTCAAAAACAACGGCACTCAAGTGTGATTTTTAAAGACACTGTGGGTTAGTTTTGTTCTTAGCAATCAGTCCTCAGATGTTTACTGTACTCTGTGTACACCATTAAGGCACCATGTGACCTATTCAAAGGCAGGCTCAATTAAGCCATCTCTGTAAATGAAACCAGGTTTTTAACATACACAGTGAAATCAGAGATCATAAAAGAGACTGAAATTGAGAGTTCTAATGGAATAGATACAATCTGAGTAGCTTGATCAGCAGTGGAGGCAGAGACACCAGCCTTGCCTCACGCTCTCTTACAAGAAACAGGTTACAGAACAGGTTATTGTGTGAGAAAACACAAATGTTCAGTTGTCCTATCTATTCCTCTTTTGACTTCTCTACCCAAATATCTATAAGACTGACACTCTCTCTAGTGCCAAGGGCAATTTTTTACTGCAAATAAAACTACAACCAGCAATTCATTTTACATTCACCAAATGGCCACCATTGGATCATAATCTCATCTTGCTGCCAAGCCACACGGGAACAGGAGGTAGCAGCATAAAGGAGCAGACTGTACAATGGCAGCTTTGTGCTGCACGCGCTGATCCCTCGTTCCCGCTGCTCTAAACAGGCACACACACTGACTCCAGTGAGAGAGTCAGAGGCAGAACAAGGTTCCCCCAGGTTTATTTACTGCAATACACAAGAGCTGGGTGTATTAAATACCTCTGCAAACCAGGACACTTATCTAGATAAGATACAGAATACTAGCTTTAGACACTTGCGATCAAAAACATTTATCAGCACAGTACCAGGTTTCATTTGAAAGGCCATATTGTCTGAAAAAGCTGCTTTCTTAAATCAAGAAACCCAAGTCTTTCTCTTTGTTAAGACTTCCTACACTTTTTAATTACTGACTTCAATGATTGCAACAGCCTGTTATTTTCTCCCAAATTAAACTGTTCCACAGTAACCGAGGATGAGAGCACCTGAGTGGGGTTTCACCTGTAGCTGAACTGAACTAAGAACTTGCTTACATCTCCCTCTGTAATCCCTGCTTTGCTCTTCTCCATCCCCGATATGGCTCCTGATCACATGGACCACCACTCTGTTGTACATGTTCCAACATATATCTTACCTTGAGCCCGCTCAAACTCACTAAAACAGCAGAAAAGTACCTATGTGTTTTGTCTAGGTTAATGTTCTTCCCTTTAAATTACCTAGACCAGCTTCCAGAGGGTTGCAGATGCTAATTATAGCAGCATAAGGCTTGAAAGAGAGAGAAAAGAAAGATGTGAGTGGAGTAGAACCTTCCTTTTGGTAGCAGGGAATTAATAAATTAGTTTGCTGCAGTCCTGACAGTCTTTACCGGTAACTCTGGGATATGGCCAGGCTTCAAACTAACAGAAAGCTGAATAAATTACTTTGCATCCAATTCTGCACTGCCACTATTACTGTTTCCAGTGTCTTACACCACTGTGTGCTTGTTTTGGAGCAAGTCACCATGTCTCTGCATAGCTTTGTGTTCTCAGAGACACAACATTAAATTTGCATAGTTAAAGGAGAATAGGTCTTTAAGATGGGTGGAAGAAGCTAAAGGAAAGACCAAACAGGAGCGAAAACAAGAGTTAGGGAAAAAGGCAGAAAGGCACTGAAGTCAGATTTTTTCAGGTCTAATCTCACATGCGGGGTTGTGCAAGTTGAAGTAAGAAAATACTATGGTTTGTTCAAATCCATGCAAACTTGCAAGCCCCTGTAATCTTCTTAAGGCTCAGAAGTTGTTTTCCTCTGGTCACTGATGCCTTTAATTTGTTTCTCACAGACGCTGACTGTCCTCAGTGTAGTTAGCCTTAGAGGTGCACACACAGTCTGAATCCCTAGGAACAGCAGGCAGTGTAAGAGAATGGAAGGAACCAAAAGCATCAGAACAGAATGGGAGTTGTTAGGACTGGAGAGCACTTAGAAATGTGCACTGAAGCATTCCACACAACTAGACTGAGAAAGAGGAAGAAAATCCTCCTGAATACTGCCAGTGAATGAAAATATTAAACTCCTGTTAAATTATAGACTCTTTGACCAGGTCAGCTGGGGTTCAGCCAGATAACATGAAGATCAGAAATTGGTTATTACTCTAACATGAATTAAATACACTGCATCTGAACACCTGGTAAATTTTAAAAAATATTATACAGAATATACTGGCAGAATACTGAAGGAGAATTAGATTTCCTGTATTATTTTTCAGGTTGGCACAGCCTTGGCATTAATAATTTCAGCCATTACTTGACAGCCTTGTTTTATAACAACTTCTTGGCCAACACTGTGGCCAAAAAACTGAAACATTCGACAATGTTATTCTGGAATGACAAGACAGTGAAAGCTACTTACTTTTCATATGTGTTGTGAGAGACAAAAACAAGTTTTCCACAGATTTATTAAACCTTTTAGACTCTCCAAGTTCCTGCAAATGGGAGATGCAAAGAGTAAGAAAACACAAAATATTTGTAATTTTAAAGTTTCCATGATTACATATCTATAGACCACATAACAATCAGATGGTAAGTCTGCACTTTACTCTTTTGTTCACTTCTGTAGACAAATACATCTGAGGACATATGTTGGCATAGTTGGAAACTATCACACTAGTGGACAAAGATGGAAAGTAATCTTTTCAGTTCCATGGCCTTTCACATATAAGTGGAACTCCTCGCAGAAAGATCACATAGTAACTTAATAAATACAGCTAATTACATCACTGATTTGTTGTAAGCTGTTTAATACTTTTATCTATGACAGAACAAAGAGTTTCCATCAAACTCCAGGTAAGTACATAAGAATGTTTACAGAACTGCAATCGGCTTCAAAACCAGGGCCTGAGGATCCAGACCAAAATTAAATGAAACAGTAATTTAGTGCAATTTCTGTGAGTTTCAAGTCATGCTCTACTATTCTGTCCACTAGAAACTGCAATGCAAAGGCAGCCATCAAATTCACTGTTTCTCATTCAGTAATGAAAGTGACACATGACTACTGAATGTCGTAGGAACATGGGATCCTTCAGGTTTGAGTGGAACTCAGATCTCAGTCCATTCTTCCTGTGATGAGGCACCAAAAACCAGATGCAACATTCTAATGTCAAGTAGAGTGGTTAACCACTTCCCTAAAAAACTGAAAACTCATTGAAAACAGCCCTCAGACTCTAAACCTTCTCTCCCAGTACCCATGCAGCATAAAAATAATGACAAACTAACAAAAGGCTGCATTTATATTGCAGAGTGATGTTACAGCAGTTATTTACCACATTTCTTTGGCTGACCTTTTTATGTGAATGACACTCTAAGTGGTGCACTTATATGTATATTTTGCAGATACATACATTTCCCATCACATTGGTTCCTGCTGCTGATTCTGTGAAAGGAGGTGGAGTCGGAGGTACAACAGAAATTTTACTAGAAAATTAAGAAATAAACAGTGCAACAATTAATACATTATGCTAACAGATGAATAAAAAACCCATGTCCATGCACAGTATCTTCGTTACCCATGTTTCCTGCACTCTGTAAGGGTCTGGGTCGACATCCTATGTCTGTAAAAGTTGCATCACAGGTTTATTGCCTGTTCTTAGGAATCAGGACTACCTTTCTACCTTCTCAATCTTGAGGTGCTCCACGTAAAAATATTAAATTAGAACTATCAGGAAGACCTAATTTAGGATAGGCTCCCTAGACTTCTATATGGCTGGCAGTATTACAGTCTGTGTCCTGAGTTCTAAAACACAATTCCTGTAAAATGCACCCCATGTCTTGTTCAGAGATGTTTTCAGAAAATAGTCATCTTTATTTACAATACTAAAAGGATCCTTCCTCGCCTGGGTTCAGAGCTGTTAAAGACCCTTTAAACATTCCTGCCATTCCATCTGTGGTAAATAATCCTGGTCTGTGGAAAAAAAAAACAACCCAACTGACTGATTCTGTTACCACAGCACAATCACAGATCCTAAGGTAGCTGGTGAACTTCCTTCTTGATTCTTTTTTAGTTTTTACCACACCCAGGTAAAAGCAAGTCTTGGTTAGGATCTTATCCAGCTGAATACAAATTTTTTCTTATGCAGCTGTGCCTTGCCAGAAAATTCTATTAAATTGAGGCCATCTCTTCATATCTTATTCTACACTGGGCTTTAGGGGGTTTTTTTTGTTCATTTAGGTTTTGGTAGTAGTTGTTGTTGCGGTTTTTTGGTTTGGTTTATTTTAAGGTAGAGAGTTCCTTTAATAACATAATAAGAAGGCTTACTTCATTATGTATCACTGGTAATAATTTAAGTATGGTCATGCCTTGGCCTCTAATCAAAGTATTTATTCACTGCAAACTAGATTTAAATTTTTTTTTTTAAATTTAGTAAGTGAAAGTGTCTAACTTCTTGTCTAGTATTTATTGCAAAACTATCATATCAGCAATATCTCCCATTGAACAAATAATGATGCTGTTATGACACCTAGTAAATAACTTCCATTTACAATCATTTAGAAGTATTTTGCAAATTTAACAGATAATTTTATAAATAGTTACGCAAAAAATATAAGCAGATAAAACAAAGTTATGCACGTCCATTTCAAGTTAGATACTATTACTCCAAACATGGTACTTACTCTCTGTTGTATGTGAGACCTGTTCTGTGGATTTCTGAGAGCTAAAAGTAAAAATTCTTCTATGCTTTTGTCATTTGAACTCCAAAAGTATTCGGTTTTTTTCATAATCAAGGAATACAAACTACCGGTTTATAACATAAAATACATCACCCATACAAATTCACAGTGTTCTAGGACTGTTTGTCCTTTTGAGTCTCACCTCAGATTCTGGTAAGATTCCAAGAGCTTTGCACCAACTGTTTCATGTCTGCCTATAAAGGGGGGGAAAAAAAAAATCCAGAGATCACTTGGTAGCAACATCAGCTACTTATGCCTGTATAACACTTATTAAAATCCATGCCTTTCAGGAACTGGCCTGCATTTACAGAAGCTCATGCATATGCAAGTCAGGAATGAAGTCAATTCCCAACTAATATATCAGCACATGTGCCAAGCAACACACAAGTTTCTGATGCATCTCAAACTGTACCGTGTTTCCATCCTCCCCTGTTACAGATGACACATTCAGATGAACTCTTCACAAATGCTAGGGACAACCACACAGAGATGCAAACAGGCCCATTCCTACAGGTTGCCAAGTGCTCTCAGCCACCCATGGTCCAGGAGGCAGGTGGTGCATGGGCCCACTGCACTAAAGAGCACTTCAGTCACAAAACTCAAACACTATGGGAAGCTTGAAAACATGTACAAGAGCAGGCACATGGTCAACTCTTGCACCTCATGAAAAATTTTTTTCACTTTTCCTACTAGAGACCCAAGCAATGATGAAAATGCTTGAATAGCTCACAAACATGAGCAAGACCCTTTGCTAAGAGCATCCCCACATGGAAATGACAACCATGGCACATTGCTCAGGTGAGCAGCCACATGATATGAAGACACCAAGGAGCAAGAGCTCCATCAGGCATGTACAATGAAGACTCAAAACTGTCATTTTATCACAAATATTACAAATCGCAAACTGAAATTATCTGGAGTGACTTTAATCACTAGTAATTCCTGATACAGTAAGCAGCATGTGATCCATGTTTTGCTGAAGATATAATTAATTATAACATTGCTTACATAAAAGTAACAGACTTTAGTAGTGGTAGAAACAATAATCAGCTCATGGATGCTAGAATTTTCAATCAATTCCAGAATCCTCTCTTATTGATAAATAACATTTGCTATCTTAGATTTTAAATTGATTGGTCACTAAAAGTAATCTACCACTTTTATGAAAATATTTATCTTATTCTTTAGAAGATACAAAAAAAAAAAAAATCATAACAATGTAAAATTTCTTACTACACAACATGAGAAAACTTCACTGTAATTTTTTTTTCAGTTAAACTTACTTTCTAGTAAGATAACTTCAGTTATGTTACGTTTTCAAACCAAAAGAGGGCACTGTCCCTCCAAGATTGAAGGATGCATAAAGGCTGCTGTGTTTCAAAATTTGTCACTTTTTAAACTCCTTTAAATATATCAGTTGGTCTAATCAAAAGAACTAAACAAAACATATTTCTCCCTGAAGGTTTATATTCTGTATATCCTTAGATCTTTGTGACTTCAACAGTATTACCATTAGACTAACTAAGCAAAATGCTGCAAGAAGCCACAAAGCCTTGATAATTCAAAGTGAGAACTGATTTATTTTGCTGGGAAAGGGACAGTCAGTAACTTGCATTATCAAATTCAACATCCAAGAACAACATTTTGCAGTAATAGAGAGATTGGTAAAATTATCAGCTTTATACTCATTGAAAAGAATGAGGGGAAATTATTATCAGTGGTTATGGGATGAAACTGTACTTTAAAAAAATCAGTCAACTAACATTTTAAAAATCAGAAATCGGGTTATCTAGAATGGACTTCAATGAAGTCTTTCAAATATTAAATGACTTGTTCTAACAGGAACTTTAGTTTCTCAATATGCTGCCTTCCACAAACACCTACTATCTAAAATTTGCCTGATTATGCTCTTCCATTTATAAAGTTCTTCCTATTCACATTTCCCAAGAGAGATTCAAGGCCTAGTTCTTTCCTTTTTACCAACTACTCTCCAATATAGATACAAATACTGTAAGTGAAACTGTATCATTTAACTACAGTCAGGCAGAAAATTAAGTAGATGCCTCTCTGAATTGGCACTTCAAGAGAAAGAGGATACAAACCTTCTCCACCTTGCTAGTTATTGTAGGTGAAAACAAACACTAACAGCTCCTTTGCTGGCAAAACACATTCCCCATAGAGCAATCCATCCACATCCTCCATAATTTTTTAGAGCTTTGTACTTTTAATGGCACTGAAAACACCCAGCACAAGGCAATGGCACAGCCAACTGGCTGAAGATAAAACAGTGTTTAGCTCTCTGCTGATCCATAGCTATATATGGGGGGTTTAATTCTATTCTATCATTTCTTTAAACTTTAGAACTTCCTCAGTGAAAACAACTGAATTTTAGACTTTGACAAATGATGAATGCAAGATAATTTTCCTCCTGTACATACAAAATTTCTATATTTCACATAATTGTATTTCTTAGAAGTCTTATACGCATATTAATTCAATTTATGTGGCCAGCAATTTTCTTATTTTTATTACTCAGACAAAATAAGTTATACTTTTAAGTGCATTCTGCTAATTTGTGTTCATGTTTTATTTACTGCACAGACAGATGGACTGCATGGTAAAATGGAAGAAACATTGGATACAGTGTCAGACTACATTCTGTGCTTCACTTAGATGACAACTACACAATATACAGCAGTTTACGATCTGTTCCAGTGATTACCTTCACCTGGATATTTCTTTGCTCGTTCCTCAAAGAACCATTCACCAGCCTTCACTTTCATATCTCTGGAAAACAATCAAAAGAGACTCGAATCAAAATGTTTGCAAGCACATTTCTTCAAATGTTCAATTGCCATGTAACAATCCAACATCCTTTATTAATCCTACCATAAAACTAAGATTTCACGACTACTCAATCCATTGACTCAATTTATTGATTAAGTATGAGATTAGATCAGATTAAATAGCTCTGTCAAGATCAGATTTTCAGCAAATCTTACTCTTCCTGAAGCCTGCAATTTGAACTCAACCATTATTAAAGAGATACAAGAAACAACTCAGGATTCTCTGGATCCTTCAGGTTCCAAATTCTCATCTAAATGTCTTCCTAATTTTTAGGGCATTATATAATATCTCCCTTCCTTGTCAATTTGTAATGCTTACTCTAGGATAAAGTCTCACTGCAAAAATTTCCTCAGTGCAGGCACTGCTAAACTTTCTTCTCTACCCAGTCATTGATTTTCCTCTATAAAATTAATCTCTTTATTACCATTCCCTCTGCCAAAATTGCTTGAAATTGGCAACAGCATACAAACAGTAAATTCATGTAGAGCTTACCTTCTTAAGAAAGCAAAATCTCTAAATACAAGAGCTAAAGTGATATCCACCAATGGCCCAGGCAACAAAACCTCTGGGTCTGCCATTTCACACTTCACCTTATTCTGTGTAAAAACAGACAAACTATACGTAGGATGCTTTTTGTTCTTTCTGTCACTTGATTTTAAAGCCTTCCAGGCATTTAAATTATATCTTTGTAAGTAGCAATGCAGAATATTTTTTAAAAATCACTGCCCATGTAGACTTATTTGTACAGTTTATTTTCACACCTAACCATAGACCATTGTGCATAACTGAACATGGATGAGTCTGAAAATTAGGTTTAAGGATATTTACTCATCTGGATGGAGATCTATTAACTAAAAAATGTCTGAAATCTCTGTCTTCGAGGGCTTTGCATTGGTACTGCCTTGATTTTCATTCAACCCCAGCCCTCCCTTTATATTATTCCCACCATGCCCTGGTTATCTTCCAGTTCCACACAGATTCATGTGATAATTGAATCTACTCAGAGAAATTTGGGACACCCCTTGGAGGTGAACACTTGGAGGTGCTCAAGGCCAGGCTGGATGGGGCTCTGAGCAACCTGGTCTATTGGAAAGTGCCCCTGCCCATGACAGGGTGGGTGAAACCCAGATGATCTTTGAGGTTCTTTCCAACCCAAACCATTCTATGATAATTAGACCACACAGAGAATGAAAATAGATCTGAAAATACCTTTTTCTTTTTTTTATATTGAGTGTATTGAGTTAAGATATGACCAAAAAGTATGAAAACAAAGCTAATGAAGAACCTTTGTCAGGTAAAATAGACTAAACTCCCCCAAAACAAATGTCTTTCGAGACTCTTAGAACATATGATTCCTTTAAAAAAAACCTAACACCCTATACCAACTCCATTTACCTAAGAGATGCCTCTTCCAGCTACAAACTTTGATACAAACTTTGCCAGTTCACAAGGTTTTCAAATTTCTTATTTTGTAAGAAATACAAAATTTGCCTATCCCTGCATGCTCTTTCACTGAGGTGTTTAAGCACATTCGTTACAAACATGATCCCAGTATCTAGGGGAGAACCTCCATAGTGCTGCTGCTGCTGTTTGGTTCAGGAAAAAATTACTCTAGTGATAAACAAGACGCAAAATTAGTCACTTGAGACTTGGAAATCAGCTCTTGCCTTTCTTAGCCATCCTATTTTCCCCTCACCAGGATAAACAAAAGGTGCTGAGTAGCATTTACCACATTGCTGCACTTCCTACCCTTCTTGAGATTTGCAGCTTTGTTGGAGAGCTCACTGAAGGCAATGGAAGAAGTCTGACTGAATTGATTTTACACCATGACTAAAGATCAAATGTACTCTCTCGTCACTATAAAGAGAAATTCAATGACAGCTGGCATATCCATCTGTATTAGTGAGATAAAAAAAGGTAATTTCCTGAAGGAAAAGTAAAAAGGTCTTTTAATTAATCTAAAGAATGTCTTCTTGGTCTTACCATTAAATATCTGGACAAGCTTATTAAATAATTAAGGGTGTACAGCACTACACAAAGCAGCTTAATAACCAACCTCTGTAGGGGATTTCTGCTGTGGCTACCGAAAATCTGGAAACTAATTTAAAACAAGAGGAAGTGGAGAAGGTTATATAGAGAAGGATATGGAAAGCTAATTTTGAATTTTCAGTTTAGTGCATATAGCTTGAAACACAGCAAAACACACACAAAGTCTAGTAACTATTTTGTATCAAGTATAAATAGCACTGAACTACCTATTTTGCATATTAGTTGCTAAATAAACTGAAGATTCATAGAATATCTTGTTGGTGATGTCCAACTAGAAAAAATTACTTCAAACTAGTACAAATTTGTTTAACCTGAGACCAATAACTTTGCCTTATATTTTCCTCTACTTTAATCTCATTTTGGCATCTGCAGAGAGAGTGGAGGATTCATTTTGTGTTGGCATAAAGTAAATTTTCATCCAAATCCTCACCCTTTCTACAGGGATATTTATCATCCAGCAGAGCTTTTGAATAATTTCCTAAACTATCATTCTTCACCTACGTATTATTTTTCATCAAATGTGGGAATATATCAAAACCATTTTGCTTAGAAAGATTGCAATGAAAAGAATGGACTATGAAGGATTATTTTGATATTAAAAAAAGTACAAATACAGTAGAAGAAAGATTGTTTCCTGTATGCTGAAATACAAAAATATGATCTAGTAAAAGAATCAACTAATTCAAAGCAAACAAATCTGTATTTCTAACCATACTTGAACAAATCCTAGTAATGTTATTAATTGGTTTTGCTCTTTAAAATTTTATAACGTATGACTTCAAATTATTCATCAATCAGGTTTCTCACTCCAGTAGTAAGAGGCAGAAAATAATGATTAGGAAATTGTCGAGAAATTGGCTATACTACATCAAAGCACAGCACCTTCAGCAGGTTGTGAGGATGAACTGATTCAATATTGAGTAGGGGAAGGAGCTCTCCCTGTGGCTCAGAAAGTCACAACTGTTTCTATGCTTTGCTATTATCATCTTTGTCACACTCACAGTACCTCTGGCCTACCCTGAGGATCCATTTTGCTAAACACAGGAAGGGAAATATCAGCTACGTGAAGAATAACAAGAAGTTCCCATCCATTTCATCACTACCACGACTTCAGCCAACGTTTTCATTACACCAGTGGCTTTGTTTCATTAACTGTTCAAGCAAAACCCCCGGGCATCTATCAGATGACTGGTGTAAACCAGCAAAATTCCTTACCCATGAGCATAGCAAATGGTGCATTTCCAAAGGCAGGGGTTCAGGCAGACACGGCATTCCGAGCACACCCGATGACTGCATCCATTGCACACTGCGCCTCTGTTCATCAGCAACCCCAGCGACTTCTGACAGCGAGCACAAGATCTCTCCTGGTACTCATGCCTTGCATTTTTTGCCCCTTTCCACCGAAGTTGCTGCAGCTGCAGTTTCATTTTCCTAATTCCACAGGTAAAAAGGAAAAAAAATTACAGGGGATGAAATCCTCACGTAAAGCACAAGTTAATAATACCCTGGTTGTGCAATACCATTTCTAGTGGGAGATATGCCCTCAAGTGTGACCTCTGTTGAGCACTGTTAGAAAATGTGCACACACAGCATTTCTGCAGTGTGACTGTGTGTGCATGACCAGAACTGTGCACACTAACAGGGAAATAGTTAAGTATAAATGGGGTTTTGTTCATTTCAGGCCCACTCAGCGCAGGGCACTGAAATCATTGTATGCAAGTGATTATGCCTTCACTTACAAAAACTTAGACTAAATGGTGCTCCCTTCCATTTGATTTTTTTAAAATCATATTTATCCAAGAATTAAGTATTTTACCAAGTAAGAAAAAGAAAAAAAAAACATAACAAATGCATCATCTGAAAGCTAAAAAACCAAACCAAAACAGCACACAGCCCAAAATATCAGAACTTTTCCTTGTCTTTAACTTTGCTTCCATTGCATAATATTCCATACCATTTCACCAATAACCAAAACCTATGTTTTTAATTGATAGTAACATCATCAGCAGTTGAAAGGGATTTTCTAACCAATTCAGACTTTCTATATAGCCTTTCACATAATTACTATTATTTTAATGTTGTTTCTATAATATAATATATCCCATAATACTTACATAAATGCTTGATGCAAACAAAGTTTAAGTTTCCACATTTAAGGGACTAAAAATGTCTCTCTCACCCACAACAATACTGAGTTTTACAGCAGGGTGCAATATCACAAAGCAGGATACAAGGTACTGGGAAATCCTTGTCCTAGCCAAGATATAAAGCAAATAAAGTGCTGGAGAATTATCATTTATCCTCACTAGCTGAGATACCGGCATACTGTGAAATTGGTAAATAAAATCCTTTCCTTACCAACGACACCTACTGACATGATTGTAACAACCTCCAAGGCAGAGTGGTGTGCTTGCTGCCTGTTCTGTGTGAGAAGGGACAGTGATGGATTTAGCACAATGAGCAGGTATCCAATGATTCTTAACTCCAGTCTTGGCACAACGTAAGCTAAACAAGCCAGCCAAAGATATGAACATGTTCCATGAACACATTCCAAGACCATACATATGCATACATAGGAACATGATGAGAACGCCATAAAGCCTTCATAACTGAACTTTCTATGAAGGCTGGAAGTAAAATTCACCAAGTACATTACTCAGTGAACAGGATTTGCTGATCTTTAGTATAGAATCCATTGAATGGCAAAAACAGAGATTAAACTTAGATTTCCCAGAGAATACAAAGGAGTTAGCCAACAAGAAGTTAAAAGCGGGTGTACATCTAGAAGGACAACAAAGTGGAAGAAGAGTAATTCAGAAGAGAAAAAAACCCAAAAACAACAACAACAACAACAACAAAAAAAACCAACAACAACAAACCACAACAACAACAAAATTAACAGAAGACAGAAATAGGGGAAGAGCAGTACCTTATTCTTTCCTCTTCCATTTTTCTCACCATCTGGTCACGGTATAGGACTTCCAGAACAGCCTTTTGTTCTAATTCCTTAAGGAAGTTCAGATTAAATTCAAAGGCCATTTTTGCCAAATTTCACTATTTCACTTGTTTCATAGACTCCTGTCCTATGGGTTCCACTGCATCCAGAATGCTGATCTGGATGTTTCCTAAATGTCTGAGCTTACTTGATTGTTGATGTGTTTCACTGTGTCATACCCTTGAAAAGAAAAATAACTTTGTCTGTCTTTGCACAGATCATCATCTAAGTGTCTGCTACCCAGGAAATACAAACAGTTATCAAGGGCACAGCAATCTTGATTTTTTCATATGTCCTTTAACTTCCTTTTCTTTCATTTTTTTTTTCCACTGAAAGCGGCTCCAAAAGAGATGAGAGCTTGCAGCAATGTTCCAGATAGGGCTTGAACTGGCACCAGATGGAGGGACAATTTGTCAAGAGATGGTGTAAAGGAGTGGCAGAAATGGTTTGGGTTTCTTTATTTGGTCTTGTAGATTTGGGATTTCTGGGCCTAAGGAAAAAAAAAACAACAAAACATTATCTCTTCTCACCTCTTCAAGACATTTCAAATAATGTGAAGGACACATTTTGTTATACTCAAACCTTTCATGCAGCAAATCAGACACATGAGAGGTTTTAAGCCAGTCCTGTTCTTCAGAGGCTCACCATCTTGTCCATTAGAACTCAGGCACATACCTTCACATTTTTTGTAGAGTCAACATAAAACAACCAGTTAAAAGGCTTAAGTCAGTTTTGAACAGGCCTACAGGCCCCATGACTATCATACTGCTTGAGACAAAATTTTTGAGAAAAAATGTCCCTTCATAATCCCATTTTATTGAAAAGACTTCACAAGATTAAGAGGAAAAAATCCAAGACCTCTAAGTCACTTCCATCAATTACCTGTGTCTGTTAAGTCTAGATAAGAAGTTTGATACCAAATAATGCTATTATCTTTGCTAATACACAGAGACACCAAAAAGTTAAGATATATATTACTTCTAGCTCAGTTCACTAATGATTTTGGTCCCAAACTGATAAAGTTAGCATACAAATATATGCAAATATAAAACTGAAACAAAATCACAACTGCAGTTTGGATATATTCTGTGACCTTCACTTTTGCAAAACTCCACTAAAATATGAAATAATTTTAATATACTTGGCATCAAAGTCAAGAAGAGATGATTATTCAACCTGAACCATCTTACATGCCACATTCATCTCCAATATTACTGTCTAACATTTAGTGCATATTACTAGAAATGTAAGACAATTCCACTTATGGTGGGATATCCCCCAACATCAAAGATGTGTACACAAAAACTGGTTAAGTGTTTCAAACTTTATCTGAAGCAGATACACACAGTCAGGCTCTAGGCAGGTGCAGACACTAAGACAGGTAAAGCTTTCCCAAAGCAGTTACTGATGCTTCACTGTTGGACCTCAGCTGAGAATCTGACCATCCATCTGCATGGGTAGATCATTATTTTCAAATACTCAGTTTTAAATTTAAAACAAAAAACCAAAAACAAACAAACAAAAAAACCCTAAACACCAAAAGAACCCACTAAAACTTCGGATATATACTGACAATGTATTTTTGTCAGTGCAGGGAATTACTTCACATGTAGTTTACCCCAATTCAGTTATTTAATTTTCCACCAGAAAAAGCAGAGGGTAATAATATGTATACATAAACAGGTTGCATTCCATTTGTGTACAGGTTTTTTTGGGTTTTTTTGTGAAACCCTTCAACAGACCAAAAAGACAAAGCATTTCACAGAAGCTTGTGTTAAAAAAAAAAAAAATTGTTTCCGGTGGAAACAAAAGAGACAGAGATAGGGATAATCATGTTTTATTTCCATAGCAACTGCAATTTCACAGGAAACTACTCATTTGAAACACAAGAAGCCTGAGCAATTTTTTTAACACAGTATGTGTCATTTTCAAAGGCCCCTGCATCCTTCACCTACTTTCATCTTTTACCTTATGAATACCTCCTGGGATTGATGAGCATGTTTAAAACCATCAATGCCATTTAAGTCAACATAATCTAAAGAGGAGTCAGTACAAACTCTGGTGTCTCTGCCCTACACAGGATACCAAAACATCCATTACAAGGCAATCTACATTTGCCATAAACTCCCAAGACTTTGGACATATCTAAAACACTACCAGAAAGTCCCACTAAAGCATCAGTAAAAGCTAGCAAGCGCATGACAGTCAATACTAAGTGGATCCAATAAAACTCTGCTCTGGTGATCTTATAGAAAATACATGAATGTCTTATAGAGCTCTTAAGAACATACCACAGTAAAACAGTTATGAAGAGCAACATCTGCAGCTAAGCAAGCACAGAAACAGTTGATATCTGATGTCTCCTTCAAACTCTTTTTAAAAAATCTAGCTGAATGATGAGGTAAATTTAAGAATAAATAAAGTATTATGAAAGTATATACTCCCAAAATGGGGGAGAATCCTTGGCCCCACAACAAACTTGAACTTGTAATTATTTCACAGAGGTGTTCAAATTGGACTGAAAGGCTGTCTACCATTGTGAAATAAGAACTCTGCTCTTACACCAAAGCTGTCTGCACTAGACTAGCGTTTTGGCAGCAATAAAGAAGTGTTTTCAGTAATGACCCTTTTTGACAGGAAAAATACTAATAAACCTTCCGAAATGCCCTCCTTTCATGTTCATCCATTGAATCCAGCTAGCTAGCTGCTTTACACAGTCAGCTAACCTTCAAGCTGAGCATCTTCTACATAAAATCAAAAGTAACAGCAACCTCTTTAGTAAATATCACAACACTTCTTCCTTTTCAACATCAGGTTCACAAAAAATATTCTGTTCAAGCATTTCTTAAATTATATATTTATCATTATTTACTATTACATTTTGTATTTAAACTAATGCAGGGTCAGGCACCTTGCAGATGGATCAGAAACTTTTTGAAAATATCTTAAGAAATCCCAAAGCCATTGTAAGGGAGAAGGGATGACTAATGTAGCTATACCTTAGCACAGGGATTCATGCATGCAGAGTACAAACTCAAAAAAACATTTTTTTTCCTATCAGGATAGGAGAGCATGTAGTTATGCTACTGAAGATCAAGCAAAACGCCTATCTTACACTAGATTAAATGTGCAAAACCAGCTTCTTTTCTAAGTTTTTAAACTTAAAAATGGCTGGCTTAGCAAGCTTTTCCTCAAAGCAATTTTACATGTAATGCATTATTGATCTCCTTTCAGATCCTTCAGCATCAGCAAAATAATAGTAATTAAATAATTATAAATTAACAGATCTTCTAAAGTCACAGTCTTCATTTACTTGAGATAATTGGATTACTTTATGCATTAACCCAGAAAATGGCTGCAATACATCAATGGCAAGGAACAGATTAAGAAGGTTCAGAGTAAAACCCATCTGAAAAGCTACTGCAATTTGTGGCTATTTTCTATTCTGCTGAGACCAATCACATAAATTCATTTTTACTTAAGAAAATTACAAGTGTTATTTTGTACTACCTGGCTGCAACAGTTTAGCTTTCACATCCCTTCACATGAAAATTACTTAAGTTCTTCGAGAATGCTTTACCCATCCACCCCAGAATTCAGAGTAAAAACACAACCAAATAACTAAACCCAACACAAACAATTAATTTGCAGGTGTGGTTTTTCCATTAAATCTTCTTTGAAAAAAAACATGCCAGTAAATAAAAATGCATCCTCCCATGCTATGTAGTACAGAATAGAGTAAAACGATGTCCTCACCTCTTCAGCAGCCATCAAAGAGAGACACCAGGAAGTGAACTGCTTATAATAGATGAGAAGCTGTCTTATTATTTAATTATCTCTCCTTAAAGAAAACTGGTCGCTGTTCTCCACCCCCTTTCCTTCCTTTGGGCTCTGATACCACTGATGCATACTTAGAGGAGCACCCCAAAACAGCTGAAAGCAAATGCACTCAACAAAGAGCTCCAGTGTTACAACAGCTTTTGCCAGGTCTCTGGTTTTGTAACCAGCAACAAGCAAAGATACTTGTTTTTCTAACACTAAAAGGGGACTCAGCAAAAGAGACTACAAAAGCTGACTTATATACCAAAATATGCTCAGTCTTCAAGCCACACACAGGAAGAGAAGTGGTGACTTTGAGTTATATGTATTTCTTTTTCTGACACCATAAATGTGAAAACACTTCTAACCTCAATGTCTCCAGGACTTGCACAGAAAGCTTGGTTTGTATCATAAACAGTTCTTTCCGGGAAACAAAACAGTTTTCTACTTAGGTCTACAAGATAAACAATTAGTATAAATAAAAATTCAAGATAACTCAGTTTTTATGCATCTGCAAGAAGAAGAAAGCTATTTTACCTCACAATTGGAAATCTGATCTCAGGTGATAATTGAAAGTTAAAACATTATTCAGATTAGACATCTTAAGCCTATCACAGAATTAAGTGTGGGTAATGAAGTTCAAAATTATATCTCAATAATTTTTAAGCCTGGAGAAAAAAAAGAGGTTCTTCTTACAGCTCAATCTCCTTTCTTGCTCCCAGCTCTACCAAACTCTGCGAACAACACAGAAGCCCTTCTTAACTGTTTCAGGTGTTTTAAGATTCCTGATTTCTAGTTAAAATGAAACAAACACAGCAATTCTACTCACATGGTAAAGTTTAAGAGCCTGCATCAAGCTAAATAGGTTCAAACATTTCCACCTGTGTATGTTAAGTTTAATCACCTTCTTCTGCATCATGGAAGAGAAAGAAACTGTTAGCGGGGCATAGAACTATGCATGTATGCACCATATTTGGATAATCTGTACCTCAATTTTAGGCAAAACTTTAACTGAATGAGATGACAAATGTAACCTGGGGATTCTAACTGCCCACAGTGACAGATTAATTGTATCCTAAATCCAGGCTGCAGAACATTAGCCGTACTACCAACTTTCCCCTAATATTTTATCAAAGCCTTAATTTAACCACATATTTAACTCATCATATTTTTCCCTCTCATCCCTAGATGTGGAAAACTGCTGCAATATTTTATACATGCTAAGAATATAACCAAATATATAGCCTTCTATGCTTTTGTTCAAACAAGCACCACTTGTTCAGTCTTCCCATAGTCCTCACCTTTTTGTCTCCACTTTTTGGGAGCAGCAAGCACATGACTTGGAATGGGGCTGAGGATGTGCTCAGCATCCAGCCACAGTCCCACTGTATCCCTCCAGAGTGAGCAGAGCTGGTGCTGCCTGAAGGATGCCCACAGAGCCCCAGAGTGAGGTAGCTGGTCAGGGTCTCTTTTTTCAGGAGAAACAGGAGGCAGAGCCTGACCCAGGACTGGAGACAGGATCAAAACCACTCAGTCAGCATACTCAGGCCCTGGAGCTGTAACTCCCTCAACTTTCTTGAAATACAACACCCAAAACTGGAGACAGTATTCCTTGTGCAGCCTTACTGCAGAGAGGGCAATAGGAACACTGCTTCCAGGCTCTATGTAATTTTAAATTTTTTTTTCCTTTTTTTTTTTAAACAGCACCATACGACAAATTGAGATAAATTGTACCTAAATACCTCCCTCCTCCATGTATCTATGGGCTACCAAGTGAGCTGATCCTGCACTTGTAGAGCTGGTTATTCCTGCCTCCATCCACCCCTTTGCACTTGTGCCCAGTAAGTTATTTCTTCCTCCATCCAGATTCTTTCTGCAGTTCATCCAGGCCCCTCTGAGCCTGAACAGCATCTCCCACTGCCTAGAGCAGCTCTCAGGGCCTGGTAGCACCAGTGACTCGGACAACCTGTAAACACTGCACACATACAACATTCAGGAACTGTGACAAGTGAGCCCTTTAATTTCATTCTCCTGGTTCTTACTATGTCTGCTAAAAATCACACGGTCTGCTTAGAACTGTAAGAATTCATATATTCATCTGCAGTGAGTTGATCCTGTCCGGATGTCAGATACCCACTAAAGCCGCCCTGTCACACCCCTCCAGCTGGGCGGGGGGGTGGAATATAATGAAAAGACAGGGAGAATTTTTTTATGTTTTGATTTTTTCAGCTTGTGACATAGGCCTTCTTTCTAAGCTGTTTCCAGAAGCAAGAAGCAAATCCTCCTTCCCTATTTGGAGAGCAGAGGAAAACCTCCCAGGGGAGGACCTCTCAGAGAAGGACCTCTTGGATGGCTGAACACGAATGAAAAGCTATCGGTACGAAATGCACAGCCGTGACAAGCCCTGCCTCTCTCAGCCACAGGCTTTGGGACGCTTGATACCACCACCACCGCCGCCGCCAACCCGCCGAGCGCCACCTCCCGCCTAACTCCCGGCCACTGTCGCTGCGGCAACCGCGCCATCTTGGAGGGCGCCGGGCAGAGCCCAGCCCAGCCCAGCCCAGTCCCGGCGGACGCTGGCGCGCAGGCGCAGTGCGGGCGGCGGCCAGCGAGGGGCGCGGGGGCGGTGCCGGTGCCGGCGCGAGCGGCTCCGCCGGGAAGATGGACGAGTTCCAGACGGGAGAGGAGGTAAAGGGATGGGGGACAGGGGCAGCACGGCTTCCCGCCTGGCGTCTCCTTTCAGGGCCAGCGGAGGGTCTCAGGCGGTGCCCGTCCGCCCGGATTCCACCCCTCGGCGTCCCCCGCCGCCGTCCCTGTCGCCCACCCCCAGGGTGGAGCCGCGTGTCCCGGGCACCGGCGGCAGACGGGCCCAGCCTTTGTTCTGCTGGCCTCGGGAGCCGGCCCCTTGTCCGGGTGTTCAGCGGGCTCCTCGACTCTGGCTTCTCCCCCTGCCGCTGCAGGTCCCTCAGGGAGAAGGCTTGAGGGGTGTCGTGGCCTCGGGCTGCCCCGCCGTGGCGGAGGGAAAACAGCACCCAGCCGGTGCTGTTTGGGCTGGGGGAAATATCGAACGAGCTGTTTGTGTGCGGGGAGAGGAGTCCGAGCCTCTGGTCTGCGTGTTAGAGGCGCGCTGGTGCGGCGTCACACCCCGTTCACAACATACGGAGTGGGATACATCAAGGGTCTGAGCCTACTGTCGTGCCAAATGAGCACCTGATGTCCCTCCGCTAAAGAGGAGGAAGCAGCCAGTGCCGCTTTTGCAGAGGGACTGACTCATGAGCTGTGACACTATTAAACAGCCGCGATGTGACTGGGTGACACAATAGCGAAGCAGCGAGAGGGGCTGGTCGGGTGTGTCAGGCTTGTCCTGTTCTAAAAGCCTCGTCCTCATGGCAGGGCCTGGCCTGTGTTACAGTCACAGACTGTTGGGGTTTTTAAAAATACGTAATTAACACACTCGAACATCATTCTTACAGCTGTTTTCAGAAAATGTCTTCAGAATTCACTAAAAGCTATAGTCCTGCTCTGCAGTTTGCATGTGTTGCCTAGGAGCACCCCTTTTAAACAAGGTGTTGGAAACATTATCCGCTTGCTTTGTGACGTAGAGGTGCCGCAGGGAAACTGTAAAGTAACCGATTTTCCCCCTTTTATTTTTTAATACAAAAGGGTTTTTATGTCATCTTATTAAAAGATAATGACATAATGATAAAATAGATAGTGTTGTGTTATTTCATAGTTCAGTTATAGTACATATGTCCCAAATCTGGATATCAGAAATTTCATTTTTGTAGTTCCAAGAAAGGAAAAAGGTTGAAAAGTATCATCAGCCCTAGAAGTGAATTTTCAAGTCTCTCTATTGTTTCAGTACAAATTAGATATCAAACTACATTTAAGATCTTGGGTTGAATTTAAATAATTTTACTTTAGTGTGAACCATGTTTGTAGTTATTCAAAGGCATTTCTGAGGAGATTTTGTGAAGAAGAAAACTATGTGGTTTGTCATCTTGCTTGACAGCAGTCTTCATGTCTGCCAGCATAGCATGTCTGCCATGCATATTCTTAAGCTCTGTGGGAGAGAGTGTTTTTGGATAATTGTGGCTCTTACTTGGTTAAATACACTGGTGCACCTTAAAATGTAAGCACCTGTAAAATGTAGTACCATGAAGATAAATGAGGCATGTTAATATTAAATCCAAGGAGCTGAAAATAAATTAAAAAATAAATATGTGCCACAGCACATAAAAGCTTCTTAAAATGTTGAATTGTGCTAGCAAGTTGGTGCCTCTAGATAGGTATGGAGGAGGAACTGCCCAGCTTGTTTCCCAGGATGTGCTGTTTCTTCTGTCGTGGAGAATGATCAACTTCTCTCATCTTCCTGAATGTCACATGTCATTGAAGCTGGCTCGACTGTTCTCTTCCTGACCAAAGATTAATGAATGTGATGCTGAGATTCTCCTGAATAGGTGTAGCTGCATCCTGCCTGCACATGTGAATTACACATTATTCATTTCTGTCAGCTGGGGAAGCTGACTGACCCCCAGTGAAAACCTGTCAACATACACCTGGTTAGGTTCGTTTTTACATTCTTATTCAGTCTTTTGAAATTAATCAGTTTGCCTTCACATGCTCTTCTTTTTTCCTGGTTTGTGAGGTGAGGCTGTGAGACACCAGCAGTGACAGGGTGGGGTGTCAGTCGCTGCTGCAGCGAGGCGTCCCCTGTCAGTGCTCCCTGGCCCTGTGAGTGGCTGCCCCAGCAGTGGGGGCAGCTTGTTCTAACCCCCTGATGTGGGAGGCAGCAGGAGCAGAGGGAATAAAGAAAACATAAACTACTAACCATACATGTAAATGAACAGTAGTTTTAAGGTTAGTAAGATGCTGGTGCCTTCACTGTCATGATTCCATGTGCTTAATCTCTGCTCCCCGAAGGCTGAAGGTACAGTGAGCTACATTTCCCCTTTGGTTTCCAAGGGGCAGCTTTCTTCTTACCCTAGGCTGAGATTGTCAAGACTCTTTTTCCTTCAGCTCTGAACTGGTATTTTGTCCACATCGGTGCCCTGGAGATGTTAGTTCCATTTAGCTGCCAGCTGAGGTTATCTCCCTGAGCCCACTGTGATGTGCGGACATTAGCGCTTATTGGGAAAGGGGAATATATGTGTACACAAGTGCCATACGTGTTATTTTAAAACGCTTCCAAGTTAAAATTTAAAAGCTTTATTGACTCAAAGGGCCAGCCAATATTAATCTCTTGTTTTTCATTACTTTTCTAAGAAGGTTAACTTGACTGGGGTGAAGGAGCTAGAGTACATATATATGCAATTAAAGGCAGACTTGGTATCTTTTGGCTTCCAGAAATCTGACAAGTATAAATTAAATTTCTAGTGCATGTTCTTAACAGAGCTCGAACATCATAAAGAGAAGAATGTGTCCACTCATTATTTAAAATTCTTCTCTTTCTTCTGTAGGCTTCCTTTGTTGTTGATGAAGTCAGCAGCATCATTAAAGAGGTAATTTAAACATTTTCACTTTGTTGGTGTGAAATTTCATGTGTCATATGCTGTGTACTGTGCTTTCAGTAAAATGTGATAACTGATATGTAATAGATTTCTAGGTAGGTTTCTGCCAAAGTGCAGGTAACTCTTGATTTAACCAGTGTACAGACTTCAGTGGAAATGATACCAAACTTTAGTTGTGATATGTGTTGCAAATCCAAGAGGTATTTAAAGTAATTTCATACACTCCTCTCTGGTTGCAGTGCATCCCTATTAGGATTTCTTGGGGGGGGTGTATTATGTTAAACACTGTAGGAATAGATTTTATGTTTTAGTAAAATACAGGAGTTTTTTCTAGACTGTCTGCATATGCGTGTTATTGTGTTCTTTCAATATCCCTTTATCCAAAGTGAGTTCTTGTTTGTTTGAAATGATTGAACTATTCTTGTTGCTAAGAAAGATAAATTTTCTGTCTAGAAGATTTCTAGCAGGATTTGGAATTCCTCTTGTAGTCTAGTGCAGTCTTTTTGTTGTTGCAAAATAACTGTTTTGGTCAAACTCTGTAAATTGAATACACATGCTTTAATACATGCTCCTGTCTCTTCTGAACTCAATTTTGTGATTATTTTTAAAATAATTTCTGTGATGAAAAAATGTGCCAATGAAAAACATGTAGGTTTAATGTACTTTTATTTGTACCTCAAAGGGGAAACTGTTCTCATAAGTAAAATGGATTATTTGGCTGGAGGCTTCTGCTCTGTTAGTAACCAGCAACTACATGGGTCTTCTGTTTTAGTCTGGGGGTTTGTTTCCCAAAAATGATTCTGCTCAAAAATTGGAATTTCATTTGCATAGATTAATTTGTGTGAATGAGCTGTTGTACCACTGTGCCTTATTCTCTTCTAGACTGTTTAAGTGCAGGACCCTTTTCATATCTATGGCTGTAGGATATTACAAATAATCTAAATATCACAAAACAAACAGAGGGTGGCATCTGTGATGATTTCCCTTATGCCTGGTTCAGATTCTGACCTGCATGTTTTTAATACTTGAAAACACTTCCAACAGCTGGTGTGGACCAGCAGTATTTCGGATTTTTCTGTGGGTATGGGGTCCATGTTGGAAAGGGTTAATGGGTGCCTTGCAGTTGGCAGCAGAGCAGTTCCCTCACCTATTTGTCCCCCCCCAGGCCATAGAAGGTGCAATTGGTGGCAATGCCTACCAGCACAGCAAAGTGAACCAGTGGACAACAAGCGTGGTGGAACAAACCCTGAGCCAGCTCACAAAGCTGGGGAAGCCCTTCAAGTACATTGGTGAGTCCAGCTTCCCTTTCCTCTGAAAGCTGGAACACTCAAGTGCACCAGTAGGCGAGGGGTGGGGGAAGATCTTAGGAAAAACCTTAAAAACCTTGTCTGTAAACTGCTCATAAGCGTGCATGTTTGCTTATGTATGTGGATGTGTGTGCTAAGCTGAGTAAAAATGGAGCTAATGTTAATTAATGTTAGTAAGAAATTAATCAAAGCTTCTCTACTGACCAACAGTGACTTGTGTGATCATGCAAAAGAATGGTGCTGGGCTACACACAGCAAGCTCTTGCTTCTGGGACAACTCCAGTGATGGTAAGGAAAACAACTCTTGGATTTTCCAACTAGCAGCTTAATGCCAGTCTCTTTAAGACTAGACAGCATACTTTTTTCCCCCCTCAAGTTTGTAGTTTTGGAGTAATAGCATACTGTTTGGTATTTTTTCCATTTGGCTGTGATGCTAACTGGGCTGTATATGAAATGCTTGACTGTTGTGAAAGCTTCATTCTTAAGATTCTTAAAGGAAACAAGTATAAAAATTATAGGGGTATGCATGTAATCACTTCCTTCTGTTTCTGAAACCCTTTTTTGTATTTGCAGGAACCTGCACTGTGAGATGGGAGAATAAGACCATGTACTGTATTGTCAGTGCCTTTGGACTTGCAATATAATTGCCTTGAAATTGTTCATTCTTCTCTTTTTTATTCCAGCACTTGATTCCATCTCCACTCAAACTGTGAATACCTGAACAACTTTTTTTTAATGCATTTTTTTAGTAACTTTTCTTCAAAGGTAGAAATTTGAAAATACGCTGTTACCTGTTTTATGTTTGTACCTAGTACCATACCAGTGTTTCCTATACTTTTTTATCACTTCAAAACTCCTCTTCAAGGTGCTAATACTGAAATCTGCTGCAGTGTAAACACTTTCTCTAGATTTCTTAGACCAGTATAAATGAGACACTGACTTTCACACTTTGTACTTTTGGTTAGCATTAAATTATTGAAATTCATAACCATTGGTGTGATTCATTTAAACTTAAATCTTTTTTGTTATTGGGGGGGAAAGTTTCAGTTTTTTCAATTCTCTTCAAGATAGTCAAGCCACTTCCATAATTTTGCCAAAGTCACTAGAAAGTTGCAAGAAAATTAGCTTATGTTTATCAAAAAGTAGCTTGGCTGCATTTTTGGGACCTGTTTAATCTTTTTGTATGGTATTTAGAGCATGGAACAATAGCTACCTTCATTGAACAAAGATAAGAATCTTCTCACATTCTGGAAGTGCTCAGCAAGCTATACCTGGGTAATCGTTCACTTCTGCAGTCGGTTACATGCCTTAAGTAGGTCTTGAACTTACTTGCTACAGTCCATGTTAATGTTGCTGATTGCGAGGGTGATGAGTTCTGGTATCTGATGAAACATGAAAAGGGAAAAAGCTGCCTTGAGGCAATGGTGACTAAATAACATCTAAGTCTCCTGCCTTCTAGAGTAAAGCTGCAGAAGAATAACAAGTAAAACAAGTTTTCAGCTTAGGCTTGGGTAATGTTTTGTCAGCTAATAACAACAATGGGAGCATACTATGAATTTCAGAATACCTCTGCAAACAGCTGTGCTGCTGCTGCAAGCAGTAGCTCACTGCTAATGAAGCTGAAAGAGTTCCAGACCCATGTGGGACAGCATCCCTGGGCTGGAGTCAGTCTGAGAAATCTGTGATTTGCTTCTTTGTAGAAAGCCCTCTCTAATGTGTTCAGAATCTGTCTCTCAGCTAGAGCTGTTTGAGAGAGAGATGACTGCTAATACAACAGTATGATTCCACGACCTGGGGAGATGTAATACTGCAAATTCAAATGACGGGAGACGATTTGTTTGCCATAGTGTTATGTGCTCTGTGCTAACTGCTCAGTGTAGTCAGACTGTGGAAAGCCCTATGCTAGGCAAGGCTTTGACCTTCTTTCTCTCTATCCATATCTGCTGTTAGAAAAGCAAAACAGGTGTATTTATCAGCAGCTTTAGGCTTGGTACATTTAAGACTTCTAATAGAGCTGTAAGGCTTCTGTATTTCTGCTGACATTCCAGTTTCAAAACAGCTCTTCCAGTTTCAAAACATCTCCTTCATGACAAGCCATTTCATTCTTCTTATGAATGACCTAGTGGGTGCTACAGGCTATACAGAGTATGTATATACCTTAGCCTGAGAATCACATCCCTTACATTGCTGTAAGAAAGTTTAGTACGGGTTCAGTCTTCAGTCAGAAATGATACAGTACCTGCAAAAAGGAAATATTAAGATCAGATTGAACATCATGTCTAAAACAGTCATCAGGATCAGAGAGAAACTTGGCATGAAAAGAATAAATCTTTGCTCTCTTGAGTTGCTAAGGAAATTTTTTATTTGGATACTTACATACTTTTTCTCCTTTCCATCATGCCAGAATGATGCTGGCAGTGTAGTGAACTATTTATTTATACTTAAAAGTTTTGTGTACTTGGAGTCAATAATTGCTTCTTGGTCAAGCCATTCAGATATTCCTTGTCCTTTGTTCATGCTAATAATAGCAAATCCCTTGATTTTTTGCTATTTGTTGGTTCATGCATATGCTGAGGTGCAAAAAAAAAACCAAACCCAACAACTATTTGAGATGCTTGTCAGTGTAAAGGCTGCATGGGAGGAGAAACTCCTGTTGCATTAAAATAGGAGTTGTGCTACAGAAAGGTAGATACAGTTACGTAGCTGGTTTTACATGTGAGCAATAACCAGTACTTGCAATGTAGGTTTTAGGACTACAGAAAGGGATTTAGAGGTTGTGGATTTTTGAGTGTTGGTTTCCCACTCCCGTGATTAAAATAGTGCTTTTCTTTAAAATTACATATTATTGTTTCAGTGTTCTACAGTAACTGATTTTTAAATTTCCATTACCTTCAAACACTTTAGTTTTAAGCATTTTTCCAGAGGCTGATGGCCAGTTCATCTCAGCACCAAAGTAAAGCATTTGAGTGATGAACTGGCAGAGTCCTGGCTCTAGGTAATTAATTTGCCTTAAAAAAAAATAAACCCAAACTGTGGATGGAGCATTCAAGGTAATTACACAGTCTCTTGCCTCTTGCTTACTGCCACGGTCCTTCATATGATCACAGCTACAGAAATGGAGGACATGGCAGCCCTAGTCTGCAGAGGAGAAGGAACGGGGAAGCCATTTACAGTCGCTGCCACAGGAGTCTGACCTGTGTTAACTAAAACCTAAGGGAAGGGCTCTGGGATTAACTGCTGCTGCTGCTAAATAAGCACCACCCCATCAGATACTACAGCCAGGAGTAAGCTCCATATCCATTTGTGCAGGGACATTTGTGCCCATTTTATTCAGCAAGAGAGATTTCAGTCTCCCCTTGAGTTTATGTAAGAAATGGCATCACCCCAAACAGCAAGTGATGTGCTGATCACTTTTGCAGTCTACCAGCTATGAGCAGACTCTTGGAAGATAGAGTTATAAGAAGCTGATGAATGACATCAGCATCTTCATCATCTCTAAACCTGTTTTTTATTACTGGTATTAGCATTCACCAGGAGAAGTCTCACTGTCAGCATGGCCACAGCAGGCTTAGCAAAGCCACTGTGAAGCCATTTGAAAATGCCAGGTCCCTTATGTAACCTGGCTGGCATATTTAAAAAATTTAGCAACCTGTCCTTCGACCTTCAAGTCTGGGCAAGATAATAAAAAAAACCCTAACAAACAATACAAAACATCTGTGATGACACAGCCTCTTGGATCTCATCCTTATGCAATTAACCAAGTTTAAATATGCATAAGAAAATGCATGTAAACTGTAAATATGTGTAAGTCATGAAAACAGTTTATGAGAAGGAAACTAAAATTCAGTAGAAGGAAAATAAACCCAAGATACAATATAAAGATATAAAACTTTATTATGAACATATTTAACAATGATTATGCACATAAAGTCTTTCAAGAAACTTCCTTGAAGTAAAATATTCAGTTTTCCTTCATATTCCACATTAGCATGAAGTTTTACAACATAAATGGATAATTTGCTGTTATTAGCACAACTTACAGATACACAGAATATTTAACATGTCCTCATGCACACTTTCTCAAAGCAGCATTTAATTACAGCTTCTCATTAAACAGAGCATATATCTTACACATTTTTATACCATTTTGGTACACAATTTTTCCGTATTTTCATTTTACATATTTACAAACTCCTAAAAAAAGTTTTACAGTAATGCAAAAGTTATTACTGGCATAAGCAAAAGGAAATGGGTGGGGAAATTATGTGACTGGATAAAATGTCATTCAGCTCAGAGAAAGAAAACAGATCAAAGTCTTTCCTAGCTGGAACTGTTCTCCCCAGTATTGGTACCACAGATCCAATGCACAAGCTGTTTCTTACTGGTGTTAAGCCTTAGGCTTCCTCTTTGCCAGTCCCAGGAAAGTTTTCCATCAATTTCAACATCAACTGTATTTGTACAGCAAATACTACACAAAGTAGTTGCTATGACTGCCTTGCACTCAATCACTGATTTCTTAGAAGTCCCTTGTAATCACTGTGTACCTGGAAGTCTTGCAGTTACTAATGGATGAAGTCTCCTTTAGAGCCAGGATCACTATGTGCTGTGGGGCCATTTCTTGTTTTGTACAGTTGCAGTAGTGATGGAAATAACTATTTTAGCAATAATAAAAGGAAAGCCAGGCTAGCTTCTTAAACAGATTTCTTCTGTTTGACCCTTAGATTTCAATACTTAGAGGTGATTTATGCAACCTTCTCCCAAGCTGTTTACAATCCATACTGGAATATTCTTCAAATACTGTCTCTGCTCTCCAATCATGGAAATAAGAGGAATCTTGCTAGCAAAAGTAGTTCCTCATCTGGTTCATTGCTTTCTTACTGTATATTGAATTTGATGCAACAGTGATTCAACCAAGCTACCATAACACTGTAGCACCCCCAAAATGGAAAGTTACTTTGCATGGCAAACATCGCTTAAATATAATCTCTAAAAATGACCACAGAAATTATTTTCTCACTATTTTCGTAGTGCGATACTTACTTTAAATACACATTTCCCATTCTTAGCTTTTCTATTTCAACTTTGAATGTAGTGATGTAATGAAGTTTATTCAAAAACAACAGCAAGAGACATGGGTTGAAAACAGCTTAGAAAAAATAATCTCAGAGTTAGATTAAAAATATGTTTTTTAGTTAATGAAATCCCAAGGCATGACACTATTTGAGAGTTAACTGTAATAACCAGTTCAGACTGTGATAAGAAACATTAGTCTACTTTGCACATCGGTCAAATTTTATCTCTTCGTAACAATCTGGGAGAGAATTAAACAATATCAGAGGAAAAATATCTGAGTAGGTAAGAATCGTGTAAATATCAGTTTTTGAAAACCTACTTCCTGTACCCACTGTTACTCCAATGGAACTTGAAAGGATTTGGCTTATGTAAACAATGCCAAATTGGTTGTCAAGTCTGACTCTACACATTCAAGTAAGAAGAGTTAACTCAGGAATAGTAAAAATGAGAATGACTTTACAATTTTAGGATACAGAGCATCTCCCATTCCCTTTCAAAATAGTCTAAAAAAAACTGCTGAAGGTACATTTTACTACAGTTTACTGGAAAGAAAACCACCACTAATTTCATTTACTTCTTTAGTGTTTTTCTGTATGCTCTTGTGAAGTAATACCGATTAAGAAGTTAAATGGGAAAACCTGCTCTTCCTCCCCAGCAATTTCCTTTAGCCATCCATCAGTGCTTTGGCTTCTAACAAAGAAAGGATCCCTGGCACAAAAAAGGTTTTAATTGCAGATACTCTCAAAACATTTCACAGCTCTACATAATTTTAGAAAGTTTTCCCTCTCTCACACACACGCAATGTCTCATGACACATCTTTAGCAGAGCACTGATTAAATCTGAACTATTCTATAACAGCAAGGGCACAACCACATGAAGCAGTTCCTTTGGTCCCCTCAAAGTGAGCAGCTGCCTTGTGCAGCCTCCCCTTCATGATCCTGAAGAGCCACCAGGAGGCTATTGCAATGGGCACAGTCTAGAGCAGTTGTTGCATTAAAGCACAACAAATCTCTTTTTCCCCCAATATGATTCAGCAAGTCTAGTAGGATTTCATTGCACTATTCTGCTTAAACTACTTTAGTGATGAGCACAATTCCCTGATGCAACCCAGCACCATATTGTAGTAGATTAACAGTGCTTCTGAGACTCTTCTAGAGCAGCAGGGCAGAGAAATTTTACAAGAGTTAATCTCTGTTACAAGTACATGAAAAAAGGAGATACTTTAGAAGGGTCAAGTATCTGGAAACAAAAGTAGTTACAAACATCTTAAATAAAGAACTGAAAAATGGTGTAGGAGAAAACCAACTTCTAAATAGAGAAGCAGCAGCATTGTACAAGGAATACTTAATTCCCATATAACTTTGTTCCAGCTCAGACTGGAATACAGATAATCACAAAATGTGCTAGTAAAAGTTCCCATCATACAGGTATGACAAAGAAGTTGAACTGTGCACAGAACAGCTCACAAGCTGACTCTCAGGCATGTTCAATACATGAGCAACCACAACTGTTCCTAGCATGTAGAGGAACTATCTATTAACACAACTTAAGAGAAGACTGATATAGAAAAAAACCTCTAAAAATGAAATGTTTGGAAATTTGAAACTGTAATTCCTTAGAAGATTTTCATACTCTATTCTCTTCAAGTAACGATTTCCTCCCACATACAAGAAGACCAGTAAGAAGCCAGTACTAGCTTCCTTCTGAGATTTTTGTTGTTGAAATATTTCCATTTGAAAGGGCTGTTTAAAAAAACCAACACAGACACTTCTGCTATGGCAGTAAAACATGTAATGAAGCATATTATACAAACAACTTTGCACCACTGAGACTATTTTGGCTCACTCTAACTTGCCTGTTTGCCCATATCTTGCACTTACACATCTGGTAAACTTACTGAAATGTATTTTTAAAATGGCCTTAAGTCTATATCACTTATTTGAAGGAAGAATAGAAAGCTTGTGTCTTCTTGCACTGATCAAAAAACAAACAAACAAACAAACAAAACACTTCATTCCCTGCCTCCAGCTCAAAAGGCTAAGGTAGAAAATTGAAAGGGAAATGAGGCACTTCATACCATGGTGGACTGTTTGCAGGACAGCTAATGCAAAATGCAACATGAATGGCAGTATGCTGTAGATCATCCTAAAGAGGAAAAAAAAAAAAAAACCCACAAAAAACAACAAAAAAAAAATAAACAAAACTGAGTAGCAAAGCACTTTAAAGCACTTTGAAACTCAGTATGCAATCTGCGAGACTTTTAAACAGAAATAGATGATTTTAGTCCACAGACATCCTGCTATCAGGCATTTTATAAGACATGTAAAAATTTTGGTTTCTTAAGTTTTCACCACAGCCATTCCCATCATTTTTTTTTCTCAGTTTTATCCTTGTAAACAGAAACAGAAGCAGGATTTCCTTCCTGGGAGTTGATGTTCAGATGACAGCAGACTGTAGGAAACCAAAATGTTGCCCATCTAGGAAAACTTCAGAATTGGCTGAACTCCGATGAACAAGTCTGTCTGCATTGAAACCAGTCAATCAATCACTGTCCGACTCTTCTTTATACTTGGCTCTAATAGCTTGGCCGTTCTGAAGGGGCATCTCTTCATAGTCACTCCTGTGAAACAGACATGTGTTGTAACCCCTGAACATGGTGTTCAGGTAGGAAGTTGAAAATAAAGAGGAAAGTTCTAAACTACATTGAGGCATCAAATTGTTGGGTAAGAAGCTGGTATCTGTTTTTCTTCCTTGTGGGAGGCTATGAACAACGCATGATTTTTCTCCAGAAGATGATGCATAATAAAAGTTATTCCAGTGAAAGCCATTTTTCACACATTTGCAAGAAGCAAGCTGGCACTACCATTACTCATCTAACTAACCAAAGGCAAGCTATCCCAGCATGAACTTGTTCAGGTTAGTGCAGTGTTGGCCCCATCCTCACCGCTCCAGCCACTTCAGCATCTTTGGTAAAAGGCGAAAACATCATGGTTGTATTTCAGTGTCCAGCACAGAGACACCTGACTGGGATGGGTTTCAAGTGCTACTATAATTCTCATATTACATAAACTCACGCAAGGCAAGGAAGTTTTGCTAGACTTGATTTTTCTTCATTCAATAAGTGCTGGAGACTTAAGAAGCACCACTCTCCTTCTCTGAAGCCTTAACATATGAACTGACTCTTTGCTCTTTGCATCTGACTCCTGCTGTCCTTCCTGGTGTAAAAAGGAAGCCCCTTCCCTTCACAGCTCTTACTGCCTTCACTCCATGAGCTACCAGCATCTTTGTGTCAGCACCATGACAATCCCTTTTAGAAACCAAAAGCCCAAGTAAAAAACATGCTTTCTCATTGTATTTCTGTTTCAGAAAAGACTACATTTCTATTCTTTAGGCAGAAAACTTTCATTAACAAACCCTTCACTGAATTGATATGTAAAAGAACATTACAAAAATAACACACTAGAAGTAACTCTCCATAGGCATTTCATAATCTTACCCATAAATCACATCATCATCTGAATCATTCAGCATAGAAAAAGCAGGATTGTCTTTCAACTGTGATTCTGCAAAACATAAATAAGGGTTAATTTAGTGTGTTAAATATAGAAATGTGACTGTAGTTCTAACTCAACACTGTAGCAACAGACACAACAACTTCCAAGGCAGTCACAACCACAGTTCAACAAAACTATATCCAAACAGGAATTCTCTCCTTTAAATTCATTACCCTTCAGCCACATAATTATAGTGTTCTTAAGAGTTAAGGAGACAACATAATTATCTCATTTTTAGATAGATATTCTCCATGTTGTCTAAGTTCATTTCCTCCCCTGTGCAATTTCCTGTGTTGTATTTCAACCCGCACCTAAGTTAATTATTCCTAATCAAAAATTTTTATGTATTTATAAAGCACAGACTTCTTGGTTATTTCTAAGCTAAAAATATAGTAGAATAAAGTTGGAATCCCTTGACTGCAAGTCAGTGATTATTTTCTATCCTTGAAAGAGATGAAGGAAGGATTTGTAGCTTTATGGTGAGATGAAAAGAAATACATGCTTTGCAATTGCCATTTATGACCATTCCCTCTACCTTGTTTTAAGGCCTTCATTTCTCGCATAATCTGTGCTGTTTAGCTACCGTTCACTGTTATATGCAAGTAAAATTCAATCTAGCAATTTCCTGTAGCATCTTTTTCCTGGCAGCATTTTACCTTCTGCTGTCTACAAACAAGTATTTCTGCAATCCAGCAGAAGACTTTCAACTTTATCTGCATCCAGCCAGTTATTTTTCCATTCTGGATGTAAAAATAGCATTTTTCTGAAACAGTTCTGTCTATCTCAACTCTAAATTAGAGAAATTAGAGCAAGAATGAGCTCCACTATTTAGTGCCTTCCCCCTGCATGCTCTCAGCATACAAGATATGACAGGACAGGCTCCTAGATAATCTCATCTAGGCCTCCTTTCCCATGACAGGTTGGGCCACATCATCTTTCCAGGTCTCTTCCTACCTGGGCTCTTCTATGGTTCTGTAGCTTGAACAGAATGCTTAAAGCAGAGAACATACTCAGTAAAAATATTTATTTTTAATGATCTTTATCTGTTAGTGAGGGAAATGCTTTATAATCATCATGTAAGTCAGACTGTATCCTTTACATCAGAATGCAAATCCAGAATTGCCACTGACTCAATGCTTTATCTCCCTTTACATGGGCTCTGTGCAGCCCTCCCCATAGCAACTTCTCCAAAATTCTTCCCATATTAGAGATCAGTTTCACTCCTACTTTTCCAACAGCATTTGGATTTCAGAGTACAGTCTGCCAGCATACCAATGTATTAACTTTCATTAGAACAAAGTACAAATGAAGTGATGTTGTTCCTTAAGGGCTGTCTGTGAGTCACTTCAAAGGTTGGTGCATCACATGCAAACCTCACACTGACTGTAAACTTGATCTAAGTGCACTAAGAATTCAAGCCCAGCTAATCAGTTGATTACATTTTATGTGTTCCTTCATATTTCCAATACTGATTTGCTCAGGAGCAGTGAGTTCAGCTTCTGGTTATGTTAACCAGAGCAAACCAGAACAGTAATGAGACAACCAGAAAACAAAGAAATTGCACAGCATCTGCTAATATGGCAGCTCTTGTCACCCACATTTGCCAGACAATGGCTCACACTCACCATACAGTGCATTCTTCGAGGGGGAATACACGAAGGCTAATGTGTAGAGATAAAAGTTCAGTAACCCATAAAATGATAAGAATTCTGCTGGTACTAAGTGTCAAGGATATTGCTCAATATAGTTCCATACATATTAACTTTGGAAACAAGACCCAACCCATACACAGGCTGTTTCAATGGAAAGAATGTTTACCTTACTGAAGTTTGTGAGCACGAATGGCTAAACAAAACTGCATGTTTTAAATACAATTACAACTAATGTACTCAATCTATTTCAAGGTAAAGCTCCCACTGAAAACAAAGCTTTAACACAAGTAACATTTGCTGAAGTACAGTCTGCTTGCAAGCAGTGGAGTGCATGGTCAATCGAATAATTTCTGCCTTGAACGCTGAAAGAAAGCAGAGTAAGTTGGGTGTTCAAGTGGGTTTCGTTTGGTTTATTTTTTAAAAAGTTCTTCCTTGGCACAGTGATGAAGGAGAAAGGACTACATGTGGATAGAACTCTGAAGATGTTTTTTTACCATTGTCTTAGGTAAATACTAAAGGTTTACATATTGTTTTCTCCTACCTCCCAACTCACACCTAAGCTAATCAGCAACCAGAGCAGCTAGAGTCACACAAGCACTCTCAAAAAGTAGAATGTATTAGGATCTCATGGTTCAGGGCCAGGAATAAAGATCACAATTCTGTTGTCAACAGACATCAGAAATCATCTCTCCCAAGCCACTAAAATTCTCTGTTGTGACCTGTATCACATGTAGACTTGGAACAATACTCAAATGCATTTTCAGTGACATCAAAACTATTAATTTCTCATATTTTAGTATGCCTCATGACAACTGGTAAATATAGAGCGAACAACTGAGGCAGCAAATACAGCCAAATTTGCCATAATATCTCATTAAAATTAGTTAGATATACACTAGACATGCATATCTAAGACTTCATTCCTCTTGGAGAGTATCACAAGCAGTTGTGATGCATGTCATGTGGACACACTAGGTAAGACTGTGTAGGTCATAACCTTTACGAAGAGCCATTACAAAACGCTGACAGGAAATCTCAAACAGAACAGACTCAATTTCAAGAGTCCACCTAGAAGTCAAAGGTCTCAGTCTTAGGTACATCATTTTAAAGCACCTTCTGCATGAAAACAGGTTAACATTCCTACTTGAGCAGTATCACAACAAAAGGATATAGTTCTGATAATGAGTTGACAGCTCAGCAACAAAGTTGTCCTGTAGAACTTGTGCTCCAAAGCGTAGGTAGAGTATAACAATGCTGTGGGGAAAAAAAATAAAGCATATAGGTGTACTGTGTCCTTAGGCTGCAAAATTGAAATAGTAGGTTGACAGAAAAGTATATAAGAGAATAATTATGTTAACATGCTGACGATTTATTTTAAGATACATTTGCTTTGTTAGTTATAAATTACGAATGATTCTTTTGTGATTAAAAGTTAGCATTCAGCTGAGAAAAGCAGAAATCCTCAGATTTCATCCACTACAGACAATTCAACAGTCAATAGCTATTTGAAATAACAGCTTGGTATAGGGAAAACAGATATTAACAGTAATGTAAGAAACTAACTGCAAACTTCTGGTTTGACTAAATGAAGCCTACAAAGCTCCAGAAGGGTTCTGCCAAGTGAACTACTGAATCTTGTGCACTGCCATGGTAATAGAAATAATATAAAGTTAGCTCAAAAAGCTTCAAGAAGGGTTAAAAATTTACAAAATGCTTGCCATCACAATAATATTAAAAGGCATTCTTCAGTTTCACTGACTAATTTATTAGCAACAAAATGTATTCAAAGCCCCCCCAAAAAGGTTAGAAAAGTTAGAATACTGACAAATGTACTTTGAAAAGCCTTACCTAATGACAAGCACTACAAAGGTTAATGCAGTCAAGAATTTTAACCTGAGATCTGAAAAAGATTGAGAAAAGTTGTTATCAGTGAATTTACACCTACATCTAGGAGAAGCAAGCCCGTTTGGGAAGAATCAGAAGTATTCCTTACCAACATAAGGCATGTTTCGAAGTTCTGAGCATGCCCTCACTATCAGGAACAAAAGGTAAAGAATGTACGTGGTTGCCACCACAAGGAAGAAGATTTTCATTCCCTATAAGGAAAGTGTTAGTGTTTATTATTTAATAAGATTTTATCAATAAAAATAATTAGTTCCCAAAAGCACAACATAGAATGGTCCATTTATGCAGGGAAAGTAGGCTTATGAAACAAGGATGGTGATATATTCAGGGAGGTTTTTGGGACATATAAAGAAAGGATGCTTAATAGAAGCCAGGATTTTGTTAACTGAGTTCAGAGTTGAACTCCAAAAACACAGCTCCCAAAAACAATACAGGACGTATGTACATCAAATCCTCCTTTACAACAAGAAAGTCTGAAATTTACTAGGGTAGGGGACCTTAGCAGGAGTTAAGATGTACAAAACTGAATAACAGACTTAAAATTTTTTCTTTCAATCCCAACAAACTTGTGGTGTTTAGTCTCCAGATTTGCAAGACAATTTACTTTTTCAGTGGGACAGATCTCAACATGGTCTATGCATGATCTAAAGCAAAAACAAAAGTTCTCTGTCAGAATAAGACTGTCTGACCAGTATTTTCTGTTTTCTAAACTGTGTCATACATTTTTATAGAAGAACAAGTCCTATATCTTCTTATACTGCCTAACTGTACTGGACAATTGGACAAAAAGAAGTAATTTGTGACTTACCTGGAAATTACCTGTGTCAACCCTGTATTGATATGTAGGGTCATGTACTTCATTCACTCTAGAAAAGATTCAAAATTTAAAAGTGGTACGTGCACAATTCCAGACAAGGCTAAAAAGACATGCTAACAAGAAACCCACTCACAAAGAAAAGGTTTAAGACTACTATACAGAGTTTATAACAAAAGGGTTTGGCTGTGTAAGTTGGTGCAATGCCATTAATTCCAATGTAGTCATGACAATTTACCATATACAGCAAACTGAATTTGAAGAAATATGAAGGATTTAAACTGGGATCATGTCTAATCTCCCCACTTGTTTTTTGGAAAATTCGAATCTTGTAAAATCCTACAAGCCTTCAGGATTCAGTGTCTACATTTTATCCTTAGAAAACTGTGGCATGAGGCCTTCCCTCATAGCAATTTTACTAATAGCACAAGCATTTCCTGCAACTGCACTGCTTTCAATAATGTACAATGGCAAGGAGAAAGTCAGAAGATATCTTCCTTCTCAGAGATAAAATAAGAGGCAAACACTTGAGACTAAAACAGTACAGAAACTACAAATGTATTAAAATGGGTGAAGTTTTCTGGGTGGGAAGGAGTGACACCTTTATGTTAACACAACAAATTGGAAAAAAGGGAGAACCACTAAACCAAGCAAAAGAATAGAGTTCTGAATAAAGACAGCATAGCTTGACTAAGTCATGTCAGTACCAGTTGTACAGGTTTAATAACAAGAAAATCTGGTCAAACTATGTCATAACTAGCTACAGAGAAACTGTTGCTACAACTACTAAAAGCTGATTGAGCCATAGTACTAGAGTGATTCTTATAGGGAGCCATAACACGTTGACAAAGTAGTCATTTCTAGATTGCACTCAGATTTATTAAATTATTTACTAGGTTGTCCATAGAGAACTGTTTTCAAATCAGTCACCATTTGCAGAACAGAAAGATCTAAGAATTTGAATTCCACTCCTGTATCACAATCAGAGCATTAAAAACAGATACCACTAGGTACACACAATCTTCTCATTCTTGAACACTCTCAGCTCATACTTATGTAATACATTTTTAATTACTTACGTTTGCCAGATTCCCAGTGTAACAGAGGCCAGCCACAACAGTCCAACAATAAAGAATTTGGGCAGATAAAAAGTTAAGCACTTTCTTTCCCCCTGTTAAGAAAACAATAGTGCGGTGAAAGTGTGAACCCACACTTGAGATTTTATTCATTCTTGACAAAATAAAATAACTATCATCTTTGTTTCACTCAACATGAACTGGATTAAGAAACTCATCTTCTGTATTTTTAACCTGCACAAGTGACTAGAGAAGACATTACATTTATGTATCATCATTTACGTTAATAAGATGAAGTAGAGTTGGAGCATCCTATTTATAAGGTCCCACATATCTCACAGATAATGCAAACACAGGAATAGACTCCAGAATTCCTATTTCTCTTATGTAGTATTTTAAAGTAGTTTAAAAAGTCAATCAACTACCACATACAACATCAAAACCCTTCAAGCAAGAATGAAGCATAATGGCATCATAATTCTGACGACTGTCCCATCTATTTCATTTAGGCTTGGTTGACTCAAAATAATCTACTTCATCATAAATCATTCTAACTCCAAAGCTTCATATGTCACACTGTATTTTATGAATAAAACAAATGTCTGTTTTGTAAGAATTTGATTTCATTTTTGTCACCTTTTGAGAGAACTAAACAAAACAAGTCCTGCGTCCTCAGTAAGTAGAAGATACTATTGCATCTCTTACCTGTACTCTTATACCATGGTAGACACAAAGCCAGAACAACAACAATGCACACAGAAACAGTGACTGGAATAGATCATCCAGCATTCCAGGAAACCAGCTGTTCACCAGAAAAGAAAGGGGGAAAAATGGATCTGTAGCAAAAACAAAACAAAAGTTAAACAGAGAGAGAAAAAAACTTTCAATATGAAAAGCAAAGCAGAATCTATCTTCAGCAGAACAAAAAAAAAAACCTAGATTTTTTTAAATTATACCAGTAAATGAAACTGAAGCTTGCTTTATTTTAAGGAAATTAACAAAGAAAATGGTGCCACCAGCAACAATCCACTCTGCTGTAGAAATAATCTCAAATGGTTGCCAACATTTCAAGAAGACTTGAAGTTTCATTAGATTTTCTACTAAACCACTGTTAATGGTGACAACCTAAAAAATTATCATATAATGACTAAGATGCAAATATTCTTTTGGTACTGCTAGAAAGTGCTAGAATTTGCTGTGTTTCACTGGACTAAAAGCAGCCTCCATTTTTAACTAAAGCATGAGTATCTGAAAAAAGAAGAAGACAGCAGACAAACAGAAATTGAAAGGTTAAGTATGGCAGGCACCTATTCCAGTCAGAGCTTTAAACAAACAGTTGACATCCATGTGACTGAGAACAAAATCCACCCACTCATTATGCCCTCAAATTTGCTACACTTTGAAAGGGTTGGGTTTTTTAAAATTTAGTTTTCTGAAGCTTTATAAACAACTGCTTATAAGTTCAGGGAAAAATTCCATTTTGCCTTCTCTTTTTTTTCCTGCTTCTTATTTGAAAAGGTGCCTTTCTAAAAATTCAAGGATACAAGTACCATTGTAAAGCAGCAAGAGAGGAAGTAGGATGGACATCCATTTCTGTTCAATACCCCAGTCTCTCATGGAGAATTTCCGCAGGGAATGTGCAAACAGACACTATAAAACAACAACGATTTGTAAGGAAGGAATACAGCCTTCAATTGTTTAAACAGAGTTAAGAGAGAGCACAGCACACTACAAAGGTTACTTCACAAGGCCTTTGCCACTGAAAATACTGTAAAACGGGAGCCAGGCCTCCTAGTTTTATTTCAAGTTTGCTCGCTGACCCCAAAGCAAATTACTTAATTTCTCAAGCAAGCTGAGAAGTAAACCAGCCAGTACATGAAAATCAACAACGTGTGGAAAAAAAAAAAAAAGATGCTGCCTCATTACTGGTCACACACTATCAACGACATTCACTTGAACTCACTTTTTAGAAAAGCAGATTGCATTTTATATTCACAATTACCTGAGCAACATCATCTGTGAGAAAAATGCTATGGAAGCGTGCAGTACTTTGGTGGCCCTACTCTGAAAACTCATGATTTTAGATTTTATATTGGGTTTTTTTTCTCCAAATACTTCTTTTCCAGGAGCCAAGACAGGTTAGAGAGGAGACATCATCTAAATCATAGCATAATTTAGCTTGTAAGGGACCTCTGGAGGTCATGTGGCCCATCCTCACATGCAAGGCAGTGGTAATTTTAACATTAGGTCAAGAACAGCCCACACTCTGGCCATCCTATTTCTAAGCCTACCTACACTGCAAAAAAAATACTTTTCTTTAGCATCGCATCACAATTTCCTTTGTCTAAGCAATTTTTTTTTCTGTTTAGTCCAAACCCACAGTGTAGAAAAACAAGTTTTCACACTTATCCTATTTTCTTAATGTCCCTTCAATACCACTTGTAAAAACATAAAAGCAGCAACTACGTAAGTATTTCAGAAACATTTTTACACCCATTAAGTGACATGTCAACTTTGCTGCCTGGGGTTAAATTCCTAAACACAGCATTACAGAGCAGTGTTATCAGCTGCCTACATAATAAACTCCAGAAATGCTGCAAAAAGATCTTACCGTGACCATAAAAGTAAGAACTACAAAGACAAATCGGAACCATATTTCCACTTGTGAAAAGGTGGGATTATAGGTCTTCCACTACAAGAAAACACAAGAGCCCAATGAGGAGTATTTTGACAGACTACATATGACATCAATAATTAGCACTATATTGCAGATACTGAAAAGTTCAGTGGCTTTTCAAAATTTCAAGGTATAACCAAATTCCATTAAGTCACCATGGAAAAATAAAGATAAATTTGTAGTCGCAGGACTACGATAAAAAGATAAGCAAAACAGCCTAATTGCCTTGCTTCTCTTTTATCCTGCCACTTTATAACATACCCAGTACTGTCATAGGTTAAAGCTCTCACGACAAATAGGACAGTCTTCATTGATCTCAAGTGCACTTTCAATCAAAGTTTGAATGCCAATAAATTAGTAAATCCAGTGTATTGTTCTGTACTACCAAGGTCAGATGCATAAATTGATTATGAAGAAGTCAGCAAGGTACAGCGGTACTTCCTGTAAGGAGTTTATTTTCTTAAAGCTTATTCACTTGTCTCAGAAGTTAAAAAAGAGAAAATCATGTAAAGGAAGGACAAGTAGCTTACTAGAAACAGAAATCTTTACATAGGTTAAGGGGGAAAGCCTCCTTCTTCTACTCTAATTATTAGAAGGGCATAAATATTAATTATGACATGTTTGCATGAACTCTGGTCTGTTAACGATTTATCTCATACCTGCCATGCTTCTGAAGCCATTTTTGAAATGTAAGCTCCCTGGCACAACATATGCTCTGCTCATCTGAACAAGAAGCTTTACCTTTCAATGTATTAAAATCTGTCAATCTCTGTCTTGTCTTTTTAAACTGTAAATATAGAACGAAAATTATATGTAGAGAAACCTATTATACAAACGGCAATCCATAGATTTCAACTGAGATCACCATAAACAATTGTAGTAATGAAATAAATGTGACAATTTTAATTGCTGTAGGACAGTTTGGGTTGGAGTTTCTTTGAGATTGCATACAGGTCTGCCTTAAAGGCAGCCTGCAAAGCAAGACAAAAAACTGCAAAACTATAAATGCTCCGATACTTTGTTCTGTTTGAAATCTGGGACTAAATAATGGGTTTGTAAGCCTAGGGTTTTCTTCCCCTTAGAGGTTATTTTTAATTATATGCTTTAAGCACTAGAGTATTAAAAATATTAATATTTAGAAAGCTAATTTGATATGTTAAAAATATTTTTCCTTTACAGCAATATTTTTGATTGCTACCTGTTCTAACACACCGAATGCTATACAGGAAGATATACCAGAGTAAGCTGTATTATAAACTTGGTTTAGTTCCCTTTTCTCCCAGTGCAAATGTTTCTAAATTTCCTTCTGGAGTCAATCAATACACATGATATAAGTGCTTTATAAGCAATCTTTAGCACTATTAACTGAGATATTTATTCCACTGGAGATCGTTTGAGTGAATTATTTTAGCAACCTGCTTGTATTAGCTGAAAAAAAAAAAAAAATTCTCTTCCTAATAAGCACAGTGTCCCCTCAAAAAATCTCTTAATTTTTCTTTGAGTTAGTTAAACCTTTCCAGCCCACACTTTTATGAATCCTGAAAAATTTCGCTAATTCAGATACACCTCCTGGAGAGCCTGAAAAAAATACCATCCTGCAGACAGGCAACATCTCTATAAGCAAATGCAGAAAACTGGATGTTCTAATCTAGCTTGCCTATTGTAAAAAATATCTCCCAGCATTCAGACTGAATTTATCTATTACAGAATACAGCAGCAGTAGCACTGACAGAAATTTTTTTCCTTATAGAGTTAAAAAAATTGGTCTAGACTCTTATCAACAGTAAATGCTGTAACAGCTCTGACATTAGTAGTGACAGAAAAAATAATTATGATACATTTTTCTATTTCTCTTCAAAAATCTGACACTGCTTTGTTACAGTTAAAACACACTTCTACAGCATTAAAGAGACTTCTTCTAATAGTATAAATCTTCATACTTACTGTGAAAGTAATATTCTGGATGGTGTACGTCAACTTGTTTAGATCTTCAAAGCTAACAAATATGTTGTATTGAGTGTAGTTCAGGTAGCCCAGGTGAGCAACAATGATTTCACTGCATTTCTGTGAACAAACATAGAGATTAGTATACATAAGTCTTCAAATTATTCCAGAATATGGACTGTTAGTATAGGTTGGAGAATTTGTTCCTAAATGGTTCAATATTGAAGATATTTATTATACATCTCACCAATCTCAATCAGTCTGATCAAGACTTTCTTCAAAGATACCAGAGAGAACAGAAGAAACTGATAAAGTCAGCCAGGTGGATCAGTGGCTGAACAATAAACGGTGCCAACTTTTCACTTGAGCTGGTGACAGCAACTGCTTGCAGCACCAGGATGGAACCAAATAAGCTGGTGAGATGGGGCTACCTTGTACTAACTAATTTTTAAAAGTTAACAGGAAGAAAGAGAAAACCCAAGCATATTGCTCTCTTGGCTAGTGTAATTAAATCTAATGGAGTACTATTAATTAATTTCTGCAAATTTTATATACCTATATAAAAAGAAAACACTTGATTTACTATATACGCTTATAATAAAAAACTTCAGCTATGTCCTTCCTAAAGGATTTCCATCTGGAGAAGCTGCTTTGAATGTCTTTAAGCTTAAAAATTTCAGTGAAAATTACATTAGAATCTCCAAGTATTTCTTCACAGTGGCAAAAAATTTGGCTTTTTCGGAACACAGTTGCCAGCTGATTTCAAGCAGATTCTGCAAGGTGTTGGAGAAGAATTTTTCTCTCCTCTGGAACCCCTAATCCAATATTCTGCTACAATACCCCTTTCTTCAGAACTGCTAAACCTGTTTAGGTGACCAAACAGGACCCACTGCTTTACTGACAAAGAGCAACTCTAACAAAAAAGAGGGATCTTTAACCAGCAATAGACACAAGTCACAGAAGTAAACAGAAAAATGATGGGACAGGTAGGGGTCTTGTCAGCACTACTGCCTACATTGCCATTATAAATAAAACTGTCCTGTAGAGTCTTCCCTCAGACATGTTTAAAAGGTACATTCTTATTTGCAATGTAAAGTAGCATGCACACAGATTTAAAGAAGATGCACTACATCAGAGTTTTATTTAAGCAAGTGCGTACTTGTGCACAACTGAGTAATCTTGTCCGATTGTGAACTTGATTGTTAACGTATGGTGTGCTTCCATCCTTCACCACTCCCAGGACTTTGACTGTCATAGTCACATTCTTCTTGAGGGACACTGGAATTAAAACAGAAAACATAAATCTATTGTTACATACAGAAATTAAATCTCCAACAGAGTTCCAAAATCATTTAAAACACATATGCTATCCAAATCCTAGGAAGACTTACCCAGTCATACATTACTGGAGTAGGGGTACAGTATTTTTATACATAAGCAGTAAGTCACAAGCCCTGTACTGAATCTTGGTGACAGATTAACAATTACTAATGCAGTATTTCTCACATATATACACAGAAGTTGTATTGAAAAATCAATACCAATACGATCTACACATCTAATTCCCCCCAAAATGAAGAAGGAAATACACAGATTACCTAGATACTACTGCTTTCACAAAAATAACAAACAACTTTCCCCCTACTCCTGTTGCTTACAATTCAATCAGTGAAGTCCATGTCTTAACCAAGGGAGGGGGGTGAAGTGGAAGAAAAGCGTATCAGTGGAAAAACCCATCAACCACAGTCAGAAAGCAACAGGATCATGTGTGTGACAGATAGAATGAAAGATACAATAGAGAGGTTGCTATAGCAGTTTCCTGAGAATTAGGTCAGATTCTCACCATCGTGCTGATCCAACTCAACCACACAGGTCAGCCACAGTTGCTGGTTGTAAGTTGACAGTGGTGGCGAACTTAAATTAAATGGCTTCAGCTGCAAAAAAACCCACAAGGTTAGCACCAGCCTTTACACTGTTACATGACATACCTGTAGTTAAAACAATGCGAGGCATGTTAATTATGTTTGTGACAATGTTTTTGAGAAGAGATTTATACCTGCTACTCTACATGATAAGCAGCTCACATAAGAAGTCTTCCAAAGAAGTAGCTTAAACAGCACATGTATTTTGCAAAGCACTGAAGTAAGGAAAGGTACAACCACCTAAACCCCATAAAAGCAGCAGCAATAAAACAGAGAAGTTCAGATATAAAAACCAAAATCTTGAGGCCCAGCCTGAAAGTAAGAAATAATTTTTAACACTTTACATCAAAAGTCAGATTTGTGGACCTTCATGTGCTACACAGTTTTAAACCTGTTAAACTATAATTACAAAAAAGTCCTATTTTTCACTAGGTTTTCTAAAAATCCTACATTCAGTTCAAAAGAATGAAAGGTATCATTAACAGATAAAACCTAGACACAGGAAAGACTCCCCTAATTTGAAATCAAGATGTGCTTTAAAAGAAATAAAATCCACCCACAGTACTGTATCAATCCAAACATATAGAGGTGACTGGTAGGAAAACAAAAAAAAAAAAGAAATGTCCCAGTATATTTAAAGGAAACGTACTTTATGAAAAAACCCACAACAAAACCTTTTTTGCACTTTCACAAAAATACTTCAGATATTAGGTTGACACTGAAGAGCTAGACAAACAAAAATGCAAGAACCAAGAACCAAAATATGAAAGTATTTGAGAACATGTGAATGTTCCTTTTAGGAAGCCAGATTCCATGTCTTGGTCACATGATAGTGAAAAATTAACGAGAAATATTTCTTTACAGATGATAGAAAGGGAAATCACAAGAGGGATAGCATTACTTGCCACTGAGCGCATTGTTATTCAATTCATGTTCTCAATTTCTATTTCTGAACCCCCTACAAGAATCTCCAACATCAATTCACAAGGGAAAAATTCACGTTTCTTTATCAGAAACTGCTGTGCAGAAACATCCTAGAAATCTCTACCTGACCTCTCACAACAGTAACAGAGCAGAAACTGTTGCTGGGCTATTCATGAATTAACAAAGCAATAGTGCAACACTGCATGTTCAACTTCAAACTGGGAAGCACCACTAAGATATTCTGCAGTAAAAGTTTAAATATTTAAAATAACTGGGGAGAAAGAGGGAAATGTTTAACATTACTAACATCAAATAAAGCCATTCATATAATCCAACAATATTTATTAACTCTTACCTTGAGGCTGTTATTTAAGTCAGTTCTTGCTACAGAAGTTTCAATTACATTAGGACCTACACAATATATAAGAAGGAAGTAAGAAAATAATATTGAAGTATACATATAAGTGATTATGTAAATATAGGTTTTCAAAAGACTGTACAAAATGCCCCCTGCAAAGCAGGTAAATAGTATTCCATTTTTCAGATGCTTCAGATAAAGGGTAAAGCACTTGGATATTTCAATATAGTTTATAAATTTGACCTGCATGTTCCTTTAAGCGTCTCTGCCATGGTATTTCTACACATCATTAAATAAATTAAATTATAAATCAAGAACTCCAAGTCAAAAGCCCTGAATGTGTACTCTAAACTACTGCAATTTAGAAGCAGTGTTTATTCATATAAGTCTGTATCTATCTATCTATGTATATATATCTCCCAAGAGTTTATGGGAATGCAGTCATGAAAGCACTCAGCTACAGAACTCCCCTGTTTAATTAGATCAGGTTGCTGAGGACCATGTCTAGTTAAGTCTAACATCTTTAAGGACAGAGACCCCCACAACCTGTCTGGGAAACCACCATTACATTAAGAATATCTAAGTGGAATTTCTTGTGTTCCAGCTTGTGTTGCACCTCAGAGAAAAGCCCCATTTTCTGCATAACCCCTGATAAGGTGGTTCCAGACAGCGGTACAATTTCCCTTTAGGTGTGCAAGAGCATGGGGTACTGAGGAAAAGAGGAATGCACAAAACATAAAAGGACTAAACCAGGAAATTGACAGGGAAGAGTAGAAAAAGAGTAGAAAAATATAGACACCTTCTGCGTCTATACAGCAGGTTGTGAACACACACAGAGTGGATATATAGCAGATAGGGACACGAGCAAGACATGTACACCTGTATCTGGGCCAGGAAGATCCCTCTGTCCAAATGGTCTCTCCCTGTATATATTTGGTCTGGCAATTCAATGGGATTTTTTAACCCTCAAAATATGCTCACTAAATCACAAACTCAGTATCATAAAAATTATGCAAGAAAAGCAGTTTCTCACAAAGACCAAACACTTCAAACTTACTACTGAGAAACAATGGAAAAGAAGGAAGCTTACAAATGAGCAGCATGGGATCACTCTGTCCAAGACAGGTTAGCTGTCATGACAGCTCTAAACATGCAGCACTGCTTGGGTTCCTACAACAACTCTAATAACAATATTAACCATCTTACAGACTTAAAACGAAAAAATAAGCATTTCAGCCATCGCAGCCAGAATTTCATACTAGAATTGCTGTGCAACATCGCTAACAGCCACTCACTGTAAAGCCAGTTCTGCATCGTTGAACTTTTCAGTTCTCAAGTACATATAAACCAGATTTTTGATAGGCATTTTTTGTTTTAAAAAGCAAAACTGAGTTTCAGTAGGTGTTCAAATTGGTAAGTTATCACATATCAGTAATTAAGTCTTGATGAAACAATTAGAATTAGTCTTTTTTAAGGGTTTTATTTTTTTAATTGAAAGATATGAACCAATATTGGGAGAGAAAGATCACAGTCAAAGTTTTTAAGAACAGCAACCAAACAAATAATGAAGTTCTAGTGCTATAACTGCTTCTTCTCTAGCAAATGATATATAAAACCTCTTGAAACAAAATGATGCTGTGGCTGCGTTAACAAATGGAGACTAATAGAACTAGTTATTGTTTGTCTTTTAGTCTTGCTCACTTAACATAATAACAGATGAAGGCAAAGAACCACCCTGAGATGATAAACTGCACAGCTACAGAAAATGAGTTCTTGCACCTTGGATTTTCTTTGAATTGTCTCACCCCAAAGATAGCACAGATCCATTGTGAAAAGAGAAAGAAAGTGAGTGCAGCTTGGAAAAAAGACCAAGTAAGTCTGTGTTTGTTTTGGGTTACAGGAACTGTAAGAGCAGCATTCATCTCCAATCAAACTGTCTCGATTTCTCAGATGAAAATCAAGAGTTCTGCCAGGCTTCCTGAACTGTAGGTATAGATGTTGAGTGTGGGCAATGGCATATTTAAGTAGCACAGAAAATATGGATGTATCTCCCACACTTTCATTTACTTAGTGGGTTTGGTGAGCTTTTCTCAGACTGTACCCTTTAATGAGGGAGCATGCTGTTGGTAAGGCCCCTCCTATTCACAGGAAGCAAGCAGCTGTCAACAAAAGCCCTGAGGAATATCACAGTAATTTGCTCAGTGAGTCTCCTCCCAAGGTAAACAGCACTCTTTTAAAATTATTTAAGTTAAAATAATGAATAGTGTCAGCCAACCTATCCGGCAAACCAATCTTACAAGGACAAGAATCCCATAGCCATGCCAGTTCCTGAAGGGGATCACGAGCAAGGCCTGGGACCACAGCATGCTACAAATGACCAAGTGGTGCTTACAGCAGCCAAGTCCCCTGGGCCAAAGGTAACTGTATCATCAGATTACCCTGCATGCAGGCACAATACACCAGCATAGCTTCCTCTCAGGTTCTGCTACTGACTAAGAACAAAACACTCAGTTTTCTCTTCAAGGAACATTACTTTTTGCCTAGTCTTACATAAAACAACTTTCTTTCATTTCTTGCAGCCTGGCAGTATAAGTACACAACTACAAATACGGTTCAATTTTAAAGCCAAATAGCCAAATTACTAAATTAAATAATTCCTTTCTTTCTTCCTTTATCATAAAACGCACTTTTGCAAATATGTTTATGTAGTATTTTAGTGGCCAAATAACGCCCTTCAGCATCCTTCACCAAGTCACGGAATATCAGCGGTTAACCTTTATGAACTGAAAGCCTATTTAGACCCTTCAGCTGCTATAATAAATCATACAGCAGGAAAAAAGGTTTTATTTCACAGACAAATTCTATTACTGAAGGCTATTATGAAAAATGTACTGCCTAGAAGGCACAGATGGGCATAAAAAGCCCCAACAGCTGCCTCCAATTAACCCGTCCTTCTTGCCAAGGCAGGCAGGACTGGATGGCTCCCAGGCCTGGGCAGCCCTTCTCACTCTAAAGGAGGTGACAGACAGGGCAGAGGTGGGAACAACCCAACAGACAGGTCAAAAAGTGTCAGAGAGGGGCACAGGAGAACCCACTGGATATGTTGAGTGATGTGGAAGTCAGCAGTAAAGTAGAGGAAGATGGTAACAACCTCAAGTAATTCTTATATAGGGGGTGAGTTGCTTAATGAGTACCAGTCCCACCTTTCCCTTCATCCCATCACTTAACTTTTGTATTGATAAGGCTCTCCTGAAAACAGAGTATTAGTATATTTAACCCTGCTAGGAGAGCACACTGACTTTTATTTTTCAAGTATGTTTTAGCCCTGGAAAAGCTCTCTGGCATGAAATAAAGAAAGGTCCTATGCTTTTCAACTCCCTAGTGACATTGCAGCTTTGTTGACCAGACTATGACAAATCTCTCTGATCTCCAGGATGAGTACCCAGGCACTATGTGCTTAGCCTCCCAGGTCATGTCAGGACTCTCACTAAGATCTCTGAAACCAGAGACCTAAGCTCATATATGTTTGACAAGTGAAGTTCATGTTTTTACACTAAAGTATTTTGTATTTACATAGCATTTATCGCCCAAACATTCAGAAGGCTTTACAGTTATCAGTTTCCTCAGAGGAAATCAGGTATTAGCGCTACCATTTTACAGACAGAAATACAAAGAAAAACAATTAATGTAGCAGTCTGCTGAAAAATCACATGGCAATGAAGCTGCTTTTGTTTCATTTTATTGACTCTCCCCTGCAAAGCAGTTGCACATAGCAAGTCTTTGTAGGTAGTACTCCTATGAAAAAGTGAGATGGAAGAAACATTCCCCTGTCCCTGTCAAGACTAATGCTCCCTCAGACATCTCAGGAGCAGTAAGCTCATTAGCATTTAAACACATCTGTAAATACCAACACGTTTAGACAAAGTATATGAGAACTGTAATCTTTTAAAAAGAGAACATCCTTACCTGCTATTCCTATGAAGACTGTCAGACCAAAACAAATAAAGAATACTACAAAGACCAGAACAAAATGCCTTTTGGACAGTGTATACAATCGCATCGGGGCCAGCCTACAGGAAGCAAAAGAAACCACAGAATTAATGTCGGTCATATTTCTAAAGGGGTAGAAAATAAACCCCATTCATTCTCCAACAAAGAAAATGAAATCAAACTCTGAGGTAACATGTAACACTACGAAAAAAGATATTAATGCTTCTTCATAGAGCAAAGATAACAGGAATTATTAAACATATGTATGTATACACACATCTCCAAAATGTATGAATTTTGCCCATTTTTTTATGCTAGGGTTTTCTATTGTCCTAAATCTTGAGCAATAGAAAACACTTCTTAAAGGGAGAAAAGGTTGTTTTTGTTATTTCATATATTATTAACTTAAATGTCCAAGACCCTGTGTCTCCTGAAATGAGAGCTTAATCTAAAGGGACAGACATCACTAACAACTCAGTCACCTGCACAGGATCTTGATGAGTTGTCTATACCTTATAAATATACTTCAACCCTGCAGGATCATCCCTAACAAGGAGTAGGGCAGAACTCCAGATCTGCTAGATGTGCATGCTCAGGCTTTGAATTTTTGTCTGAGCTCCACCAAAGCTTGGGAAATAAAAACCTGAACCCAAGTTTAATACTGGACACCTAAATACAAATACACATACGAGCAATGACATCTCTTGCACTATGCATTGGTGGTTATCATTAGGTTAAAGACAAAACAAGGTGGCAGGGGTGTGGGTGTGCATTGAAAATACCAATTGCATACCCTGGAAAACAGGTAACTTCCAGTTCTGCTAGCCTAAGGGAAATATCATTAAATAACTAATCCTACATAAGGTGGACAAATCCACCATGTTTCAAAACACAGCCAACGTTTCCTCTTGAGTTATGCCAGAACTGAGCCACCACATACCTGACTTTCTACTGCTGTTTGAGGAGGTATGATCATAGGAACCTATACAGTTTATATGGGAAAGCTGTAAGACTGGGGGGGCTGATGGAGTGGTGGTGGTGTTTTTCAATAAATTTGTATGAGCGCCATCATGGAAAGAAATGAACCCATAACACTTTAATGACAGTGCTCCCTTTTAGCTTGGAATAAAACTTCTTTCATCTTTTCACCAGCTGAATGGTGCTCTTCTGGTTCACCACATTAACAAAGAATTGCAGAAAAGGTGGTGAAATCCTTCCCATAAGCCCAGCCTGAACTTTGGGACCAGGTACCATGTGCTGCATGCATGGCAGCCCTTAAAAGCAAGGTAAACAATTCACTTTAAACCAGTGCAAGGATTTAATAATAAAAACCTCTATTTTCTTTGAGAATTACTGCATTTTCTCCAAATGAAGCACTACCAAAATCAGTTTGCGTTGTCTTTACTGTAAAGTTTGAGAGATCCAAATCTTAATTTATTAATACACAAAGGAGGTGGGGAAGGGAGGAAAACCCCGCTGAAGTAATGAGAACTGCAAGCAAGTAGCTGCCAATGTTACAAATCTGCACAAACTGGCTGTGCAGGACTCCAGGCACAGCGCCTGAAAAATACTTGCCACACACCTTTACTTACAGCAGAAACTCTGCATCAGTCTAGAGGTCAGAACAGCTGATTGTACAGACAGAAAAGGAAAACCATACATGAAATGACCAAGTAATTACTATGTAAGCAGTATCGGATCATCACACAGAAGCCTCACAGACAAATGGGATTTTAAGCTGACTTTTAAAAATGCCAATTAATAGAAGCATTTCAAACCAGAACTTGTCTGCACAACTTTTGCAGGGATGTAACTGCAGTATTTGTCTTATATCAATGTCTTAAAACCTCAGCCTTCAAGCATTTAAACCATATTAAAGCTATTTAATATGTACTAAAACAACTAACTAAGGTGCATTTTTCCATCAGCTTCAGGGGCTCCTTCAGTTCCACAGATGACCTGGTATTCCCTGTCTACCTAAGTACATGAAGTATGGGATATTATCTTGAGATATCAAAGTATTAATCTTAACAAGAAAATCCCTGATACATAAAAATAGTACATAAAATGTGGACATGCCTAAATTTACTATAAGACTTCAAGTGATTACCAAATGCTTCATGGCAGAGCACATACTGAGGATCTCTCAACACAGGAAAATCCATGGGTTGAGCATAGCTGACAACTGGAAGAATATCATGTTAGCAGTAAAGCATAACATATACTTGTGCTGTTCTGAACAGCTCACATCTGGGCATCCACTTAACAGCTACAGGCTGATGCAGGATACTTGTGACTTGCTGTGCATGTTCTTGGTTCTTCTGATAAGTTTCCTAATTTCAGAGCTTTTGCAGACGTTTCAAAATGCATGATGTGAATGTGAAAAGCAGCTCCCTCTCCACACTCCTCACAGGAAAGCTACCAGCTCCTCACCCAGCCAAGAGTGTTACAACCACTGGCAATTAGCACCTTGGTTTACTCATAAGCCAGATCAGATGTGCTTGTGAGCTTTTGAAGAAACACATTTCAGACATTGGCTCATTCTTCATTCTAACTGCTCTCCAGATGGTGCAATACCTAATAGCTGGAATGGGCAGGTGTACAACTACCTACCAACAGAGATGCTGTATACCCGGCCAAGAGTGGAGGCACAGACAGGAGCACACACCCCACGTCTTCCTTTCATTCATACCTGTCCTCCTCACGTCTCACTTAAGCCACTGACTGAATGAGCTGCTTTAGACGTCAGTAAGACAACGCGGACACTTTTATTAACAGCAAATGTAAGAACTCAACCAAATCTTAACTGCATTTCTCATGAGGGCAAACAACAATTTACAGCATTCCTATCAGGTGATGCATGGTTCATTGCCCCTCACTGAAGAACTTCCTTGTGTAGATTTAAGTGTCTCGTTGCACCTATCACCAGCTGACATACAAAGCAGGTAAAATCACCTTCCCATTAGTTCATTGTTTAACACTTGCCTTTTGGAAAGAGATTATATAAAGTTTGTGAATATACATGAGTGCAAGTTGGTGATGCCCCACTGACATCCTCTATCTTACATTTGAAAGGCCCAATAAAGAATGAAATGTTGGAAACACATTTATGGGAAAATCAAAAAAGATTCCTCACTCTAGATGCACCTGTTCAAACAAGTAAAGAACTTGTGCTTTGCTTTGCCAAGGGAAGTGGAAGATGCTTTAATCAGCCCAACCACAGCAGTCAAAAGCTCAAGACCAGCCATCCAACTGTCTGCAGGTCTTTCAGGCAAGCTTTTACCACATACACTCAGCTTTGTCCTAACTCAGAGTGATTTATAATTAACTTATGTCTGAAACTGACTGCAAAGGAGGAGAAAGTACTGAGATGCAGAGAAATATTATACTGAGACACCTCAAATAGCACTCAGTAAGACTAAACTGCTCTAGTGCAGCCTGTGACAGAGTTAACTTTGGAAACACACACTCATAACAACTGCAATCTTTCCGTAGCCATCCATATGTGAGATGTAAAGGTGGCTTACATCTTGCTTTTGGAGTAAAATTCTGTCTCAAAAGATACAGCAAAATGTTTCTCAGGATATTCCTCATCTACAAATAACTTGTTATGACTGCACAACAAAGTCTTTAATGAAGACCATCATGAAAAACAGAGCCTGTTATATAATAGTTTTAATTTAAGACGGACTTAAAAGAAGGGAAAGTTGTGGTGAAACTGAGATTAAGCAGTAGGTAGGCACAGAGTTGATATTAAAACCAGAAATAACTCACTTGTATGCACAGCAGCTTTTCTGAAATCCTAGCCTCAACATCTCTGCCTCCAACTGCTCTTCTCTATTTTAGGCTCACTCCCAAATAGAACCATCAAACCCACTTTGATTTGAATAATTATATGTGCTACCTACGTTCACAGTACTGGGGCTATCCATACACCCTGCACTTGCTCATGGTTTAAAGACACTGCTTGCTTCGGTGTCCCTCAGAAGACCTCGAATTTCTTCTTGCAAATGTATTCCACAAGGGTTAATAGCTAAAGAGACAGCACATGACTACATAAAAAAGGCATAAAATTAACATTGTCATTACTATACAGAATTGCTACATGACAACTGACAGATAAGCCTGGCTATGCTTTACCTTTGTATGTGTGCACGAGGTGGGTTTGGCTTTTTTGGTTTTTTAGTCGTTGTTTGTTGTATTCATTTAAGTCTGAATAATTAATCACGGCTATGGCTCTGTCCATGCCAAGAAATATCCGGGAAAACAAGTTTTTCTTTTTCCTTTAACAAACAATCTGAGACTGGAGATACCGGGGGTGGGGGGAGGTTTTATTCGCTATATAGAAGGCAAGCTCACAGCATTCCTCTAATGAAAAGGGAAGCCACCCTCGGGGTTCTGAGTGGCGAACCACAACCTCAGAAACATTCATTTAACCCTCGGCGAGCCGATATCCTCAAAGAGGATAGCGCGTATAAACGGAATTAGATTCAGACTGCCCAAAGAGACTGAGGAGCCTCCCTGCCTGGAGATACTCAAGACCCATCCGGCCACAATCCAGTGCCACGTGCTCTAGGACAGACCCTGTCCGAGCAGGCAGGCTGGACCAGACGGCCAATGACTGTGGTCCCTTCCAAGCCTGCCCATTCCGTGATTCTGTGAATGACAACCCTCAGCTCCTCCCTCAGAGAAAGGAGTTTGTTCTCCCGGGCCCGGACCCGAGCGCAGCCCCGAGCGAACCGGCGCCCCTCAGGCTCGCGCGCCCCCCGCCGCTCCCCGCCCCCACTCACGGCTCCATCGCGGCGCCGCGCGCGCGCTGCCGGCACCCTCTCCGCGCGCCGCCGTGGCACAGCCGGCGCCGCGCGACGCCTTCCGCGTGCGTCACCGCGCGGCCGCCACGCGGCCCCACACACGTCACGGGCCCCGCCGCGCCCCGGCCGCGGGGGAGCTGAGGGGAGGGGCGGGGGAGCTACGGCGAGCCGGAGGGGATACGCGGCCGCGCTGCACTTGGGCGGCGGGAGGGCACCGGCTTGTTTTTGCTGAGCCGGCCTGCAGCGCCAGCACATAGCTGCTGGTTCAAAATCACAGTAACACAGAACCAGGGAACCAGTTAGGTTGGAAAAGACCCCCAAGATCATCGAGTCCACCGTGTCAGCTGTACCACGGCACGGTGTGCCACGTCAGTCTTTCCTTAAACACCTTGAAGGTGGTGACTTCACCACCTCCCTGGAAAACCCGTTCCATCTAATCACCCTTTCTGTGAAAAAATTCCTCTTAATGTCCAACCTGAGCCTTCTCTGGTGCAGCTTGAAGCCATTTCCTCTTGTCCTGTTGCTGGTTCCCTGGGAGACCGACCCTCACCTGGCTACAGCCTCTCTTCAGGGAGTTGTCAAGAGCAATGAGGTCTCCCCTGAGCCTCCTTTTCTCCAGACTAAACACCCCCAGTTCCCTCAGCTGCTGCTCATCAGCCTTGTGCTCCAGACCCTTCACCAGCTTTACTGCCCTTCTCAGGACTCACTCCAGCCCCTCGATGTCTTCCTGTAGTGAGAGGCCCAGAACTGGGCAAGCACTCGAGGTGTGGTCTCACCAGTGCTGAGTACAGGGGGACAATCACTGCCCTGATCCTGCTGGCCACACCACTGCTGATCCAGGCCAGGATGCCATTGGCCTTCTTGGCCACCTGGGCACAGCTGGCTCATGTTCAGCTGCTGACCAGCACACCCAGGTCCTTTCCCACTGGGCCACTTCCCAGCTACTCTTCCCCAAACCTACAGCACTGCACGGGGTTGTGACCAAGGTGTAGGACCCAGCGCCTGGTCTAGCTGAACCTCATACTGTTGGTTAGGAGGCCAAAGGTGTCATTGTGTTGGGATAACGGCAGTATTTTCCACATTTCCAGTGTACTTTATCAGCTTGTTCTGTAGTAGTAGCAACCATAGGTAGCAGAGGGAAAAGTAACATAAATATAAACAGAAAATACTTAGGACAGAGGAGTGCTTCTGAACCCAGTCTAAACCTGTCCATTTTAGGCAGAAGGCCCAATGTGACATATCCATGTTGAACATGCACATGTTTAGTGCCACCTGGGTTGTAAATAATTTTGTTTACCAGCTCTTTCAGTGGAATTAAAATGCTGTCACTGCAGTCACCTCCACAAAGCTTTGTGGTATTCAAGGGATGCAATTGATGTATTGTGTTTGCAGAGAATTCAGTCAGCTCATGAACAACAGAAAATAAATCCTAGGAGTAAGTGACTACTTTAAACACACTATGTAATAAAAATCTCTAGTTCATACCTAACAGTGTTTTGTTCTTGCACAATGTTAAATAAAGTTAGATAAAATTGGATTTCTGTTCTGAATTTCTGTTAAAGGTCCTAAGATTGGGCAACAAAGATTGTCAACCTGGGTAGTGACGGCAAAGAGTAGGAAGATATAGGGGTAGCCAAACTATATTTTGTAGTCATTTTTGATAGCTCTAACATCTGCCTATAGAAAGTCAGCAATGCAATTACTAAAAAATGTGGGAATACCTGATGTATAGTCTTGAATGAAATTCAGAGTAACTGACTTTGGTGTTTGTCATATACATAAGACAGAGCCACTTTGGGATGACCCCAGAAATGTTTAGATAGATCAGTCAACATACAATTTAAAAATTATCTCTTCAACAGTTAAATAATTTCATTAAAAGCTTACTTAGATGATACAATGGTCTTATTGCATTTTCTTTTAAAAAGTACTTAGGATTAAGAATATTATTCATTTTATTCCATTACTCTGGGGACAGTTATGTCATTACTTGTGGCCTGTGGGACCCAGTATGACTGTTGTGTAACACCACTGAACCTAAAAACATGCTGGGAATTAATGTAGTCATTGACACTGGTATTTATCTCATCTGTGATTTACAGCACTGATGATCACTTAGTAATCTTATAAAAATAGCTGCCTTGAGAAATACATAGTACCAATTGATGAAGAAAAGAAGTCCACATATTTTAAATCAACAAGAGTTTAAATTGTAGACAAGAATTAACTGGGGGGAAGAAAATAAAGGTTTGAGTAGTCAGGACAACTTAACAAAGTAGTATCTGCTCAGAACAAGTTATCACTGCCAAGCCACAATGGTTGTTAGGTCATAGATGACTATGACATGCATTGTGTTGCTTTCAGCATACTTCATGCTTCTCCAACAAGTTCTCCCTGCCAGAAAATGATGGAATGGTGCTTACAGCATCTGTGACCATTCCCAGTGTTCTGGGAAGCATGGTTGTAGAGTTTTGACTCTCTGCAGTTACACTTCCGTTTATGTGCACACAACTGAGCTGTTCCAAGGACTGCTCCAATCACTGTGGCACTCAGGCATCTCACTAACGTGAATTTGTTGTCCTCAAACCAAAAGTATGTTCTTCTCATTGAGTAGGAAGGAAACTTGAAGCACAGAGAGACTGAGCCTTGCCAAAAGTCACTTGGAGAACAGTGTAGGTGGCAGAGCTTGAAATCCAGCTCACTTCAGCTAGCCATGGGACCACATTTCTGTTTGCCATCTACCAACTTTCAAAGGGTTATGAATACACTATAAACATGTACATTTGCATGCTATTTTTGTGAAAAATTTTGCACTGAGTTTACAAACTAAACACTTGGAGGGCAGACACTGTGAAACTCCTCTCTCTCCACAGAGGCAGTCAGTTTCACTGCTTCTTCCAAGAAGATGCCAATCAGTTCCTTGTCTGACCTGCTCTGGGATGAAATAGTGTAAGAAGCTGCTGTCTGCCTCATCTGTTGTATGAGCTAGACAGCGTGTGATGAATGAGGCTTGTAAGAGAAGGCAGACTGAGCTATGAATAAGAGGCTGAATGCTCACTCAGCTGGGATTCTACATATACTGACCACCTTAGCACTAAAGCTGTACTTTCATGGCCAGTTTACACTTTCATAGCTCACACCTATAGCTTCAGCGACAGCAGGTGAAATCCAGCCTCTCTCTAGCTAGAGCTCTTTGAATTTTGCCAGCACTCATGTTAATGCAGTAGGCTGGTGAATTGCATAATAGAAATCATCTGAGTTAAAGGTCACTTAGGAATCAGTTGCTCAGTCACTGTGCAGATAAAGGATTAATTGTGGGCAGATGAGGAAGAGAGCAGAAATGTGTGAGCAGGGAAATGAGAGCTAGGATGGCTTCTTTCAGCCACAGAGCCAGCTTATGGCAGCATAAAGCAATCATGAAGCTACAGTGTTAGTCTCATCCTCATCTCTCTGTTTCAAGACTTCTGGCCCTAGCTATAAACTTCACATTGGGGTCATTCAGGTTCTTCCAGTTGCCAGGACCCTGGAAGAACAAGAGAAGGGCACCAGCTGTGGCTCAAAGCAGCCACTGAAGATCCTGCCTGGGTCAAGGCTGAATGAAGTATGAACCTTCCAGGAATTTGACTACCGATGTCCAACAAGGTCTTGTTGACCCCATGGCTTCTCATAGACTTGCACTTTGAGCCCTGGTAGAAGACTTTCAGGTGTGAAGAAATGTATATTTTCTCACAACAGCCTTCTCTGGCAGCTTCAAGTTTCTTCTCTGAAGCACACAGGTAGTAGCTCTCTAAGGAAAAATGAACAGCTTCTCCTTATTGCTGAGTCAAATGATGTGGTATTCTCTGGTCTTTTTGCCAAAGGAGCAGAACCACAGCCAATGAAATTTTCCCACATGGTTTGAAGATTGTCTATGTAACATCAAGCATTAATTAAAGATGCAAGTTTAAAAATACTTTTTGTGATGTCCTATATATAGGGGGTTTTTTTATGTACAAAATGTCGTATTATTACACGATAGGAGTTTAAAATTTATCCCTTGTTTAAAGCAGGGCAGATTGTAGGTCATTTATCTCAGTCTCTGGGTATTATTACTAAATTCAGCATCAACACTGTGCTTCCCTGTATAAGCTGATTGGCCAGCCAGTGGGATGTGTTCATTAGCCTAGAAATTGATTTTTCAGGAATGCCATGTTGCAGTTATGCAACTCTGATGACAGACCACAATTTGGCCACCCTCCTTCTCTCTCCTGGCTATCAGACAGGCACTTCAATTCCTATCAAAATGTTTCCAGCAAGCTGAACTCTTCAACATCAGCTACGTGATAGAGTTATGAAATTCCCACTGAAAAACATCTGTCAGCTGATTGGGAAGCCTGGTGTCATCTGGTAAGCTTTGGTATCTCACTGGTAGCATGTCAAAGAGATAAAAATGTGTTTTAGTAACATTGCTACTAAGCTCTTTTCATACCAATAGTCTGCTCAAAATGGCTTTGAGAAGCAAGGGAGTTGTCATCTGCCAGCCCTCTGCGAGCTCTCTCTGCCCTGCCATCCCAGCCAGGAGGCATGCTAAAGCAGGAAGGAACATATTGGAGTGGGAGGGGGAGACACCAGGAAAATGAACAAACTGTTCATTCAAGGGGCTTGTTTGGAGCAATTTTTCAGAGGTACAAATTAAAGCAGTCCAGAATTTGTTGCAATAAATCTGATGTGCTTTATGGCAGTCCACACAACCCATAGGAGAGGGTAACACTTTTTCTCCTCTGCCTTCTCTGAGCTTATCTACTGCACCAAGCACTGTGTGGTGTACCACAGACTAATCTTCTGTGCACTGAGTCCAGCCCAAACTTGTGCTTGGGTTACCAATGAGCTTATTGAATATCACACCTACTAGTCTGTAAATACACACTCTCTTTGACAAGCACACCATGCAGTGCCATGTCTGCCTTAGGGAACCCCTAACCTAGACAGATGGGGTCCATTACTGTGCTGAGCCATGGCTAGCCCTGATTTTTCAGTCTCTCCCAGATGATTGAGTGAAGTAGCTCTTGCTCATGGGGAAATACACCAGGAGGCACAAGGTACAGACTGTTCTGGGCTATTGGGAAGAAAAAACTCACTAACGTGGACACCCCTCCATCTCTATAGTGTGAATGAGTGCCCTGGGACTCTGCAGAGTGAGGATGACTTAAGTTGGGATGGTCAAGGAGTCTGCCCGCCTTAGCTGTGCCCCGTGTCCAGAGAACAGGGTGCTCACAGAAAGCTGCTGGACCATATGTTCAAGAGCACTGTGCATTAAAGGAAAACATTGACAAAACCCGTCACTAAAGTGGGATGGCCTTGGAGCTGAATCAGAAATTACTCAGCCATCCACAACAAGAAAGGATATTTACTTGGGATTACAGCTCTGTCAGCCATCTCTGAGCTAGGTCATCCCCTTGTATTGAGTCCTTTGCCACTAAAAATAAGCACATACTGCACAGCTTACAGCAAGCACTCCTGAGTCAAGGGTCACAAAGGGGACTGACTGACTGGTGTTTTTTCCATTTCTGTATCAGCTCTGCTCCAAAGCTTTCCAGTTTTGTGTTTTCTGGTTGGCAGTAGGTATCAACAGTATATCCCAGAGTGTGCTTATTAATAACATGACCAAACGTCCTGGGTTAAAACAAAGAGGGACAAGAGGATCATGAATCTAATTCTTCTGGTAAGTGAGAGTTGCCTGTAAGAAGAATGCATAGTAGCATCAAGGATCCCTCCTCCACACCAAGAATCTAAAAAGCAAGGTGCCATTGCTACATCCATCCATAGTGCTGAAGGGAAACACTCGCCAGAGCAGCACCTATGCAATGGCAGTAACAGAAATTCACTTTACACCAGGCCACTTAGGTTAAGATCTTGGGAATGCAGAGAAGTACTAGCATGACTTGTAAGTCAGGAAATATTATTTCCATGCTAAGAGTCCAGTATTACTCCATTTCATTCTAGATGACTGGCAGCTGATACTTCTTGGGGGTATTGTCACTGAAGAGAGGGCAATCTAGCAGTAACTGTACAAGCTCATTTGATTCACTGTGGTAGCATCTTTTCAATGCAGGAAGTCCCTCCATACACTTTTAAGGTCATAAAAATGAATTAATTACAGTTTATCTTGGAGAGCTCAAGATTCTTCTGGAAATAAAGCTGAACAAATGCCTCTCCCACGACCTCTTATTTGTTAATTCCACAGGTTAATGTCTCCCCTCTTTCTCCATTCTAGTGCCAATATTTCTTATCATGCTGCTAGATGCACACAGGTACATTTACATCGCTCCTTATCACCTCCCGTGGCTTCTCACACCACGCTCAAGTGCAAGGAGCCACTGTTTTGCCAGGAAAGACTGTGGTTTTATTAGACTCTGCCAAGCTGTCAGGCAGTGTTTCCAAGCTCTGTGACTCTGTAGTCTTTGATGTTGTGAATAATGAGACAAATTCAATCGAATGGACCACCTGCCCCTTCACTGAGAAAAAACACATACTGAAGTCAAATAACTTAAGCAGAACAGCTGGGGTACTGTGCAGAAGCAGACTGCCCAGATGCACAGTAAAGTAGAGCTGGACAAGACCTTACAAGGTACCTCATCTTTCCTTCTGTCTTAGGACAGCACCTGCCAGATATAAGACTTTCCTGGCATGTATTTGTCAGAAGTTTTTAAAACCCTTCAGTGATGGAGATGCTGGGGTCTTTCTGGATAATCCTTTCCTGTAGTGTTTTCCCATCTTTCCCATTCAGATTTTTTT